>JANAVB010021198.1:6904445-7006876 GCA_029216955.1 Iris pallida
ATATGCCCTATCCAATCGTCAGCGTATATGATGCCCTCTATACCTTTGAAGTCTCGGGATCCCATCTTCTTAAACGATTGGATGTCTGGAGTCTTCGGCTGATACTGCTATATCTATCCTCCCAGTGGCTGAGTAGTCACCAGCTCTACTGTCTTCCTGACCAACTGGTAGGTATCGTGTATGCTGTCGAAAATTAGCAGACTGGCTCTGCTGCATCTGCTGCTGTGCCTCCAGGAATCGCTGGAAGAAGGTAAATATCTGAGCCGAATCCACTATCCCTGAAGGTAGCTGCTGCTGGAACATATCTGGAATGACAGGAGAAGACCTCCGGACAGGTGGAGGTGCACTCCCAAAAGCTGCAGACGCTCCTATATGAGCAGAAACAGGAGGTGATGTGGCCCCAGCGTCCATAATTGGGCGAGGGGTGGCAGACCTCTCACCAACGTCTCTTGGGCCAGAGCGATGAGATCGTGTCTCAATCACCATCTTGGAGACAGATCAAACAAGGAATCAATACTGAGATAGAAACGATAATTCAAGGGAGGACAGTTATTTCAAGGAAGCAATCTTCAACAAGAATTTAGATGGCAGAAATTCAATTAAGATTTTTTTTCCTAATGTGATTGAGTACCTCAAAAATAATCCTAATCCTACTGCAGGCTGTAGTGATACTATAGTTCGAATACCACTACACAAACTCGACCTGCATGGGCCACCACTAAAAACGTGTCATGACCCGTACCCAGTGTCGGGGGCACGAAAAGTGGGTACGTCCAGCCTACGTCGCAGTGTCGGCGGTAGAACGTTATTCTAGGTCATGAACATAACTAACACAATATGAAATACTCTCCAACTGGAGGTCAAGTCACAGAAGGTACAACTCAATGACAAATCTAGTGGTAGAATATAGCACGATGAAAAGATAAGGGGATCCTTAAAACTGAGGTACAACAGAGGTAAAATAAGCAAGCAACAACATCAAGTCTCAACATCTCCAATAATATACAACTCAGAAACAAAACAACAAATGACAAGAAAGAAGAACAGTCTAACTATCTTATACTATGCATGGTATCATCCTCAGCAGCTGTCTGAACCTCCACAGGGGTCCAGGTCGCGAGTGTCATCTAGGCAAGCTCCATAGTAGGGGGTACAGGGTTCCTCATCATCCTCTGTAATATTTTCAACAGGTCCAGTCAGGATAAGAGTGAGCACAATATATCTCACGCAGATCATAACAGGTTAGAAAATATAAACATGTAAAAGGGTAAGATACATAAAACTGAAAGAATATACATGATGTAAAAGAGAGAACTGTAATGGAAATATCTACTATAAGTAGAGAACTATCAGTGACTAGTAATGTAGAGTATAAAGTCGACATGTGAATGGCTGGATTTGAACATAAATATACTAAAGAGGCTCACATGGTTATACTACTTTTGAATTGTTCACATAACTATTTATACTCTCCTATACCCCAATCAATACACAAGGATCCAGACAAGTTATGTTACGCACATAATTTTCACATGAAAGCCGATAAATGAGTGTACATGAAGTATATATGAGGGCACAGAACTGAGTGCACATGAATTCCATATGAATAACCATAAATGGGTACACATGAAGTATAGGTTACACATGAAGCACATGAGAAACATGGTCGTACATGAGAGCACATGAGAGTACACGAGCGTACATGAACGTACATGAAGCCCTTGAGTATACATGAATAACATGAGAGCGAGGAATACATGATGTACATAAAACACATGATTTGAAGTATTCGATGCTTTCAAGGAGGATAACATCTCAATGTAGGGATCCATATAGTACCAATCCATGATAATATCGTGACAGCATCAAGTAAGGTAATCTAGAGCAAGAATATAATCCTAAGCAAGTTATGAAATGATCAGAGAATGTACTCACCTGGTATCTGAATGTCTGAAGTGAATATACTATCCGGGATGAGGTATCTGACTCCTATTCAGAGCAACACAAGTCAAGATGTATACAGGGGATGATAAATAAAATGTACAATGCATCTGCATGCTATCTAGGTCAAACTAGACTAAAGTCAACACTTGGTCAACTCTAGCCAACCACACTAGTCAAACTAGGTCAACTAGGTCAAGTCCTAGCCCAAACAAGTCTAACAAGTCTCACTAGGCCTAACCAAGCCTAGGCTAGCACTCACACACAATCACAAGGCAATCTGAACCACAACAATGCATAATATAAAATAGATACTATATGAATACATACATTACATACATTATTGCATTACATTACATTCATGCTTGCATTAATGTATTCATTTATGCATAGTCATATACATACATTGCATTCATGTTATCATCATTTACATAGCTACACTCATATATATATATATATATATATATATATATATATATAAAATATATCATGTTAACAATTACATGTATAAAGAGGGGTGTGTTAGTGTCAACATGTAATGTAGTGTGTAGTGATAGTGTAGACATGCATATAGAGAGGGTTAATGTGTGTGAGTATGTATAGATGAGTGTGTGTATTCTGTGGGGTAAAGGGGTGATTCAGGAATTAGAGCCTAACACAACATCTCAATATAGCCACCCCTTATCCGATCTCAGGTATCCCAATATTTAGTGTAACAGTTAAATACATCATCCATATTCTTGTCTAACATTACATTCATGCATACCACATAACCTACATGCTCCTGGTTTCAGTTCAATTAATATTATGCATTTATTCAGTTTTAAAGCAATACATACATAGATATAGATACATAGATATATTTAGACACATTCATATATTCATAGATATATTCATTCACATAGGGAGGTAGAGAGGGGGACTTAGTCATGTGTCAATGCATGAAGTGTTATAGGGTTTAGGCTATGAAAACAAGTATGAAATGGTTCAGGTCAGGGTTACATAGTACTCTGCAAAGGGTTAAGGCTCAGTTTAGTTCAGTTTTACAGGTTTTCATGAAATGCAAGTTGGTTTTACAAGGCAAAATCAATATTCAGAAATTAATGTATACAGGCATATGAGTTATAGTTCAATCACTTGAGCAAGGTGTGTGCATACATGTCATTGTGATATGTGGATGTGTATAAAGAGTGAGTGGGGGGGGTGGTCTGAACTCAGTTGAAGGCATTCGAAAAATCAGATTTGAGAAACCAATTTCAGTCCAGATTTCAGAATAGGGAAGTATCAGGTTTATAGTGTGTGTGTACCATGTGTGTGTGTGTATACAAGTAGAATGTGGTAGCAGTAGATATAGGTGTGTCTGTTTGTATAACAGTAGAGTGTGTGTGTGTATACAAGTAGATTGTGTGTGTGTATAGGTTCCTAGGTTAGGGAATGTGTGGTTGTGTGTGTATAGCAGTAGATAGGGTGTGTCTCAGATTTCCAGGTTAGAGTGAATGTTTTCCCCGGTTTTAACTGTTCAATGTGCGTATGTAGATAGCTGTACTTCACAGGTTAGGGAACATGTGTGTGTGTGTGTAATTCATATGGTGTGTGTGTATACACAGAATCAGTTTTCAGTTTTCAGTCTCGGAAAACACAAATCAACAACCAAACCATCACACACATGAACCCAAGCAATGTAACTTAATCTCAGACATAATATTTATGATCTAACATTGTAATTTAATCTTCTAAAAATCTGTTTAAACATAAATAAAACTCAGGAATCAATTTGACAGAACTTAGTATCAGATAGTTGGAGAAAAACACAAATTCGAATTCAAAACACAATTAATATTCAATTTAATGGGTTGGTAAATGTTAGTGCACATGTGTATGTGTCATACATGTCGATTAGTGTTCACAAAATCAAGACACGACGTGTACACACCCTCTCGAACACTCACAGACACATGCACAAACACACAGTCTTGTGCACGCGTGTGTGTCGATCCAGGACACGACACACGACACGACACCACTCGTGCATGTGTCCATGTGTTCGCCTAGGGTAGGGCTACGTGTCTAGAACCCTGATATGTGTCCAAGTGTCCTTATGTCGTATCAAAAGGTGTGTATCCGAACTCAAAACTCGTGCGGCTATGCGCAGGCAAAGACCAGTGCGATCGAGATTTCTCTCGATCCGCTCGATAGTTTTGCCTCAACTTCGTGTGCAAGGTGACTGTCAATGCCCCTTTGTGTCCAAGAAAAATCAGACCTAATCGTGTCGTATCCAGTGCACACGACACGTCGAGCAGCAGGACAATGCTTGAGTGTGCAACGAGCGTGTTCGTGCCCGTTTTGGACACGGATACAACTCGAAATCAACTCAGAGTTTAGGGATATCAAAGAGCACATAAAAACCAATATTTCCAATCAAAAACATTTTGAAAGTCAGGTGAAAAAGTTCTCAGAGGCATTTACACAAACACTTACAAATAGAAACTGATACGTGTCCGATACGGACACGAAACCAATACAAAACTTCACCAAACACACACCACAGCTAGGGGACACCTAGATCTAGGCTATCATGCAAAGAAATCAAGATTTAATGATAGTTTGAGGTGTTTACATATAGAGTATCAATCACAAGGAAAAGCCCCAAATAGGAAGATTCCTCTTGCAAGTCAAAAGCTCCAAATTATACAAAATCTGAGATTTCTCTCCATGAACAACAAGTAGAGTATGATTAGGTTCTTATGGAAGAGACTAGAGTCAAAAATGAATTAAAGTGAAAGAGTTATGGATTGAAGAAGAAAGACCAATACCTCTTTCTTGCCAAAAGTTGTTATGATGTAAAAGGAGGCAAGAACTAGAAAGGGACATTAAATAGGAGGGATTCCCTAGGGGCCGGCCATGTAAGCAAGAAATTAGGGTTAAGGTTGTGGCTAATGTGCTTGGGCTAAGTTTTAATGCTAAAAGAATCAATCCATAAGTCAAAAGTCCATGAACCTAAATCACTTATTCTCTATATGAAACTTGATTCAAAATAACTCAACTTGGGTTGACTTAAGTTAGACTAGGGTCCCACCATGCTAATCAAGTCACCATAGCTAAAATTAACATCTAGGTTAGTCTCCAAAGTCTTAACTAGCAAAAGTCAAAAATAACGATCACCAATGCAATAAATATCAAAATAATTCAAAGAGGTGAAATGACCAAAACACCCTCAGGCAAAAATGACAAATAAAACATCCTAATCACATGGTTGGGCTCTAGGTTAGACAGTCTCTAGGGTTTCACTAGCAAAACATCAAAATCAAAAGTCATAGTTTTAAATAGTTTTTAAAATAATTTAAAATCACCAAAAATCATATCATGATTTAAATGCCATAAAAAATGATCAAAATTGTAAAATTTCAAAATTACCTTCATTTTAGAAAATTGGGTGTTACAGAGGCTAGGTGGAGCGAGCCAGAGCTTGATTGCAGGAGTCATGTTCATGCTGCAGGCATCGATCAGTACATGTTCTAGCATACCCGGAGGCAACCTTAAGCATCCTTGTCGAAAACGTTGGATAAAGGCTCGAACAGTCTCCTTCTCTGTCTGGCGCACTTCTATAAGAGATGACATGGTCATGTCCTTCCCACCATCATAGAATCGGTCGAGGAAGAGGTGTGTCAAGTCATCGAAGGATGATATGGAGTTGTCAGGGAGACTGCAGTACCAGTCGTAAGCAACTCCCTTTAATGCCGCAACAAACAGGCTGTGAGTAGGGCATCTTCCTTCGAAAAATGACCCGTTTGAGACTGGAAGTAGGTCAGATATCGGCGAGGAGAGTCCTTTACGTCGTATAGCATTAGTGTTTGTGGTTTATACTTGGGAAGGTAAACCACCTTGTTCCACTCGAGGGCGTAAGTTTGCGGGATTCCCATCTTCTGACGTTCTTCCAGCCTGTTTTGTGCCTCAAAGCGCTCACACAGATCTCTGATCAGGTCGACCAAATCCTATATAGAGCTGGGAGCAGGCGAAGGTGGTACGGCATGAAGTTGTGTATTTGAAGGTGTCGACGCCCGAGGTACGTCAGGATGATCTGCACCCGACGATACACGTTGAGGGGGTAAACTCGACTCGCCATTGGCCCCTGGGTCGGGACTGGTGAAGACAGGTGCTCTTGCTAATGGTTGAGATGCCAGAGTGGTTCGAATCACAAATACCATCTGAGTCAAGAATTGCATGGTTGTAGAGAGGGTTTTGAGGCCCCCTCGAAGGTGTCCATGCACCGCATGAGGCCCGGGGCTGCAGTGTCTAGTTCCTCTTCATCTCCATCCCCTGCCATGTAGGCTGGCATGACATGGGTGTAAGTGGATGGATTGGTTGAGGCTTCGCTTTCGATCTCAAATCCTGTGGGAGAGTTTCCTCTTTTGAGGCCTCGTACTGGGGTCGGTTCCTTAGAGAACGTCCTCATCTTCAAGTGGAGGGTTTTCATGGATAGCAAGAGTTTGATCACTTCCAGCTGATGCTTCCGCAGGAACCTTCTTCCTTGACCGGGTGCTCTCAAACACCCCTGAGGATGGGAGTATCATTTTGCTTTTTTTTAGACTGACTCTTGCACGATGCTGCTGAGGTCGAGGGATTGGTGGTTGTCTTTATCCCCGATGAGTAGGAGTTGGAAACAACATGGCAAGAAACTTCCTTGGGCTCTGACTCAGCTTTAATTGGCACTTTCTTTCCGAGATGACGTCGGATGGGTGTAACAGATTGCAGTCGCTAGAACACAGACTGACTGGATGATGGAGCCATTGTTTTACAACAGCAGTAGTTGATGGTGACCATGGCACAAGTGCGTCCCTCGAGGGGCACATCATGCTTAATGGTCAGCTCTTCTGATTTGCGTTTGTGAGTGATCATATTATGTAAATCATGAGGGAAGAGTTTCACTTTCATACCCTCTTCAGGCGCATGGCAAGGCCAAGCGCCAGAGTGGTCATGTGAATGCTGCGTCCCCTGATCTAGTTCCAGCACATAAGATACGCCCAGATCATTGGTAGGGGAGCAACATGTACTGCAACTTGAACCCACTTCATGCGCATAACCTACGTGGATGCATGGGTTCAAAGTCACAAGTTTTGCATCGCATGACTTGGTTTCAAGCGCAGAAGATGTGCCCAAGTGAAATAGCGACTTTGAGAGTCAGCTCGTATCTGGTGCAAACGCACCTGAGTCGACTCTGTACAGTTTACCGTCGGCAGCGTACATGATTTTGAGCGCACATCTTCGATTCACTGTGGGCGTAGCACATTTGGGGCGTATGGTCCGTGCTGCCTTGGATTTCTTTGTACCAGCCCGTGAAGGCGCATAGTACTCAAAATCCAACTCATCCTCGCTACGACAGTGAGTGATTATGTCAAAGACAGAGGTCCTTTCCTGTACGCCAGAGTTCATGCGGGAGAAGTTGGATGCGCCTTTGTTTCGTTGACGCATCTTCTTCGACTGGGAAGAGGACAACTAGGGAATACAGTCAACACTTTATTTCCCTTGTAGATGTGCTACACTGGCGGGCACATCTTGCTTGCTAAGAACGTCAGTAGGAAGGGTGGACTGCGGTGGTACGTCCCCTTCAGTGGTGGTGCTCGGCGCATCTGCTTTGTGCACACAGACTTGGCAAGTTTTCTTCGGCTTTGGCAGCCGCTTCGAAGGACTTGTGCTGCCTTCAGAGATGAACTCCTCATACGTCTGTTGATTAAGGTGCACCATGAGTGTCTTATGGAAGGAGCCAAGCTTGATGTCGTCAGATTGCGACACGACTTTCTCGTCAGAAGAGAAAGAAGTTCCCAGCAAAGTCGTCAGCTTGTTCGCCATCAAAAATAGGACAAGGTCTTTTTGATTGATAAACCTTGGTATTTCAATTACGAACAGAACAGTATACAATGTAGGACTTATACGTAGTCCTAGGAGTACACTTTTATTTTTAACTGGGAACTGTATCGATGGAGCGAGTGGTAATGCGTGACTTCGTTTACGATCTGACGACGATCTTGGACTATCTGAAGGTCTGGGTTGCTCTAGATGCCGGAGCACAGGCATTTTGAGGAGAAGGAGATGTTAAGTGTCTCTCTTCTCGTTTCTATCTGCAGATATGATCTTCATTTTTTAGGAGAAGGAATGATCCCTCTATTTATAGGCAGGAGACTGATCTGCGCATGCACACATATATAGGATGCGCTTGTACGTAGGAATGCCACATGGCTGATACTGTAGGGCGCATGGACGATACGCCCTGAGTCAGAGCTGAATCTGCTGAACTACTCTGCTACGCTGCGGTGGAGCTGACACATGGCAGTCTTAAAGATTCGTCTGTTGCTGAGATCTTGGGTGGTTAGTACCCATTCTTTAGCAGAACTGAGTCAAAAGACACGTGGCACATGTGTGTGGCTCAAAGATCTTGAATTTTATGGGGGAATGATCTATCAGGATGTGCCTAGGATCTGGCACATGCAGCGACTCGATCTATAACTTTTAGTGGTCATAGACAAGTCTGGGCACATGGCTTCTAAGGCGCATGCAGAGCTTGGGCGCATGGCTGTGGAGGCGCATACAGAGACTTGGCTTCTGTCTTTTGGAATTATGAGTAAGTCGAGGGCGCATGGCTTTTGAGGCCCATACAGATTTCTGGGCGCATGGCTGTGGAGGCGCATGCAGATGATCGGTTGGCCACGTGACAAAGCTGTAGCCGACAAATGCAAGTAATTATGAAGTTGACGTTGGCGGCTCTTCGTTTTCTACAAAAGCTGACAACTGCTCAGTTGTACTGTTAACTCTGTCACATAGCATTAAAAGCTTGCCGGGTGACGATATTCGTATGGTCACATTGATCTATGCTCCACTAAGCGCATGGGTCTATATCCTATTGGGTGTATTTGGTACGGTACGCATAATGCTGACGGCGCATCTGCCACATGGCGCATCTTCTTTGGCCCGTCTGTTGATTTCGTCGAGGCGTTTGATGGCTGTTTGACTTGGCTGAATTTGAAGAGGCATATTCATCGACATTAAAGCCGATTCATTACACAGAATATGAGGAGACTGCCACTTGGGGCATGGCCGAAGGTTGCCCCAGCCTATAAATAGCTTTGTGAAGAGTTTTGTTTCTCATTTCACTTAGCTTTCCTTCATGGTGACGAACTCGATCAATCCTCTGCCTTGGCGAGTTGACGATGAACTCCTTCCGAGGACGAAGATGTGCCTGGTTGGTATTTTTACCATCGGCCCTGTTTTCGTACAAGCCTGTGAAAGTGCCTGTTGCATCCAAATTTCGGGATCGTCGTGTCCCGATATAGGTTGAAGGTGCCTGCTGTATCCAAAGATCATGACGGTCTTATCCCAATTTTTGCTATGCTAGAAGAGCCGCGGGTCGGGGCTGTCGTGCCCCGATTTGGTTAGGCTAGAAGAGCCACTCCTCCTGCTAGAGAGCCCGCATGCTGACGAGAAAGTGATTCGCTCTGACTATACACAGGGATACGCCAACACTGAGATGCTGGAATGATGCGCCTGGCTGTTGCATCAGAGTGATGCGCCTGGCTGTAGCTTTTAGGCTTTTTTCTAATAGAATTTTTTTTGTAAAAGAGTTTTGGACATGTAATAGACTTTCATATGAAATAAAAGCCTAACTTTAATGTCTCTACTTCTTTGCTATTTTCTGCTGTGCCAAGTGTTCTGTTGAGTTTCCTGGTGCATATTGATTTTAGTGGCGCATGAGAGTTAGGGCGCATAGGAATTTTGGTCTGAGATGTGCCTAAAATTCCATGCTTCTACAACTACATCTATGGTGTGGCTTACCTAACTTATACTGATCACAAGAGGCTCAAGTATCTCTTCACTCAGAAAGAGCTGAACTTACGACAGAGACGATAGCTGGAGCTAATCAAGGACTACTGTAACGCCCCAGTCCCAAAATACGTAGGACCAAGTACGTGAACATGCCATCTGCACATATACGAAGAATACTCCAATATATGGAATCCTCATATATGCACATATGCTGTAAATAAAATAATAACAGGCCAGAATAACATATCTAATCTCATCACAGCTCAACACAGAAGATAATAGAGTCCAAATAAATAAATAAGAGTATCCAAAGATAGCCGGGTGAACATACTCACTCCAAACAGCTATGAAAAATAGTCTCACAAGATCAGAATCCAACCTCCGCAAAATAGAAAGAAATGAGATATAAAAATAATGTCCACTAATGTCTAAAATATAGAATGAACTAGAAATCAGTAGTGACTGCCTCGTCATCGATGTAAGATGGATCCAGAGCCGCTCCGTACTCCTGCGAAAAGTCGTCTAATCCTGGAAAGATAACCAGGTCCTCAGGGGACATAGCAAGATACAAGAAAACACCATGCTATATAAACTGTAATAATATAATAGAAAGAAAAGGAATGCATGCAATAGGATGCCTACCAGTTCTACCGTGATAATGCAGTTAAGAACAGACCTTCAACGCATGGGTATCTGGCTCAGTAGCAGTAACTCAGGTGTGGCCCCATCAGGATACCAGGGACCTCAATGCATAACATTCCTCGAATGTCAGAGGCCAGCAGTATCAGTAATAGGAAAGTGCATAAGGACCCATACGTTAAGAAAACTGTTCTCCCCACCCAATGCCTAGTAGGGTCACATCCATGACTCATGAACCTCTAGTAACTGCCAAGTCTTCTAGCATACAATTCTATTGGCAGTTATTCCTATCCGTCGCACGCTCCATACGTATCGGTGGCCAGCCGACTACGCAGATACGTGTCCTACATGTGACTCACATCACGTGATACAACAAGTGTCAAGGCCATATGAGATATAACAATACCTCAACATCAATGGGTGGTCACTAGACTAAGTCAATACAAGAAAAAATAATAAAACGAGAAAAAATGACCAATATAGTCGCTTGCACCCAAGTGTGACTTGGACGCACAGTTTTATAATACCAAGAAACAAGAAATGCTGAAAATAACAACTGAAAATAAGAATATAATAATCACAGAGTAGGGTGGCAAGGTATCTTGCCTGCGGTGCGAGAAGGGCAAATCCAAGAGTAGCAAGTCTCAGCACCAAAATTTATAAATCATAGATGACTCCAGACGATGAAACAAACATCAAAAATGATCTCGGTAAAGAAGATATACCTAGGAAATGCCTGTCCAAAGTCAAATTCTGGAACAGGGGCAAAATCGTAATTTCAGGTCAAAACGATGTCCGCCGTTGGACTCGCTTTGCACCGAAATGCGTGCCAAAGTCTACGGTCTCCAAAGTCGTCAAACTACATATCTATGAATTTAGTTTGAGGAGAGGAACTCAATGGTATGTCCAGTTTTGGATTCCGATGAGCCGTGTACAAAATTGCCCGTTTGAGTGGGTCGCGGGCCCGCTAAAAAGGGGTTCCGATTCGACCTTCTCAGAATCGAACCAAACTTGGCATATAGGACCAAAATTTTGATTCGGACTTGTTAGCGCAAGTTTTGTCTCGATTCGACGACTGTACAAGAAGTTATGGACAAGTTTGCAAATCGCCGATACGGGGGTATCCCGACGGATATGCGTTGATTCCGTCGCGCATACGCGACGAAACTGAGTTCCGTCAGTTCCCACACATCAGCGATGTCCATACGCGCCTTTCGATGCGTATAGCATGCGACCACATCGCCCAGTTTGTCGGGGCGCACGCCATATTGGACAAAATTCAGAAAATTAGTATAACTTACCACAGGTTTTTCCTCAACTTCAACATCAATCTACTTTCTACACGCTAATTAAAACGACGATCCAGAAGATGCGTTGCGATCTCGGTTAGATTTTCTTTTACTATTTTTAATTAGTTCCTACATTAATTTACTGTACCGCAAGAAAATTGGCCGACAAGTTGTCATTTTAAAACAGTTTTATAGTATTACAGAAAACAGATTTTTGTTCAACTTCATCTCGATTTTTTGAGCAAGTCGATGGGTTGTTTGTGAAATCCACCAAGAGGATCTCGAAGAGGGTCAAGTCTGCTTTCCAAAAAATCTTACGGATCAAAAATCGGTGCTACGAGAAAAAAGTTACGCCATGGGAAAGTAGGGTACCTTGAGTGGGAAAACTGCTCCGTGGGTGACGCGGGACTGACTTCCGATGCTCCGTTCGTCGCGCACAGAGCTCCGTCGCTGGTGAAACGAATTCGTAGGCGAAGAGGATATGATCAGCCTCAACTTTCGTTTTGGAAGTTTAGGGTTTCGAGGTTTCGAGGTTTGTGCAAAAAGATATATATATATATATATATATATATATATATATATATATATATATATATATATATATATATATATGTATATATATATATATATATTTTTTTTTTATATATATAAATATATAAATATATAAAATATATATATATATATATATATATATATATATATATAAATATATATATATATATATATATATATATATATATATATATATATATATATTTAAAAAAATAAATATATATATATAAAAATATATATATATATATAAAATATATATATATATATATATATATATATATAAATATATATATATATATATATATATATATATATATATATTAAAATATATATATATATATATATATATATATATATATATATATATATTTTAATATATATATATATATATATATATATATATATATATTAAAATATCAAGTTACTCCCAACCCTAATACTAATGGGTTTTGGATTACCCGATTCCTACTATTCCACGGATTCTCGCACGGGGGGGGGGGGGGGGGTGTTCCTTTTGCTCTGCTGCTGCTGTAGGCCCACTCACTTTAAGTGAGCGGCTGTGCTCATCCCTTTTCTCTTTTTTTTCTAATTCTTTTCTTTTTCTGAAAACTTAAGTATATACATATTTATTTAGATAAATATCTATATATCCTTCTTTTAGCTAGCAAAATTATCACAAAAATTTATAATTAAATTCCTAAAATCCTAGATTGAATTATATTCCTTATTTATTAGAATACAAACATGCGCACATAAAATAATATATATATATATACACACATACATTAATTTTACTAATACACTAGTAGCAAATCATTTCATATCTAATGAAAGGTATAAAAAAATTAATTTATTTATTTATAAAAAATTAATTATAAATTATGGGGGTTTACATCCTACCCAACTTAAAGAAAATTTCATCCTCGAAATTAAACTAAGGTCGGGGGATCGAATGCAATGCAAGGAAATTGATAGCAATTTAAAAGCTCAACTGCAAGATATACCTTCGTCTACGAACAAATGCGGATAGCGATTTCGGATGTCGTCCTCGCGCTCCCAAGTAGACTCCCCTGGCGAGTGATGCTTCCATGCCACGCAAACCAATGGAATAGATTGATTCCGCAATACCTTCACTCGGCGATCGAGGATACCTACTGGTTGCTCTTCGTACGACAAACTCGGTCCAACTGTGATCTCGGAGTGATCAAGAACATGATTGTTGTCCGCCACATACCTTTTCAACTGAGATACATGGAATACATCATGCACTCCCTCTAGCGACGGTGACAATGCCAATCTGTAGGCAACCTCTCCAACGCGTTCCAAGACATCGAAAGGGCCAATGTACCTTGGTCTCAACATGCTACGTCTTCCGAATCGAATCGTGCCCCTAGTGGGGGATATCTTCAAGAACACATGGTCACCTTCTTTGAACTCTAAGGGTCGACGATGATTATCTGCCCACTGCTTCTGACGATCCTGTGCTGCTCGCAGGTGGTCCTGAATTTTCTTCACTGTCTCCACTGTGCTCAAGACCAACTCGGGACCCAATAGCTGTCGCTCTCCTATATCGCTCCAACAAACAGGAGACCGACACTTCCTACCATACAATGCTTCAAAACGGAGCCATCTGAATGCTCGCTTGATAGCTATTGTTATAGGAAAACTCAACAAGATGGAGATGGTCCTCCCATGAACCGCCAAAATCAAGCAGGCACGCTCTCAACATATCCTCTAGCGTCTGTATGGTATGCTCTGACTGGCCGTCTGTCTGCGGATGGTATGATGTGCTAAACTTCAATCGAGTGCCCAAACTCTCTTGCATGCTCCTCAAAAAGTGCGAGGTAAATCTTGAGTCACGGTCTGACACAATACTAACAGGCACACCATGCAATCTCACAATCTGCTCCATATACATCTCTGCCAATACCTCTGTCGACTGGCCTACTCCAAAAGGTAGGAAATGGGCTGACTTCGTAAGTCAATCAATAATCACCCACACTACGTCATGTCCCCTAGGACTCCGAGGAAAACTCATGACGAAATCCATAGTAATGTGCTCCCACTTCTACTCGAGAATGGGTAGCGGCTGTAATAATCCGGCCGTCCTCTGGTGCTCCGCCTTCACTTGTTGACATACCAAGCACTTGGCAACGAAATGAGCTATCTTTCGCTTCATTCCATGCCACCAATAATATTATCCTAAGTCACGGTACATCTTGGTTTCTCCGGGATGAATAGAGTAAGTCGAACTGTGAGCCTCTACCATCAGCTCCTGCCGTAGCTCTCCATTATGAACAAAAATGCGATTACCACATCGCAATGTCCCATCTGAGTGGATCCTTAAACCTGTCTGCTCTCCTGCTTCAGTCCTCTCTTTGAGCCATCGAAATCTAGCGTCATTGGGCAATGCTGCCTTGATGCGCTCTACCAATGATGATTGCACTTGAAGGTTGGCAAATACGCCGTCTGCTCCAGGCAATACTACCTCAATACCCAGCTGCTCCAAGTCTCTAATCAATTCCTTCTGCGTAGTCAGAAAGTGTGCCATGGGCTTACGGCTTAATGTGCCTGCCACGACATTAGCCTTGCCCGGATGATAACGAAGCTCGATCTCATAATCCTTCATCAACTCCAACCAACGTCGCTGTCGCATATTCAACTCCTTTTGTGTGAACACGTACTTGAGGCTCTTATGATCAGTGTAGATGTCAACCTTCTCACCGTACAAGTAGTATCTTCATAGCTTCAAAGCAAAGATAACAACTGCGAGCTCTAGATCATAGGTCGGATAATTCTTCTCGTGCACTCTCAACTGTCGCGATGCATATGCTACTACACGCCCGTGCTGCATCAATACACATCCTAATCCCTTTCCGGATGCAGCACTGTATATCACAAATCCTTCTGGGCCCGATGGTAGTGTCAAGATCGGTGTGGTGGTCAATCGCTTCTTCAACTCATCAAATGCGGCTTGACACTCGTCTGTCCATACAAACTCCTAATCCTTGCAAGTTAATCGAGTCATAGGCCCCGCTATTCGAGATAAATCTTCCACAAACCGTCAGTAGTAACCCTTAAGTCCGAGAAAACTTCTCACCTCGGAAGCTGATGTGGAAGCGGGCTATGATTTAACTGTTGTAATCTTCTCTGGGTCTACCGATATACCATCGCTCGTAACAATATGACCAAGAAATGATACCTCCTTGAGAAAGAAGTCACACTTGCTAAGCTTCGCGAAAAGTCGCTCATTGCTCAACGTTCCCAAAACTATTCGTAGATGCTGCTCATGCTTCTCTTGACTCTTGGAGTAAATCAAGATATCATCTATAAAAACTACTACAAATTTGTCTAAGTATTGGAGAAAGATCTTGTTCATCAAATTCATGAAGACTGCGGTGCATTGGTCAAACCGAAGGGCATGACCAAGAACGGGTAGTGTCCATACCTTGATCAAAAAGTCGTCTTTGCAATGTCTTCCTTCCGAACCTTCAATTGGTGATAGCCCGATCGTAAGTCAATCTTGGAGAATACTTTTGCTCCACTTAGTTGATCGAATAGATCGTCTATACGCGGCAAGGGATATTTGTTCTTTACCGTCACTGCATTCAATGCTCTGTAGTCAATGCACATACGCACTGTCCCGTCTTTCTTGGGCACAAAAAGAACGGGTACTCCCCATGGTGACGCACTTGCACGAATAAATCGCTTCTCTAATAAGTCATCAATCTGCGTCTTCATCTCTACCAACTCCTTGGGTGCCAGACGATAAACTCGAGATGAAATAGGCTCGGCTTCGGGAATAAGCTCAATAGAAAACTCAATATCTCGGTCAGGTGGTAGTCCTGGCAATTCCTCGGAGAATACATCCTCGAACTCGGTGATAATAGGGTGCTGAGGGGTGTCATGCATCATCATACGAGTCCCCGATGCGGGTGCCTCACAACTCTCTTCGTCTTCTTTGGTGAACTCAAACTCTACCGCATTCGGTGGTCTAAAGATAATACTGCTCCTATGGCAGTCTACGAGAGCGAAATGTTGGCTCAACCAGTCCATTTCAAGAACCACATCAAATGTCAGCATAGGAAATACAAGAAGTCGTGCCATCATCTCCCTGCCACTTATCACTACAGGACAAAGTCTACAAACACCACTAACAGGTACAACTCCTCCTCCAGTGAGGATTCTAACATTTTTAGCTAAGGGTGTGATGGGAATGCTGTATCTAGTGGCAAAACTAGTGGCTATGAATGAATGAGTGGCTCCAATATCAAATAATGTAATAGTAGGAAAAGATGTAACTAAAACCATACCTGTTATAACCTCTGCCTCTATCTCTATATCCTCAACAGCAAGTGAGAATACCTTTCCATGATTCTGTCCGGGGCCCTGAGCTCTGGCCCTCTCGAACTGTGCTGACTGAGGTGGTAATGTCGGGCGAGGTGCTCCTGCCGCTGGCTGAGGTGCTGGAAGTGCTGGGGCTAAGGACTGCTATTTCGGACAATCTTTCACCTTGTGCTGTCCTGACCCGCATCTCAAGCATGATCCAAGTCGAATTCGACAGTCCTTCAAGACGTGTCCCTGTTTCCCGCAAAAGTTGCAGGTGGGCTTCTGATAAGGTGTGGGCCTCTGCTGGAACTGTCCGGTGGCCCTCCTAATAGGTCCACTCTGAGTAGCCCGAGCTGGTGTAACTGCTGGGGTATGGCGCCTCGATGTCTGCTGCTGCTCCTTGCGAAGAATCTCCTGAGCACGAGCTTCCTCCAAGATAGCTGAATGGAAGACTCGAGACTGGGTAGTCGTATAAGACTTGAGCTCTAGTGCAAGCCCTTGGTGAAATCTTTTTGCCTTCTCTAACTCTGTCGGAATCAATCCCGTACCAAATCGACTCAGGCAATTGAACTCTGAGTCATACTCATCAACTGTCATATTCCCTTGCTTCAGATGAAGGAACTGGTCGTAGAGACCATCTTTGACATGAATAGGGAAGAACCTCTCATAAAATGCATCATAGAACTGTTTCCAGGTGATCCCAGTGCCTAGTCGTCTCTCTTCCGCCTTCCACCAATGGTGAGCATTGTCTTCTAACAGTAAGTCCACTACTGTCATCCAATCTCGAGCTGGCAACTGGGATGCCTTCAGTAGCTTCTCGGTACTAATAAGCCACTGTGACACCTCTAATGGCTTTTCCGTTCCTCTAAAAGGCTTAGGGTTCATATCTGTGAAATTCTTGATAGAGCCTTCATAAGGATGCAGAGCCGGTGCTGGTGCTGGTGCTGGAGGTGGTGGTAGAGGTCTAGCCATTGCTGCCATCATCGTCTGTCCCATCAGCTCAGTCTGCTGCCACTGAGCCTGTATCATGGCATACATAAACTGAGTAGTAGGGCACCCATCAGTCGGTGGTGGGGGCATCTGAGGTCCCGACTGTGGAGGAAACTGCTGAGGGAATGGTGGTGGTGGAGGCAGTGGTACATTCCCTCCCGGTGGCATGGTAGTAGTCTGTCCAGCCTGGCTGCCTGGAGGTGCAGCGATCTCTGGGTACTCCATCGTCGGTGTCGTAGTAGGCTGCGACAGTCCTGGCTGGTATGGTGTCGCTGGAGTCATGGGAGGATTCTGTCCCTCCGGAGTAACCTCTTTACCAGATGTGAGGGCCAAGACAGAAGTGTGTCCGCTTCTTAAATGCATACTGTTGGCACGAGGAAGATAAGTTGATATTAGGAAAGATTAGATATGAAGTAAATCGAATAATCAAGAAAGTTTCGATAAGTTTGGAAGTCAAGAGGTAGTAGTAGTTCTGGATGAGATATTCCTATTCCTATATGCAGGCTTGTTGGGCACAGGGTTACAGGCTTGTTGGGCACAGTCATGTAACCCAACAATATTAACGTCGACCTGCATGGGCCACCACAAAAATATGTAACGCCCCAGTCCCAAAATACGTAGGACCAAGTACGTAAACATGCCAGATGCACATATACGAAGAATACTCCAATATATGAAATCCTCATATATGTACATAAGCTGTAAATAAAATAATAACAGGCCAGAATAACATATCTAATCTCATCACAGCTTAACACAGAAGATAATAGAGTCCAAATAAATAAATAAGAGTATCCAAAGATAGTCGGGTGAACATACTCACTCCAAACAGCTATGAAAAATAGTCTCACAAGATCGGATTCCAACCTCCGCAAAATAGAAAGAAATAAGATGTAAAAATAATGTCCACTAATGTCTCAAATATAGAATGAACTAGAAATCAGTAGTGACTGCCTCGTCATCGAAGTAAGATGGATCCAGAGCCGCTCCGTACTCCTGCGGAAAGTCGTCTAATCCTGAAAAGATAACCAGGTCCTCAGGGAACATAGCAAGATACAAGAAAATACCATGCCATATAAATTGTGATAATATAATAGAAAGAAAAGAGATACATGCAATAGGGTGCCTACCAGTTCTACCGTGACAATGCTGTTAAGAACAGACCTTCAATGCATGGGTATCTAGCTCAGTAGAAGTAACTCAGGTGTAGCCCCATCAGGATACCAGGGACCTCAAAGCATAACATTCCTCGAATGTTAGAGGCCAGCAGTATCAGTAATAGAAAAGTGCATAAGGACCCATACGTTAAGAAAACTTTTCTCCCTATCCAATGCCTAGTAGGGTCACATCCATGACTCATGAACCTCAAGTAACTGCCAAGTCTTCTAGCATACAATTCTATTACCAGTTATTCCTATCCGTCGCACGCTCCATACGTACCGGTGGCCAGCCGACTACGCAGATACGTGTCCTACATGTCACTCACATCACGTGATACAACAAGTGTCAAGGCCGTATGAGATATAACAATACCTCAACATCAATGGGTGGTCACTAGACTAAGTCAATGCAAGAGAAAATAATAAAATGAGAAAAACGACCGATATAGTCGCTTGTACCCAAGTGTGACTTGGACGTACAGTTTTATAATATCAAGAAACAAGAAATGCTGAAAATAACAACTAAAAATAAGAATATAATAATTACAGAGTAGGGTGGCAAGGTATCTTGCCTGCGGTGCGAGAAGGGCAAATCCAAGAGTAGCAAGTGTCAGCACCAAAATTTACAAATCACAGATGACTCCAGACGCTGAAACAAAAATAAAAAATGATCTTGGTGAAGAAGATATATCTAGGAAATGCCTGTCCAAAAGTCAAATTCTGGAACAGGAGTAAAATCGTAATTTCGTGTTAAAATGATGTCCGCCGTTGGACTCGCTTTGCACCGAAACGCGTGCCAAAATCTATGGTCTCTAAAGTCATCAAACTACATGTCTACGAATTCAGTTTGAGGAGAGGAACTCAACGGTATGTCCAGTTTTGGATTCTGATGAGTCGTGTACAAAATCGCCCGTTTGAGTGGGTCGCTGGCCCGCTAAAAAGGGGTTCCGATTCGACCTTCTCAGAATCGAATCAAACTTGGCATATAGGACCAGAATTTTGATTCGGACCTATTGGCGCAAGTTTCGTCTCGATTCGACGACTGTACACGAAGTTATGGACAAGTTTGCAAATCGTCGATACGGGGGTATCCCAACGGATACGCGTTGATTCCGTCGCGCATACGCGGCGAAACTGAGTTCCGTCAGTTCCCACACGTCAGCGACGTCCATACGTGTCTTTCGATGCGTATAGCGCACGACCACGTCGCCCGATTTGTCGGGGCGCACGCCATATCGGACAAAATTCAGAAAATTAATATAACTTACTACAGGTTTTTCCTCAACTTCAACATTAATCTACTTTTTACATGCTAATTGAAACGACGATCCAGAAGATGCATTGCGATCTCAGTTAGGTTGTCTTTTACTGTTTTCAATTAGTTCCTACATTACTTTACTGTATTGCAAGAAAATTGGCCAACAAGTTGTCGTTTTAAAACAGTTTTATAATATTACAGAAAACAGATTTTTGTTCAACTGTCTCGATTTTTCGAGCAAGTCGATGGGTTCTTTGCGAAAACCACCTAGAGGATCTCGAAGAGGGTCAATTCTACTTTCCAGAAAATCTTACGGATCAAAAATCGGTGCTACGAGTAAAAAGTTACGCCATGGGGAAGTAGGGTACCTTGAGTGAGAAAATTGCTCCGTGGGTGACGCGGGGCTGACTTCCGATGCTCCGTTCATCGCGCACAGAGCTCCGTCAGTGGTGAAACGAATTCATAGGCGAAGAGGATATGATCAGCCTCAACTTTTATTTTGGAAGTTTAGGGTTTTGAGGTTTGTGCAAAAAGATATATATATATATATATCAAGTTACTCCCAACCCTAATCCTAATGGGTTTTGGATTACCCGATTCCCACTATTCCACGGATTCTCGCGCGCGGGGGGGGGGGGGGGGGGGGGGGGGGGTTCCTTTTGCTCTGCTGCTGCTGTGGGCCCGCTCACTTTAAGTGAGCGGCTGTGCTCACCCCTTTTCTCTTTTTTTTTTTTCTAATTCTTTTCTTTTTCCGAAAACTTAAGTATATACATATTTATTTAGATAAATATCTATATATCCTTCTTTTAGCTAGCAAAATTATCACAAAAATTTATAATTAAATTCCTAAAATCGTAGATTGAATTATATTCCTTATTTATTAGAATACAAACATGCGCACATAAAATAATATATATATACACACATACATTAATTTTACTAATACACTAGTAGCAAATAAATTCATATCTAATGAAAGGTATAACAAAATTAATTTATTTATTTATAAAAAAATCAATTATAAATTTTGGGGGTTTACAACTACGACTTGACGATCTACTATACGTCGGTAAAGGGCAATATCGTAGTAGACGTGCTGAGTCAGAAGTACGAGGCATGGCTATCCATCGACTATCGACTGCTACGTGACTTAGAAGAAATATGTATCGAACTCTGGGTTCGATTCTCGGGAGCGCAGGTGGCTCAACTACATCTGGAGCCAAGTTTGTAAGAAAAAATCAACTCCACCCAAAAGTATGACATGTACCTAAAAAAGATGCATGAGCTAATCTCAACAGGTAAGGCGACCGACTTTAAGGAGGACGAGACCGGGACGGTGTGGATGAAAGTTTGACTATGCGTTCCCGATGGCGCGGAGCTCAAAAAAGAGATCTTATCGGAGGCCTATAATACAAGGTATTTCATGCATCTTGGGAGTATGAAGATGTATAAGGACCTCTACACAATCTTTTGGTAGCACGACATGAAGAAGGATGTAGCACTCTTCGTGTCATAATGCATGGCCTGCCAAAAGGTGAAATCTGAACACCAGAGACTAGAAGGGGAGATGCAGAACCTCGTTATTCTAGAATGGAAGTGGAAGCATATCTGCATGAATTTTATTGTTGGTTTGCCGAAGATGCTACAGGAAAACGATGCCATATAGGTCATCGTTGATCGACTAACCAAGTCAACGCACTTCATAGCCATCAAAGTTACTTAGAGTGTCAATCGTCTGGCATAGATTTACCTTGACGAGATAGTACGACTGTAGGGAGTTCCATCGTCACAGATCGGGATGGGCAATTCTTGTCACATTTCTGGAACAGCCTTCAGTCGACTATGGGGACTAAGTTGAAGTTTAGCACAGCCTATCATCCTCAAATCGACGGCCAAACAGAATGGGTGAATCAAATTCTTGAAGACATGCTACAGCTTTTCGCAATAGACTTGAAGTCAAGCTGGAACATTCATTTAACGCTAGCAGAATTTAGATACAACACTAGTTACCAGTCCAACATTTAAATAGGGCAGAATGAAGCTTTGTACGGGCATAAGTACAGATTATCTATTTGTTGGGATAAAGTCAGGGAGCGACAAATTTTTGGTCAGGAGCTAGTGGAGCAAACCGTAGAAAAAAATTTACCTGATTCGGGAGAGATTAAAAGTAGTGCAGAGTCGACAAAAGAGCTATGCCAACACCCACCAAAGACCACTTAAATTTATGGAAGGCGAGCCATGTGTTTCTGAAGGTAATGTCCATGTAATAAGTCACCAGATTCGGAGCTAAAGGCCAGTTGAGTCCAAGATTTGTTGGTACTTTCGAAATACTGAAGCGAGTCATCCCTAGATCGTATTGCCACCAGCATTATCGGATGTGCACGATATCTTCCACGTCTCTCAGTTGTGGAAGTACATGCACGATCCGAACCATGGAATAGATTTTGGTCAGCTGAGTTGAAGGCAGACTTACCATATACGGAGGAATATGTCCAAGTCTTGGAGCGTAAAGATAAATTGCCTCGGAATCAAGCCATCCCTCTCGTTCGCATGCTCTGGAAGAACCATTCGGTCGAAGAGTCGGCCTGGAAACTTGAGTGCGAGATAAAGGAAAAAATTTCTTTATTTTATTAGAGGTAGGTTCCATTCCTAAGTTTCGAGGATGAAACTTTTTCTTAGTTGGTTATGATGTAGTGTCCCATCCCAAAATTGTGCCCCGTTCCTCGTTGTGGCGCATGTAGCGCGGTTAAGAAATAGTTGTTATCGATTGGTTGGGACCGACTGAATTAAGATCCTTTCTTCATTATGGAATGGCTTATTCATAATCAAATCCCGTATTTAGCGGGTTGCGCCTCGAGGATGGACTCTGCGGCTTAGTCGGAAGAGACCTCTCATTGCTCTGTTTTTTATGCCGCATTTGCTTCTTTGGCTTTAGTTTTATTAATGTATTTTTTTGAATGTTTTCGATAGATTTTATTGCTTGCGTTCTTCAAACTTTGTATTTCATATCAAAATCAGAATAGAAGGGTAGAGTGTTGATTCGTTGCTTATGCGATTTCAGGTGATTGTGCAGGCGCCGTCTAGCGCAAGCAACCTTTTTCCTCTCGTCTCAAACAATAAGGTGAGTGGCTTGACCCTTCTCCCTTATAACCCTCTTGCTCTTCAATCGATCAATGATACAATATAACTAAGAGTGCTAGTGCAAGGACACAAATGCTTATTTTCAATGAACTATTGTATGATGTTTTACATGCAGTTGTTATAGAACTGCTATGTCATGATTTTGTTATATGCTTACTTGTTATGTCTGTTATAGATCAACTGTGTTAAATGAATAATGATTCTCTGAATGAATGTTGCCACGATAAGACGGAATATTATAAAAATGGTTAAAATTTTTACAAATTTGTAGGCCATGCCTGAATAACCAGTTAGTCTAGCGTGGTTATTGGACAAATTGTGCACAAGAAAGTTTCCTCGAACGGTTGCCTAGGCCAAGGAACCGATTCAACCTAGGAGGAACGGGGATAACAGTGTTGGCTTAACTGGCACGGGTGATTCGGAAACTTAGGGCTCGCTACCCACCTTAAAAGGATCGCCATCAAACCTAGCTATAGTCCAAGATGGCTTGACATCGTCACTTACCTTCACACATGTAAATATACTATTATAGTTATGGATATCTGCTAAACATGGAAGGACATGGTAAGTTTATTCAGAAGCGGCCGACTCTATCGCGGGTAAGTTGCAACGTAGATCATATTATTATGCCTATTAGATGTTACATGAAATTAACTCATATGGCTAGAAAGATCACTAAATATTCTGCATATTTCACATAATTTTTTTGAACAAATGAGAGCGTGGAATTTAATTAGCCACCCACCAGTACACGACAATGTACTGATTCTCGCTCTCCACAAGTACTATAAATTAGAAGGAGTGTGCCATCTAACAAGGCGAAGTTCGAGTGTTTTGAAATTTGTTTGTGAGCTCGAAGGCTTGTATTTACACTTTTGAAGACTCTACATAATCCAAGTAATATGGCTCGACTCTCCGCGATATGAGGTGGTTTGAGTATTTTGCTTGTAAAAGGGTATGTAATGTATGCAACGATTATTCCATCAACGTTCATTTTGTAATCGAGTCAAGTTGTAAGTCCACGCGGTAACTTCTATAATAGGATCTTGTAAGTAATGTTTACATCAATGAATCAAAATTTTCTTTTGTTTCAAATATGTTGTTTAATTTCTCTGCGAACTCTATTAGATGTTGTGTTTCAGTTAACCTTATAACCTTGTTTTGTGTAAGCACAACTTAGATTCGTACGATACCATGCACAGAAAATGACTATTGATTCTTCAAAATCGAAACGTGACATAGGCCAAACCCTTCTGTAGCCTTCAAGCTTTCTTGAGCACCTCTAACTCAGCCTAAAGAGAAGAAGACGAAGAACTGGTGGGAAGAACAGAAGAAGTGGCAAAAGGAGTGGATGGGTGAATGATTGATTATATGAAAGACTTGTATTGCCTCTATGTGCCCCAGTTGGCATCATCTATCCTTCCAAACATCCCTCTTCATGTCTTGTCCGTCACTAAGGTACCGTTTGGGAAGGATGGAAAATGGGAGGAAGGAAAAAGTTGAGGGAAAAGTGAGAGAAAAATTTTAAATGATGGTGTTTGGAAAGGGGGAGAGAATATGGGAGAGGAAAATTTGAGAGGAAAAAGTAGGTGGGTCCCACCAAAAAATTTTCCTCCCAAATGTGGGAGGAAAATGGAGAGAGATGAGAGGAATTTGAGTGAATTTACCCCACCACCCCTCAAAAAGTTAAAATTAAATTATCATTTGAGAATACCAAGGAGAAAATAGTAATTATACCTATATCCATAAACAAATAAAAAATTGTTTTTAAACTTTTCCTTCCCCTACTTTTTGTCCATCCAAATAAAGGAAGGGAAAATTAACTTTCCTCCATTTTTCTTCCCCTCCATTTTCCTTCCCCTCAAATTTTCCTCTCCCTCCCCCCAAATATTCCCAAACACAGTGTAAACAACTGTGTGCATAATTGGCAGGCCAAGGATTGTTGAATTGGACATAGTTAGTCTACCCAAAATTCCGGCGAATGTCCAATGGTCTTTCGAGAATTCTTGCATATAAAACTCGTCATATCGAGAATTCTTGCATATAAAACTTGTCTAGTCTTAATGACGAGTGGCCTCGGTCACTGTTTTGAGCCTTCTACTATGTTTCTAAGCCAAGGGCTGGGCTAGGCTATTCTTGGTCACAGTGTTTACCAATGTTTGTGGGTGAATTATAGCAAGCCTTGTTAGCAATTCGACAAACGAAAAAAAATCGGAATGACAAAAGTACGAACATAAATCGCTCCAATAAAAATAAAATACGTTCAAAAATTCGGTCAAATATTTGAAAAATAGAAATATTGAGATTAGAAACTTCACAATCTTAAATATGTTGTCAAATTTGGTTAAATAAATAGGTTCACACCACATTTTTTGTGCCAAAATTTTCAATAATTTATACGGAACACGTCTAAAACTTCGCATGCTTAAAATTTACGTACTGTTTTGAATCTGTCAAAAGTACGCAAGTATTATACGTTTCTGAAAGATACGAAAAAATTTACGTATAGTACGAGTTTTATTCGGGTGATTGCTAACAAGGATAACAAGTACTTAAAGTTCGTTTCTAGGTGATTAAGCAAACCAAGAACGTATCCTGTAAAGTGATGCTCTCACATAGAAGTCTTGGGATAACCAACTAGGGTCTAATACAAGCAAACTAAGCCCAGGACTAGCATTCTAAGCAGTCCTACATCACAATAGTATAAATATCATAACATAAATACAGAATTGGGGGAAATGTGCTTACAAGTCTAGTCACCTTAAAAAAATTGTCCTCAAAATTTACATAAGTCCATTGTCTGCAATTCTAGGAAATAAACTTACAATAATTAAAGACATTATACTAAAATCAAAGTTTACCTATTGAGCCAAATAAGTGAGGATATTTCTCTCGGATATCATGTCGTTCCTAGGTAAATTTAATAGAAGAATGATGGAAAGCAACTTCGATTAGGAACGAGGGAAAGCAAGTCAAAATGTCTCATCATTTATGTAACGTCCTAGTCCCAAAATACGTAGGACTAGGAACGAAGACATGCCAGCTATATTCATACGAAGTACATAGGCCTCGTATGGATACATAAGCTGTAAAATATAGTAGAACCATAACTAATCTCATCCACAAGAATAAAAGATATCATATAATGATAATGAATTATCTTGATACAATATGTTGGGCGGAGACAAATCAACTACCAACAAGTAAAGAAAAAATACATGAGAAACAGAAATAAATTTTGGCGAGCGAAGCGAAGACGATCCAAGCGCAATCATCCTCGAAGAAATGGAGATGGTCACGGCTAGAGCACCTGCGAAAGACAATAGCACACACCTGGCGAGATAACCAGGTCCTAAGAGGGACGTAACAAGACACATAATATCATGCAATATAAACTGAATAAATATTGCTCAAATAAATAAGTCAATTGAATTATAACATGGTCCAATACACATATATTGAACTAGCTTACCATCCCCCCAACCAAACAAAGACAGGAGATGGTAAACTAATTCACGATGACGTATCTTTCCATGCTATGAATCCAATATGGTATCCGGACCCCAACAAGGTTCAATACCTTCTCATCGAAATAGTAAGCCACACCTACAACCAAACAAGGACAAGATGTGACGAACTAATCTGCGACAAGTTAATGTTCCAAGCCACGGTCAGATACAAGTACTCAAACCGAAAGTACTCGTACCTAACGGATAAAGGTGCCTAACCATTCCAAGTAAAATGTAGTTAAGAACAATCTTTCCTACGCATGGGCCCTGGCTAAATAGGATCGGCATAGTCCCCCCTTGGGGCACTAGAGGCCCAATCAATAAGAGCATAACGTTTCGCAGAACGTCAGTGGCCGTCAGTAATCATGGGTCATCAACCCCGTATCTCCAGCGGAGCTTTCGGGTCACAAGGAAAAGTGCATCGAAGCCCATATGCTAAGGAATTGTCCTCCCCGCCCAATGCCTACTATGTTGTATCCACAACAGAAAACCTCTATAACCGCTAAGGCAAACTAGCATGCAATTCTATTAGCGGTTATTCCTATCGCACGGCTTGTACGTACTGGTGGCCAACCAATCATGCACGTCCGTGTTCTACATGCGACACACAACTTCGTGGTACAACGTGTCAAGGCCAATGAATGCAACACACAAGGTGGTCCCTTAAATCTAGGTTTAATGTGTAAAAAAACTAATACATAGCAAGAAATAAAACTGAACAGCAAGTTCTAACAAGTTATGCCATATATCACAATTTATTTTGCATAAAAAAATAATAAACAATGCATGAAATATGAGCTAAATAAATAAACAGCAAATGGTAAGGTGTCTTGCCTGGTAGGACGCCTGGTGTGTTGCGATGATCAAGGTGGCATGAACTGCGACTTCGGTGCGACAACTATGCAATGTGACCTCGGGTGATGGCACGGACAGTTCTATTGGGTCCAGAAGGGTCAATTTAGTTAGGGTAGACATAGAGAAGTACAGATTTGGCGAGGGAATAGAAATCTAGGATTAGTCATGGACAAGGGTCGATAATAGGAAGAATTTGGATAATTAATCTATATACGATTTTGAAAATATTTTATAATACTTGAAAATATATATAATATTTGGGAATCTCAAAATCATCTAGGTTCAAGACTAAAATTCTGTAGACCAAAGTAGTGATTTATTTTAGCTAGATAAAAGTAGATTTTTCTAGGGTTTTAAAAAGCTATAATTTATTTAGATAAGAAAACATGATATATTTTTCACCAAATCTTTGAAAGTATAAATTTTATATAACAAGTACTAATAGTATAGTTACTCAAACTGAATAAATAAATTAAAAAAAAAACTATGATTACAAGATATGCATGTATTTAGGTTATATCATATACATTAGAAAATAATAATAATAATAATAATAACAACAGTGTACAACAGCTGTAGTGTTGCTCTCACCAAAATACAACTAAATCATCAATCAACATCTAATAGTAATAACAATAATAAAATAACAAATAATATTAATAATAATAATAATTTACTTAATTCCTACAATAATCTTGGAAAAGAAAAAAAAGAAAGAAGAAAATAAAATGAAATGAAATAAATTAAAATAAAATAAAACCAAAAAATAAAACATTGAAAACCCAAAGGCAGCAACTGGCTGCTGTTTTGTCACGACTCGCACCCACCGTGAGGGTACGAGTACGTAACAGTGCCCAGCCTACGCCGCAGTGTCGGCGGTAGAACGTTGTTCTAGGTCATGAACTATAACTAACACAATATAGAATAATCTCCAACTGGAGGCTAATTACAGAAGGTACAACTCAATCACAATCTAGAGATAGAATATGGCATGATGAAATAGATAAGAAACTCCTCAACTGAGGCACAACAGAATGAAATAACATAAGTTAACAACTACTAGTCTCACATCTCAAATTATACAACTCTGAAAATAAGGACAACAACTAACATGAAAAAGGAACAATCTAGACTATCTAAACTATGCAAGGGTATCATCCTCAGCAGCTGCCTGAACCTCCCCAGGGGTCCAGGTCGCGTGTGTCATCTAGGCAAGCTCCAAAGTAAGGGGTGCAGGGTTCCTCATCATTCTCTGTAAAAATTTTAACAGGTCCAGTCAGGACGGGAGCGAGTATAATACATCTCATGCAGATCATAACAGGTTAGAGTATATAACCATACAAGAGAGTACGATACATAAAACTGAAAGAAAGTACATGATGTAAACAGAGAGAGAACTGTAATAGAAATATCTACTGTAAGTAGAGAGCTACCAGTGACTAGTGATTTAGAGTACAAGTCGACATGTAAACGGCTTGATTTACACATGGCTATACTAAAGAGGCGTACATGGCTATACTACTTTGGAATTGTTCACATGACTATTTATACTCCCCCATACCCCAATCAATACACAAAGATCCAGACAAGTTATGTTACGTACATGGTTTTCATATGAAGCCCATAGATGGGTGTACATGAGTATACATGAGGGCTCAGAAAACTGAGTGCGCATGAATTCCACATGAAAGCCCATGAAGGGTGCACATGAAGTATAGGTTATACACGAGATACATACAAAACACGACCGAACATGATAGCACATGAGAGTACACGAGCGAGCACGAACGAGCATGAAACACATGATAACATGAATAACATGAAAGCGAGGAATACACGATGTACATGAAACACACGACATGATGTATCCGATGCTCCCGAGGGGGATAACATCGCATGAAAGGATCCATATAGTACCAATCCGTGATAATATCGTGACAGCATCAAATAAGGTAAACTAGAGCAGGAATATAATTCTAAGCAAGTTATGAAATGATCAGAGAATGTACTCGCCTCGAATCTGAATGTCTGAAGTAAATGTACTGTCCGAGATGAGGTACCTGACTCCTATTTAGAGCAACACAAGTCAAGATGTATACAGGAGATGATGAATGTAATCTACTATGCATCTGCATGCTGTCTAGGTCAAACTAGACCAAAGTCAACTCTCGGTCAACTCTAGTCAACTAGACTAGTCAAACTAGGTCAACTAGGTCAAGTCCTAGCCCAATATGTCTAATAAGTCTCACTAGGCCTAACCAAGTCTAGTCTAGCAATCACACACACCATCACAAGTCATAGAGAACACATATTACATATATATATACATGTTGACATTACATTCTCATATTATCCAACATTGCATTTATAACTTGCATATATATTCCACTCATTAACTTACACTATCACATGCATTGTACACTACATTATATTTCATATCATTGCCTACCTACATGCATTCCTATATACTAGCATATATATACATGGCCTATATTTCATAATCTCATGCTTGCCTACACATATATATATATATATATATATGTATAGACATGGGTTAAAAATCAATTATATACATTATACATACATGTCAATATTCTACATTACCAACTTGTATTCCTACATTACATATATTCATATAACCATGCATTTTATCATTATTTAACTTGTATATGTTCATCAATGGTTAGGACATAAATATCATGATGCATTAACTACTTGGATATGTTATACATTCAAGTCCAACATGCTTGCATTCATGCATTCAATTGTGCATAGCCCTACACATGCATTGCATATATTTAACCATGCTTTCATTATCCCATTGCATATCATTCATTACATTACATTACATAGCATTCATAAAAACAAAAGAGAAAAGGGAAAGGTGAAAGGAAGGGAAAATGAAAGGGAGAGGGAAAGTGGTGAATGAACTGTGAAAGGGCAGGGGGCTAACTAGGGACTGATATCAGATTTTGTATGTTTGTGTGATAGTGTGTGTATGTGTAGATACCTAGGACAGTGTGTCAAAGGTGGCAGGAGAGTGTAATAGGTTAGGATGAAATATCAGATTTTGTGTTGTGTACATGTGTTCAGGAATTTGAAATCAATGACAGTGAGAATATCTCAGGTTTGGTTCCAGTTGGTGTGACAGGAAGGGAAATCACTGATTTGAATACATGTGTGTAAGGGTGTGTATTTGTGTTATATCCTCTCAGGTCTTATCTCAGTTTTCTGTGAAAAAAAAATTGGAAACATATATTGATATGTTCAGCTCAACCAAGGCCAAGGCCAAGTTAGGCCAAGCCAGTCAAGGTAGGCCAGTACAGTTCGATCCAGTTCGAATCTCCATTACTTGATACCTCAATCAATGAATCAATGCCAGGTTTTTAAGAGAACCTGACAGTTAATAGGAAAGGAAATCAGTGTATTTGCAAAACAGTGTGGTGTGTACAAAAAGGAAATAGGAAAAAAACAGTGAGCTGTACATTGGTTATTAGAAAATGAAATCGATTCTCAGGAATAACCCCATCACATTGAATCTATATGAAACAATTTCAAATCAGTTAAGGCTAGGAAATCAATTCAGGTATTTAAAAGGGAAGTCAATTCTCAGTTTTGAGAATTGAAACTATCATTCAATTGAATGTATCAGTCAATACCAAACAGTCCATCCCATATCAAAAATTAAAATTGAAACCTAAATCCTATCACAATCAGTATTCCATATTGTAGGGATGTAATTACACATGTAGATGAATTAGAATGGAAATTTTAACAGGAAAAATTAGTTGTAACAGGGAATAATTTTAGGATTTAAAACAGTGGAAAAATGTATCAGTCCAAACCTCAATGTCTAATTTCCATTCCATGACAAACAACCTAATCTAATATGTAAAATTGAACTAACATGAACTAAATAACATGTAGGCTCAAACATGATACTTAAACATTAATTAGAAATCAGATTAATAGGATGAACATAAGGGAAACAGGAAATAGGAATATGTATCAGTCATATTCATTGATTTCGAAAGCCACCCAACATCAAATATTCCATACACTCAATAAAACCTAATCCAATCTTGCAAAATCAACTAATAGAGATTATTAACCATGTACAAGATCTAAAATGATAATTTAATCATAAATTTAAATAATTAAAATGGAATTAAACACAGGAAAATAGAAACTGGACAGTGCACAAGAAAACAGTGTCGTGCACACGTGCACGTGTCTGTAGGGCACGACACACAACACGTGGGGTCTCGTGGTCATGCCCACGTGTAGCCCACATGTCAGGCTACACATAGGACCCAACAAGACACGACCATGTCGTGTCCAGAGTGGACACAACTCGCGTATCAGTACGCGATTCAAACTGAATGCGCGCGCGCGCGTGACCAGTGCGCGAGTCCTGGCGTGTCCAACACGACGCCGCTAGACATGAGACTTGGGGGACAGGTTCACAGACATTGCCCCACCTCCATGTCCAACCACAGCTCGTCACATGGCCTGTGCAGTGTGCACGAGACCACGAGCAGCAGGGAAAACCCTAGCCGCGCGCGAGGCTGTGTCCACGCTATCGTATGGACACGACACGACACAGAAATGTGGGTTTAGGTTAGGGAAATCAGAAGGCACATTAAAAACAATATTTTTGTTCAAAATTTTATCCAAAAATAGTGAAAAGAATCCTCACAGGCATTTAATCAAACACCTACTGTATACACTGATACGTGTCCGATACGGATACGAAATGGACACCACTCGACACCAAACCTATGCTAGCAGCTAGGGGACTCCTAGGGCTTCCTATCCATGCAAAGAAAACAAAATTTGGTGGAGGGAATAGGGATTTACCTATATGTTGAAATTCTAATAAAAAGCTCCAAATGGAGGTTTCTTCTTGTTAGCCAAACTCTCCAAATTGCTCTCCAACTGGGATTGGCCTCCATGAACAGTAAAAGGAAGCTAATTAGAACCTAATACAATTATTTTTGGGAAGAAAAGGAATTAAAATGGAATTTCTAGGGTTTTAGGAAGTTTAGAACTAACCTTTCTTTCCAACTTTGCAACACTTTCTAAAGGGAGGCTAACCTAATGGAAGAGAGTATAAATAGGTGGGGATTCCTATGTGGGTGTGGCCAGCCATAGAATTAGGGTTAGGGTTAGCTAATGGGTTGGGCTTTGGGCCTCTACTTGTTAAGTCATAAGTCATGATTCCAATGTCCTTAAGTCATGAACCAAAACCCCTAATCAATAGGTCACATATTGCTAATCTTGATTCTAATGACTAAACATGGGTTAACTTAGATTAGACTAGGATCACATAACCTAACCAAGGCACTCATAACTAGGGTTAGCTAATTGGTCAGTCCACCAAGGTCAATATTAGTCAAAGTCAACCTATTCAACCATCATTCAAATCAACTCAAAATAAATCATAAATTCAAATAAATTATATTAAATTCAAATAACCCTAAAAATGACAAAATACCCTCTAGGCTAAAATGACAAATAAGTATCCCCATAACATGGTTAGGCTCTATGTCAACCAGTCTCCAAGGTTACACTATCAAAATACCAAAATCATAAGTCATGATTTAAAATAGTTTTAAAATGATTAAAAATCACCAAAAATTATATCATGATTTAAATATCATTATTAAAAGACTAAAATTACAAAATTTCAAAATTGCCCTTATTTTAGAAACTGGGTGTAACAAGTTTCTATTCCTTAAAAGAATAAACGGGAAGAGAGAGAGCGAGAGGGAGAAGGAGGATGCTGGGGTTCGGAAAAGAGGAAATGAGAGGCGGAGTAAGGAGGATGCTGGGGGTTCGACGATCCGACGGCTCACGGAGGCTGGCACCGGAGGGATCAGAGGAGGGCTGTCGGTGTTCGTCGGCAGGCACTCGAGGAGTCAGGGGTTGGACGGCCGAAAAAGGGGGTCCGGGTCTGTTTAGCGGAGGCGACCCCTAAGGCAGCTCGGTGGCGACGCTGCATCCCTAGGGTCGCAGAGGAGACGGCTAGAGTAGTGCAAGGCTCGGCGTTAGCTCGCCGGAGCAGACGTGGAAGGAAACGGGGCTCCAGATCTATGGGGTCGCCGACACTGGTCTTGGTCGTCGGCGGTCGAGGGTCGAACGCGGCGTCGGAGGAGGTAAGGATTTTTTTTCTTGTCTCGGGTGTCTTTGGTGTTTATGATTTTGGGGTCTTCAGTCGGGATGCTGATGATGACGATGGTGGTGGTCGAAGTACAATGGTGGTCTTGGTGATACTAATGGTACGGTGGTTATGAGGTTTTTACCGGTGGCTGGTGTTGGGAGTGTGCGGCCGGTGGCGGTGGCGGTGGTTGTGGGGTGTGCTAGTGATGAGAGACAGAGAAGGGTGGTTTTGCTGTGACTGTTGTATGGTGCGGGCGATGGTGACGGCGGTGGTGCCGTGAGTGACTTGGGCTGGATCAGGTCTGGGCGGTGGCGGAGATGGGTCGGTGTCCGGGTCAGCAGGTGGTCAGTCGAACAAGGTCGGAGGTGATAGAGAGGACAGGGAGGAGAGCGACCAGAGAAGAACGACACTGGCGGCTAGTTTAGGGTGTCGTGTTGGGGATGGGTTGTATCGTATCGGGAGTGTCCGACACGATAGGGATGGATGTCCAGAATTGAAGGGCACGGATGGAGAAATATTGTATATGCAGAAGAAAATAATATAGTAGATGGGAAGGGGGCACAGACACGATGCACAAATTTGGGGTTATGGAATAATTTTGTGAAAGAATTTGTGGATGATAAAAATTTATGGAGGAGTATCTGCCTATTTATAGGATGTGGGAATTTCCATTAAGATAAGAATTAGGATTTATTTAACCCAATTAGATAATTCAATCTATTAATTTAAATTAATTCAATAAATCCAAATCAAAATCCAATTTAAATCTAGATAATCAAACTCAAATTAAATATAAATTTTATCCTAAATTTTAAACTATTTAAAATCAAATCCATAAAATCTAATAAAAGATTTAAATTGCCACAATATTTCAAAATATATTTTCCAAAAATACTAATAATAATAATTTCAAAAATTATATTATTATTTAAAATAAACTAATAAATAATTACGAAATATATGTATGCACAAATATTTTACATAATTATGCTTTTCTAGTATACAAAAATATTATTTATTATTAATAACTTTTAGAAATGAAGTAAAAATAACAAACTTAGAAATGATAGCGAAACTAATTATTATATCTATTATTTGAAACTACAAACAAAATAGAATAAAATGTTTTTTCTAAAATATGTACGCTCGTACATATTCGCACTCGTCGAGCAATTACGGAAAATAAAATTTCGCGCACGACGTACAATGCAACTACGCAACGTACAATACAAAATAAAAAATAATCAGTACCAATTTTAATTTTTAAAAGTAGTAGAAATTTAGGGGTTTTACATCCTACCCAACTTAAAAGAATTTCGTCCTCGAAATTAAGAATAAGTAAGGGGGAGAGAAGACACAAGGGGTATCGATGGGGAATAATCATTAACAAAATCATGCCGTAAGAAATCACGATCTAGATCATAGAAAAATAATACGGCATGGTCATAATCAATAGGAAGGCTAGAGGAAGTTCTAGTATAGTGCCTTCGTCCTTCCAAAATAGGTGAAGGCGAAAGCAATAAGGAGTTCAAAAGGCAATATTATCGAGTACAAATACGTGGTTCAAGGACGACCGAAAAAAGTTCAAAAGGAGTTGCCAAGGCAGTCGCGGATGGGACTTTAAAGGACAAGTTTAGCTATGTCCCCATCCACGTAGAATAATAGACAAAAGCGAACCAAAGTGCACTCGGTTGATCAGATCATCATGCACCGGTTCTGGTTAGACAATATGTTAGTGAGCGGCCGCTCAATATCATATGCCTTGATCAAGCTCGATAAAGAATTAGCTTGCAAATACTAGGCTATATTAGCATCATTAGTCTAGATAGTAGAACATATGCACGATGGTAGATGAAATAAAAACAAATATGAATAGTCTAAGAGTCATAAGGATCTAAGTCTTGTTTATTCCTATACCATCATTCTACGATTTTATTGACTAAGGCTTGGTTGACCAAATGGGTTAAATTCCTCTAGTCTCTATAGTCTAGATAGTACTATTCATGGTCAAGAGTGTGTGTCAGGTCGTGGGTTATTCTACCCAACTTAAAAGAATTAAGCTAAGGGTGTTTGGGACATCTAACTAGTAGGGTCAATCTCTAGAAAGCACGAAGGGAAGATAAGAATAATGATAGGAGAAATCAAGCAAGATGCAATTGATAAGTCGAACGGTAATTCGAATAGGAAATCGAGGGAAGAGGTCAAGTATGTGGATGAGATCCTAGACTTCTAATCCTATTCGCAGGCTTACTTGGCACGATAAAGTAACCAAACAATTTATTTTGACCTGCATGGGCCACCATAAAAACATGTAACGCCGCAGTCCCAAAATACGTAGGACTAGGAACGAAGACATGCCAACTGTATTCATACGAAGTACATAGGCCTCGTATGGATACATAAGCTGTAAAATGTAATAGAACCATAACTAATCTCATCCACAAGAATAAAAGATGTCATATAATGATAATGAATTATCTTGATACAATATGTTGGACGGAGACAAATCTACTACCAACAAGTAAAGGAAAAATACATGAGGAAAAGAAATAAATTTTGGCGAGCGAAGCGAAGACGATCCAAGCGCAATCATCCTCGAAGAAATGGAGAAGGTCACGGCTAGAGCACCTGCAAAAGACAATAGCACACACCTGGCAAGATAACCAGGTCCTCAGAGGGACGTAACAAGACACATAATATCATGCCATATAAACTGAATAAAAATTGCTCAAATAATTAAGTCAATTGAATTATAACATGGTCCAATACACACCTATTGAACTAGCTTACCATCCCCCCAACCAAACAAGGACAGGAGATGGTAAACTAATTCACGGTGACGTATCTTTCCATGCTATAAATCCAATATAGTATCCGGGCCCCAACAAGGTTCGATGCCTTCTTATCGAAATAGTAAGCCACACCTACAACCAAACAAGGACAAGATGTGACGAACTAATCCGCAACAAGTTATTGTTCCAAGCCACGGTCAGATACAAGTACTCAAACCGAAAGTACTTGTACCTAACGGATAAAGGTGCCTAACCATTCTAAGTGAAATGTAGTTAAGAACAATCCTTCCTACGCATGGGCCCTGGCTAATAGGATCGGCATAGTCCCCCCTTGGGGCACTAGAGGCCCAATCAATAAGAGCATAACGTTTTGCAGAATGTCAGTGGCCATCAGTAATCATAGTTCATCAACCCCGTATATCCAGCAGAGCTTCCGGGTCACAAGGGAAAGTGCATCGAAGCCTATACGCTAAAGAATTGTCCTCCCCGCCCAATGCCTAATATGTTGTATCCACAACAGAAAACCTCTATAACCGCTAAGGCAAACTAGCATACAATTCTATTAGCAGTTATTCCTATCGCACGGCTTGTACGTACTGGTGGCCAGCCAATCACGCACGTCCGTGTTCTACATACGACACACAACTTCGTGGTACAACGTATCAAGGCCAATGAATACAACACACAAGGTGGTCCCTTAAATCTAGGTCTAATATGCAAGAAAACTAATACATAGCAAGAAATAAAACTGAACAGTAAGTTCTAACAAGTTATGCCATGTATCACAGTTTATTTTGCATAAAGAAAATAATGAACAATGCTTGAAATATGAGTTAAATAAATAAACAGCAAATGGCAAGGTGTCTTGCCTGGTAGGACGTCTGGTGTGCTGCGATGATCAAGGTGGCATGAACTGCGACTTCGGTGCGACAACTATACAATGTGACCTCGGGTGATGGCACGGACAGTTCCTTTGGGTCCAGAAGGGTCAATTTAGTTATGGTGGACATAGAGAAGTACAGATTTGGCGAGAGAATAGGAATCTAGGATTAGTCATGGACAAGGGTCGATAATAGAAAGAATTTGGATAATTAATCTATATACGATTTCAAAAATATTTTATAATACTTGAAAATATATATAATATTTGGGAATCTCAAAATCATCTAGGTTCAAGACTAAAATTCTGTAGACCAAAGTAGTGATTTATTTTAGCTAGATAAAAGTAGATTTTTCTAGGGTTTTAAAAAGCTATAATTTATTTAGATAAGAAAACATGACATATTTTTCACCAAATCTTTGAAAGTATAAATTTTATATAACAAGTACTAATAGTATAGTTACTCAAACTGAATAAATAAATTAAAAAAAATTATGATTACAAGATATGCATGTATTTAGGTTATATCATATACATTAGAAAATAATAATAATAATAATAATAATAATAACAGTAGTGTACAACAGCTGTAGTGTTGCTCTCACCAAAATACAACTAAATCATCAATCAACATCTAATAGTAATAACAATAACAAAATAACAAATAATATTAATAATAATAATAATTTACTTAATTCCTACAATAATCTTGGAAAAGAAAAAGAAGAAAGAAGAAAATAAAATGAAATAAAATAAATTAAAATAAAATAAAACCAAAAAAATGAAACATTGAAAACCCAAAGGCAGCAACTAGCTGTTGTTTCTATTCCTTAAAAGAATAAACGGAAAGAGAGAGAGCGAGAGGGAGAAGGAGGATGCTGGGGTTCGAAAAAGAGGAAAGGAGAGGCGGAGTGAGGAGGATGCTGGGGGTTCGACGATCCGGCGGCTCACGGAGGCTGGCACCGGAGGGATCAAAGGAGGGCTGTCGATGTTCGCCGGCAGGCACTTAAGGAGTCAGGGGTTGGACGACCGAAAAAGGGGTCCGGTTCTGTTTGGCGGAGGCGACCCCTATGGCAGCTCGGTGGCGACGCTGCGTCCCTAGGGTCGCAGAGGAGACAGCTAGAGTAGTGCATGGCACGGCGTTCGCTCGCCGGAGCAGACGTGGAAGGAAGCGGGGCTCCAGATCTATGCGGTCGCCGACACTGGTCTTGGTCGTCGGCGGTCGAGGGTCGGACGCGGCGTCGGAGGAGGTAAGGATTTTTTTATTTTTCTTGTCTCAGATGTTTTTGGTGTTTGTGATTTTGGGGGCTTCGGTCGGGATGCTGATGATGACGATGGTGGTGGTCGAAGTACAATGGTGGTCTTGGTGATACTGATGGTGCGGTGGTTGTGAGGGTTTTACCGGGGGCTGGTATTGGGAGTGTGCGGTCGGTGGCGGTGGCGGTGGTTGTGGGGTGTGCTGGTGATGAAAGACAGAGAAGGGTGGTTTTGCGGTGACTGTTGTATGGTGCGGGCGGTGGTGACAGTGGCGGTGCCGTGAGTGACTTGGGCTGGATCGGGTCTGGATGGTGGCGGAGATGGGTCGGTGTCCGGGTCAGCCGGTGGTCAGTCGAACAAGGTCGGAGGTGATAGAGAGGACAAGAAGGAGAGCGACCAAAGAAGAACGGCACTGGCGGCTAGTTTAGGGTGTCGTATTGGGGATGGGTTGTATCGTGTCGAGAGTGTCCGATACGATAGGGATGGATGTCCAGAATTGAAGGACACGGATGGAGAAATATTGTATATGTAGAAGAAAATAATATAGTGGATGGAAAGGGGGACACAGACACGATGCACAAATTTGGGGTTGTGGAATAATTTGTGGATGATAAAAATTTATGGAGGAATACCTGCCTATTTATAGGATGTAGGAATTCCCATTAAAATAAGGATTAGGATTTATTTAACCCAATTAGATAATTCAAACTATTAATTTAAATTAATTCAATAAATCCAAATCAAAATCCAATTTAAATCTTGATAATCAAACTCAAATTAAATATAAAATTTATCCTAAATTTTAAACTATTTAAAATCAAATCCATAAAATCTAATAAAAGATTTAAATTGCCACAATAATTTCATAATATATTTTCCAAAAATACTAATAATAATAATTTCAAAAATTATATTATTATTTAAAATAAACTAATAAATAATTACGAAATATATGTATGCACAAATATTTTACATAATTATGCTTTTCTAGTATACAAAAATATTATTTATTATTAATAACTTTTAGAAATGAAGTAAAAATAACAAACTTAGAAATGATAGCGAAACTAATTATTATATCTATTATTTGAAACTACAAACAAAATAGAACAAAATATTTTTCTAAAATATGTAAGCTCGCACATATTCGCACTCGTCGAGCAATTACGAAAAATAAAATTTTGCGTACGACGTACAATGCAACTACGCGACGTACAATACAAAATAAAAAAAATAATCAGTACCAATTTTAATTTTTAAAAATAGTAGAAATTTAGGGGGTTTACAATTTATATGTTCTAATATCAAAGGACCAATGTACTTCAGATTGAGCATGCCCCTTTACAAAAATTTGACAAAAATTTTCATCTACAGTAAAGAATTTCAAGAAAATTGTAAAAAAAAGTAAAAAGTTTGGAGTAATTTCATTTTGGGTAACGAAAATACAAGCCTCATGGCGCGCAGGGGCCTAACTGGTACGACAGTGCAAGATGCACCATCGAATGTGGCGCGCGAGAGACCACGCGCCATCCACAATGGCGCGTACGAGACCCCACCCACCACCGCATCTCGAAGACCGCGACTGATCACTGCAGCCGACTGCCAACTCTCGAAGACCGAGATGCGCCAGTAGTCATGGCATTCTGCCCAACGCGCCATCCAACCTGGCGTGCGCCTGCCCTCTCGGACAACCCCCCACGCGCCATCCTCCCTGGCGTGTACAGCTCCTTTTTCCAGCTCGTGCAGCTCCTTTTTCAGTCTGAGCAGCTCCTTTTTCATACTTTTTCAGTCTGAGTAGCTCCTTTTTCACAATGGCCGTCTTGGAGAACCCTCCACGCGCCATCCTTCCTGGCGCGTGCAGCGCAAACCCCCTTTTCCAGACTGCCTGCCATCTTTTATCCCCTTTTTTAGACTTCCTTCCATTTTTCATCTCGAAGACACCCTCCCCCTTGGAGACCACTCCACTCCCCCTCCATCTTCTTCATATATTCCGAACCTCCTTCCCTCCTCTTCACAACTCATTACTCTTTCAACTTCACAGAACATAACTCCTTCCTTCATCTTCATCTACATCTTCACATGGTAAGTATTTATTTTTTATATTGAAATTATATTTTCTATGTATGAATAACTATATTACTAATAGTTTTTGGAAAAAAATTTAACAAATGGCTGAACCGAATGACGGACGTATTCCCGAGGGATCGGTTACAGAAGCCATAAAACATGAACGTTAAACTCATATATCTACGTTGGTTTTTGACGGAAAGGTAAATTTTAAAATGGTAACTAGCGTTATTATTTATTTATTTTTCATAAATATAAGAATATAATTCGCTTGTAGCTATATGATTATCCTTCCGAGGCTCGGACACGGGATCATGGAAGTTGGAGGATACATAGAGGATATAGCAAATGGGAGTTAAATGCTGCCCAAAAGGAGTTGTTACATTCATTTGGATTTCAATATCTGGATGAAATTTAAATTTTAGTCCACGATGTATATCTCATTTTTAGTCTCGCTAAGCGATGGTGGCCTCAACGCAACACCTTTCAGTTGTCCGTTGGTAAAATGACAATTACACTTTGGAATATTGCAAATATTTTAGGATTACCTATTACAGGTGAACCTATATATTTTGATACACATTTAAATCCATCTCAAATAATCAGGAGATATCTAGGCATTAATGCACCATCGGACTTAGGAGGAAAGAGTTTTGTCAGTATAACGTGGCTTCGGATAATTTCATGGATCTAGATGAAACTACCGACGGTCCAGTCGTGGTCGATGATTTAAGTGTAAGTAATTATTGTTAAGATTTATTTATTAGTTAATTTCAATAGTGTGTTAGTTTTAATATGTTAGTTTTAATATTTGCAGATCCTTTATTGTACTAGAGCATATTTGCTCTGTTTGTGTTGGGCAATACTATTTTCCGACGGAAAGGGAAATAGAGTAAACGTGAGACTGTTACCTTTATTAGACAATTTAAAAGAACCAACGCGTCATGCATAGGGAGCTGCTACCTTAGCATATTTATATGCCAGCTTGACGAAATTTGCCAGATCAAATGGTTCCAAAAATTTGTGTGGGTGCATGACCCTGGTTCAGGTAAAAAAAAATTAATCCCTAAATTTGTTATAATTATATACATTTTCTAAATATCATATCATTTCTGTCTTAGGTATGGTACTACGAGTATTTCTTTATTGGCCGACCTGTAACTAGAATTTTTAGTGATGTTGGAATTTTTCTGCTTGCTACGCGATGGGCCATAAATATAGTGGACCCTCATCATAATTTACATAAGGATGCATCAATCTGCAGGGGAGAATTTGATATAGTACCGTGGAAGGAGGTAAGTACTCAATTTATTAGAGTTTTTTACATTATAATTGTCAATTCATTTAATAGATTATCATATTATTTTCGTATAAATTGTCATCCAATAGGTTATCTGGATACCATACTCAGATGATGAAAATGCTCCAGAAATTAAAAGGACATCATATGATTTGAGCCTACACAAATCATATATTATATACGATCGTTAGACTATGTATCATCCGGCAGATCATGTTCTCCGGCAATTCGGTTACAGGCAAATTATTCCGGATGACCTGCCTTGCATGAGTTATGATATAGCCAATGCAAGAAACAAAATTAATACTGCTAGAGCTGCCTGGTATAGGCGATTCCAGGATAGTAGTGTGGCAGAGCTGCCCCGAATAATACATCCTGATGAATGTAAGTTCTAACTTACTAGTATATTTGGACTGGTAGCATTAAATGTAAGTTCAATTAAATCGTCACTATTTTCATTGTCCTCATCATTATCATCATTCTCATCATCATCATTATGTTCATCTAGTAAGGGAGCAATTGTTTGAGAAGAAGAACTAGCACCTGTGTTAACATGTGGGTAATTAGAAACAAATTCATCATTAGTTCTATTAGCAAATAATGAAACTTGAGTAACATATAAACTAATATAAGGTGATTGCGAATTAATCTCAAGAATAAAATTTCATGCTCCTTCACCATCTATCAATAAACATGTGGAACCAAAAACAGACTTTAAAATAAATTGATAATTAATAGAAAAATCTGCTGAAATTAAATTGCATAAATTTTCTAAAGTAATATAGCGATAAGTTGTAAAAAATTGGGTGTCACCTCCTTCGTAAGTTAACTCATTTACTCTACCACCATGTGAGCATACTATTTTAATATTATGATCCATGAGAAAGAAAAAGTAGTTTGAGAATGTTTAGCTAATAGAGCGCGAGAACTTGTAAGAGTGAGAGACTAGCTTCCGTGAGGAGTTGGAAGCTTGTAAAGGGGAGAGACTAGCTTCTGTGAGAAGTTGGAAGCTTGTAAGAGGGAGGTACTAGCTTCCTTGAGGAGTTGGAGCTTCCAAGCTTCAGAGAAGTGCTTCTGTGAGAGATAGAAGAAAGAGTAATGTGTTTGTGTAGAGAGAGGAGTTAAGCATTACAATAAATAGGAAGAGAAAAGAGTAGAGCCGTTGGAGGAAAAGAATAGAGTCGTTGGAGGAAAAGAATAGAGACAGCCGTTGGAGGAAAAGAATAGAGCCGTTGGAGGAAAAGAACAGAGGTTGCAGCGGGCCACAGACACTCCACCAATGACGCGTCCAATCCACCATTGACCATATCGTGCGCCATGTAGTATGGCGTACTCCATGCACGCGCCAGGAAGGATGGCGCTCCTCACACGCGCGCCATGTCAGATGGCGCTCTCCACGCGCCAATCCCTGCCATATTGCTGCCACACTCAATGACTTATGGCGCTCTCCCTGCCACCTGCCATACTGCTGCCACACTCCATGACTTATGGCGCTCTCCCTGCCACACTCCATGACCGGTGGCGCGCCCAAATAACGCGCCATCAGCGATGGCGCACCCCCTCTCTACTTCGTTCAGCTCGTCCAGTGCGCCATCAATGGTGGCGCGCCTCCCCAGCACGCCATGGGTGATGTCGCTTCATTATCCAAAATGCAATTTCGTCAAACTTCTTACTTTTTTTAGAATTTCGGTAAAATTCTTTACCTTATATGAAAATTTCTGAAAATTTGATGATGTGCCGTTTCTGTGAGATACACAAGAACACTCCCCAAACTCTAAGGGATGTATATGCTTGTTAGCCAAATGCTTATGTCAATCGTCTTCTATGCGGAGATGCTCTCGGTCATTTTCTACGGATACGAAAAATGCTAAGTCTACAACCAAATGTTTACAACCTCTTTCTCCCACTTCTTACACATGGGTCCCACCTCCCTTCTCACCCCCTTCCACATGGGCTCCATCCGACCCTACCAATTTTCCTCCTCTTCTAATCGAAGTCCGATACGTGGCGATTGTAAAAAATTGTAAACATTTGGTTATAGGTATAGCAAAGCCCCTACGGATACACAAAAATTTTCTTTCGCCCTAGACCTACTAAATCTCAAGACTGGCTCTACTGATGGTAGAGTAAGAACCGGCAACCTAGTCACCTCTTCCTGAGCACCATAAAAGCCCCCCGAACTGGTCTACGCATCACAATAAATGGTGAAGCCTCATGGCTGACATGATATTAGAGAAGTCCTCTACGAATCTCTCCAAGGGGCTATTTGGATGGAAGTAACTCTTTGAAAGTGTAAAAGTGGCACTTACAACACGTTGAGTCGCAGTACACTTGCAGCAAGTGGCACTTTCCAAAATATGTTTGGATATAGTACTTTTTCTCTCCTGCAAGTGGAAGAAAAATAAGTTTGACTGTTTGGATGGTTGTTGAAAGTAGAGAAAAAAGAAGTTACCTTGTTTGGAATGGTGGTTGAAAGTGGATGTTGATGCTATAATTAATGAATGTAAAATTTCAATTATAAATTTGATAAATTTCTCATGAATGAACAAAAATATATTAAAAATAAATTAAATTACATATAATATAATTAAATATATCAAATTTTAATAAAATTTTTATTGAATTAAAATTTAAATAATCTTTTAAATCCATTTAAAACACATTACCATAATTAACAGATCATAGTAAATACAATTAATTTAAAAGTTATATGTTTAAAATTAAAAGTTAATAAAAAATTTAACATAATTTTAACCAATTTTATACTACAGCTACTACTACAATTATTATTATTATTACAGAAAATTGTAGTGAAAGCATATAAGTTAGTTTTTATTACATAAAAGGCATATAGTTTAGGAAAATTGTAAATTGAGCATAAAATTGTCCTAATTTAGAACGTAAGTTTGAGTGACGTCCTAAACTAGGACGTAAGTTGACTGATGTTTGTAATTTATATTTTTTAAAAAAATTTACTTAGCATCTTTTAGTTGATTAAGAGCAAAGCTTAACTTTTACGTCCAAAAAAAAAGGACACAAGTTTGTCTTTTATTTGGGAGTTTTTAAGTAAAAATGTTTGGCTAACATGATTAGAAGTTAACCCAACATAACATAACAGATTTATTGCTAGCTTAAAGTGTGAAAAAGGACATTAACTGTGCTGTCCAAGTAATATTGCTAGCTTGCTTCCTATATGTTAGCTTGTTTCCTATATTTTTTTTTTTGAAATCACACGCACACACACAATTGGGGGGCTCGAACTCTTGTTTCCTATATGTACACGTGTTATTGCTAGCTTGCTTCATATGTTAGCTAACAACATAACATTTGAGTGTTCCTGCAGCAATTGGAAACTTACGCCCTTTTTTAGGGCGTAAGTAACTAATCATCCGGTTTAGCTCTAAATACATACCAAATTAAGTCTAAAAATATTTTTTTTAAACATTAACAATTTACGAAACTTACGTCCTAAAATAGGACGTAAGTTACTAATTACTAAATTTAGCGTGTAGATTAGGCCAAAATTAAGTAGAAAATTTATTGCAATTTTTTTTACAAACTTACGCCCTAAATTACAGCGTCAATTAAACTTACGCCCTAAATTTGGGCGATTTTATGCTCATTTTGAAATTTTTAAAAACTCTATGTCTTTTATACAATAAATATTAACTTGGTTGCTTTTAGTACAATTTTCTGTTATTATTATATGCTCTCCCTCTCTTTCACACACACACACACACACACACACACACACTCACTCATTCTCTTTCTCCAACACTTCATAGCTTTCTCCTCCTCTCCCCCCTCTCTCTCTCTCTCTCTCTCTCTCTCTCTCTCTCTCTCCCCAACCCCTTTCCCTCCTTTCTTCCTACCGCCGCCTCCTCCTATTCCACATCCCATCCTCCTCTCTCTTTCGCCTCCTCTCCCTCTCTCTCCCCCATAGCTCTCCTCCACGGCCTTCTCTCCTCTCCACTACACCTCCACTCCCCACCACCTCTCCGGTGGTGCCGGAGGTCATCATGATCTCTTCCATGGTCTCCGGCATCCGCTCCTTCGCCACCGTCGACCTCGGCTTCACCCACCAGGATTATAGATAGTGGCCTGTCATGGTGCACTCCAGATTACTGTATATGCCTAGCTCGATTCAGTGGCTCGTAGTAGCGCACTCATGACTTGATTTTCTTATTGATTTCTAGACCCGATATATGAGTACATGTTCTTTCTTGACACCGTGGATATAGCTTGTTGAATGTTAATCTATTGCATCTTGGCACTGGACAATCGAGTGTGAGTATTATTCCGTGTATCACGTGATGTTAGTACGGGAATGTTTGTAAGTGATAACTTACGATTTACTCGTACATAGCACACGTCATCTTAGGAAATTCTTGAGTGTCCACGACTTGAGAATTTGACATGAATATGATAAGGTAAATGACTAGTAAATTCAAGTAGATCATTGTAGGAGGAAATACGCACTACCAACCCCGAGCTCCAAGGGCCCCATGAGGCATGGCTCAACCCTGCTAGGCAAGGGCTCCATGACCTACCAAGTTTGCGTGTATTGATATACGATCGAGTCACATGTCGTGCCGGATTGCGGCACAGTCAGTTATATGTTTTTTTTTTACAAGTATATGATATGGTTGTTCATGTTACAAGTCTAGACACGTTTCATCTGCCAGCAGTCTTGTTGGGCAATAGATGTACTACTCGTACCCCTGGACATCCGGGTATCTGCAGTCAGGTAGTTGCAAAAATCCTCAACTTGCATATTAGTAATTAGGATTGTGATAACCCTAGCTAGTTAATGATAGCAAGCCGTAGGTAATGATTGGCCGTGCACTTTTGATTGTGTGTTACCTTATATGCTCTTGTGTCGGTGAGTGGCCAGAGACTAAGTTTTGCTTGGAAAAAGATCTGTAACCCCGGTCCTTGTTTGGTTTAAGGGTTGTAGCTCCGATTCCTAGTAGTTCCTAAACCCCTTGTTGTTCATCGGATTATTTTGTTCCATAGCTATATTGTTTAGTATTTCCATTCAGTCATTTATATTCTCGAGATACGTGCATTGGTACCGTACTAGTCTCGACCCGTATTTATTTACATTTGCTATATGTTGTTGTTTTGTTTGTGGGTTTTTGTCGTTCACCTCGAGCTTCCTTGTGGTACTTGCTATTGGGGGCCTGACCCCACTGGTTTTACATGGCCAGGTTCTATAGTTGATCACGAGGATCTACCGTCTTCTCCTCCGGATGGTTCGCACTCAGAGGACCGACATGGATTAGCGAGTGGGTTACCTTTATTTCCCACTTTATCTTGTACTTTCATTTTGTGGTGTATTAGCCAAGGACATATGTTAGTCCTTGTTTCTGGGTTTTGTTCCCTCCGTATTAGTACGGCGTGGATGTATATTCTGGACAGCTGCTAGTTGTACATTTACGTACCTTTTGTATAGTCAGTTGATATATCTTTTATTATGTCAGCTCTCATGATTATGTATGTACTTGTGTTTGGGACGCCTTACCCATCTCATATATGATTTACTCTTTATTGCTTCTTATGTTGATTGGATTGAGATAGGATTTGTTTGACCTTAGGAGTCGTCAGTTGCATGCTAGAGTCCACCCACTTGTCTTCTAGACAGCTTTGATCGTACATTGGGGTACTGCCGTACCTTGATATACGTAGCTGGCTTTGTTTCGCCCCCGATCTCCAGTATTCTGGTTCTGGGGCGTGACAGGATTTTTTTTGGTGGCCCATGCAGGTCTGTCTTCAGACTTGTGGGAGATTCATTTAGTTAGAATCTCAATCCTATATTTATCTTCATTTGATCTCCCTTTGCTTATCACATTCTCGTTTTCCTTGAACTGTAAACATGATTGACATATCCTTGTTCTATTCCTGTCCATTATTGATATCACGTGTCCTTACCATTCAGGGACACCCAACCTTCTTACCTATTTCTTTTGAGGATGTTATTGCTCCGTCTTCTTCTTTGGTTCAGGCAGTATGTCGGCATCAGATCCCGCCTCCACAGAGTCAGGTACCAGTACCATCTCAGCATCTGGTGGCAGCTCAGTTCACTACACTCTAGTCAGTTCAGTCAGCAAAGTTAGCCCGATCCCATGTTCAGCACCTCCTTCCGACACGGTCTCAGCAGTTTCAATGTCAGCATTCGGCACAGTTTGCCCAGGTCCAGTAAGTCAGGTAAAATTCAGCAACAGGTAAGAGCAGCAGTCCCGATGCATAGGCAGAGAGAGTTTGTTATCATAGAGCAGATGTTGGCTGAGGGCAGTCAGATTTTTAGTAAGCTTCTGAGGTGTTCCTTCAGTCATTCTTATTCTTGGGTTCCGTTGATGGCCTTGTATTCCATTCATACCCGGAATGCGATGGTCGACTTGACATATTCGACGAGTGAACGCGAGTTTCTCGTACCACTCATCTGCCTCCGTATCTCGTGATACACGATATCTATCATGTATCCCGACTACGTAGGTGCGTCCTGGATTAGAGTCATGTCTTCGACTAAGTCATTGGTACCGACTTACTTCGAGACTTGACCCTTGTCCACTTTGTGAGTCAGCGTAGGCAAGCGAGGACGAATCCCTACTCAACTGACTCAGGGGTATATTATTCCATATGCCTCCTTTTCTTGTATTATATATGTATGTATTTATTATTTTCTGCATTTATTTAAATTCTGTATCTCAAATATCACTTTTACACGGGATGTTTTCTTACGATGAGTTATGATTTATACATTGTTTTAGCATGTGTATTTTTGCTCGACTGGCTTTAGGAAATTCCGAGGACGGAATTTTTCTAAGTTGTGGAGAGTTGTGAGACTCGTCTCATAGTATCGGTATTTATATACGGATACGTATTTTGTATTGTATTTTGTATTTTCTCGATTTTCGGAACGTTTTAAAATTTTTCCAAATTATAAATTTTCTCCATGGTCGGTATACCGACGGTGTACTGGAGTATACCGACGGCATGCCGCCCGGACAGATTTTCCATATTTTAGATATTTTCGATTTCAGATATTTTCGTGAATAGTGTTTCCGATATTTTCATGAATAGTAGTTTAGATATTTTGATGAATAGTATTTAGATATTTTTGTGAATAGTGTAGATGCATTCTATTATCCAATGGACAATTGGTTTTCTTTCAATGGCTAGGATTGACCTAGAATGTGACATGGATCACGATCCAACGGTCACGATTAATTCACCCATTCTATATATATCCTATGAGTTTCTCTCTCCTCTCTCTTTTATTTCCTTCACCATTTTCCCTTCACTCTCTTCTCTCTTTCTCAAGCCTAGGAAAGCTTGGCCTTGAGGCCTAGAGTGTGGTTTCGGAACCCCTCTTGGTGGTGGAGTAGAAGATTAGGCTCGGTTGCTAAAACCTAGGCAAGTACATCTTGCTCAAAAGTGACATGACCAAACTAAATTTTATTTTCCATAGAAATTAAAGTTTTATTGTTCTATAATATGCTCCTCTAAATTGTTAACAAGTTTAATGTATAGCACTTTTGGTTTTGATCGATAATATGGCATAGATCTGAGTTTCTAGATATAATTTTTGAGTATTTTGAGGTTTTATTCTATCAAAGGTTTTAATTTGTGAAAACTAATACTTCCATGTTGTAGGAAATTTAATTCTATTCAATTTTGACTTTTGAAAGTCCGAATTTTGATTTAAAATGAAGTTTTTATGGCCGAAACAAGTTTTACCGAAAATTTGAATTTTGTTGCTGTTTGGAAAAACGGTATACCGCCGGTATACCGCAGTATACCGCCGGTATGCCGGTTTTTGTACCAGAAACCTTCTGTCTTTAGCCCGGTATACCGCCGGTATGCCGCAGTATACCGCCGGTATGCCGTTTTATGCTGTTTTAGGCTGGTTTTGTCCGTTTTTGCCCGTTTTTGTCCGTTTTTGATATTTTCTCGATTGTAAAGGACTCTTAACATGATTAGATGACCTTGGATAGTTAAAAAATGATTGTACACTCTATATACATGGTACATACTTATGTTCACGTATTGTTCTATGTCCAGATTATAGATAGTGGCCTGTCATGGTGCACTCCAGATTACTGTATATGCCTAGCTCGATTCAGTGGCTCGTAGTAGTGCACTCATGACTTGATTTTCTTATTGATTTCTAGACCCGATATATGAGTACAAGTTCTTTCTTGACACCGTGGATATAGCTTGTTGAATGTTAATCTATTGCATCTTGGCACTGGACAATCGAGTGTGAGTATTGTTCCGTGTATCACGTGATGTTAGTACGGAAATGTTTGTAAGTGATAACTTACGATTTACTCGTACATAGCACACGTCATCTTAGGAAATTCTTGAGTGTCCACGACTTGAAAATTTGACATGAATATGATAAGGTAAATGACTAGTAAATTCAAGTAGATCATTGTAGGAGAAAATTCGCACTACCAACCCCGAGCTCCAAGGGCCCCATGAGGCATGGCTCAACCCTGCTAGGCAAGGGCTCCATGACCTACCAAGTTTGCGTGTATTGATATACGATCGAGTCACATGTCGTGCCGGGTTGCGGCACAGTCAGTTATATGTTTTTCTACAAGTATATGATATGGTTGTTCATGTTACAAGTCTAGACACGTTTCATCTGCCAGCAGTCTTGTTGGGCAATAGATGTATTACTCGTACCCCTGGACATCCGGGTATCTGCAGTCAGGTAGTTGCGAAAATCCTCAACTTGCATATTAGTAATTAGGATTGTGATAACCCTAGCTAGTTAATGATAGCAAGCCGTAGGTAATGATTGGCCGTGCACTTTTGATTGTGTGTTACCTTATATGCTCTTGTGTCGGTGAGTGGCCAGAGACTAAGTTCTGCTAGGGAAAAGATCTGTAACCCCGGTCCTTGTTTGGTTTAAGGGTTGTAGCTCCGATTCCTAGTAGTTCCTAAACCCCTTGTTGCTCATCGGATTATTTTGTTCCATAGCTATATTGTTTAGTATTTCCATTCAGTCATTTATATTCTCGAGATACGTGCATTGGTACCGTACTAGTCTCGACCCGCATTTATTTACATTTGCTATATGTTGTTGTTTTGTTTGTAGGTTTTTGTCGTTCACCTCGAGCTTCCTTGTGGTACTTGCTATTTGGGGCCTGACCCCACTTGTTTTGCATGGCCAGGTTCTATAGTTGATCACGAGGATCTACCGTCTTCTCCTCCGGATGGTTCGCACTCAGAGGACCGACATGGATTAGCGAGTGGGTTACCTTTCTTTCCCACTTTATCTTGTACTTTCATTTTGTGGTGTATTAGCCAAGGACATATGTTAGTCCTTGTTTCTGGGTTTTGTTCCCTCCGTATTAGTACGGCGTGGATGTATATTCTGGACAGCTGCTAGTTGTACATTTACGTACCTTTTGTATAGTCAGTTGATATATCTTTTATTATGTCAGCTCTCATGATTATGTATGTACTTGTGTTTGGGACGCCTTACCCATCTCATATATGATTTACTCTTTATTGCTTCTTATGTTGATTGGATTGAGATAGGATTTGTTTGACCTTAGGAGTCGTCAGTTGCATGCTAGAGTCCACCCACTTGTCTTCTAGACAGCTTTGATCGTACATTGGGGTACTGGCGTACCTTGATATACGTAGCTGGCTTTGTTTCGTCCCCGATCTCCAGTATTCTGGTTCTGGGGCGTGACAGACACATAGGATAGAAATGGAGGACCATTGGAGAGCATTTTTGTATGTCTACGATTTCTATGTAGAAACTCTTCCAACTAGGATAGAAATCTTCTTAAAGTACAATGCCAAGTAGGATAAGAACTCAATTTTAGAAATCACCATTGGAGATGGTCTGAGGCCTTAACATATTAATCATCAACTCTTTTGTAATTTATACACATCCGTATAATTATGGGTTTCTTGAGACACTTGCGTAAATGGTTAACGCCAAGGTGCCAAAGTGAAAATTTACAAATGGATTTTTTTTCCACAGACACTTGCATATTCTTTTACAGACATAATTTTTTGGATTATTTTGTATAAGGGTACTAAATTTAGGAACTAATTAGATTTTGATACTGGATTTGTCCGTTTTAGACTTTGGGTACTCGAACTTTTTAGTGACGAATATTCGTCACTAAAAGACTTAAAAATTCTACCCTTTTATAGATATAATTTTTTGAGGATACTAAATGTAGGACCTAATTAGACTTTGGGTATTAGATTTGTTCGTTTTAGACTTAGGATATTCGAACTTTTTAGTGACAAACATCCGTCATTAAAGACTCACTTTATCACTGAAAATTCAATTTCGTCACCAAATTGAGTCACTAAAAGTTACACAAAGTCTAAAACGGACAAACCCAGTACCCAAAGTTTAATTAGGTCTAAACCTGGTACCCTTATACAAAATAATTGTTAGTATAGTTGTATCTTACCAACAAAATGTTTGCTAGTTATCTAACAAAATATTGATATTTTTTATAGTAATTCCAACAAATATTTTGTCGGTCCATAACATTTATCAACGAATTTTTGTTGGAAAATATTTTAACTAGAGCTGAAACTTTGGTTGAATGGGCTGAAAGTTGGTGACTAATAAATATTATGTTGACCTCATTTTCTGAGTAAGGCTTGCATAATATATTATATTGTGACAATTTCATCAACAAGAACAATGATTACATCCCTCAAAATTAGTGAAAAATTAATTAACCAATATTCAAATAAAACTTAATCATCAATTTTGAAATACATTTATTCATCCCAAGGCCCATTACCTTTCTGAATATGACAAGGTCTCACTGCCAAGTTTTACAAACAGTCAAATACCCCAACAATTTTTTTTTTACTAATAAATGAATTTGATCTTTGACTGCTTCCTCAACCTAATGAGCAAAATAATTTAGGCACACGTGATTCATGACTAAGCTATTCCAAACAACAATGATAGCAATAATAGTATGAGGTTGTAAATTACCTACATGTACTTTTAAGATTAATTACCGACTATCTCCCCCATGTGGAAGTATCCTGCAAAAGTAGATCACAAATTTAAGTACATTATAACAAGGGCTAATAATGACAAGGTTAAAAGAAAAGAACACAAGAACAAACAACATCCTTAGCTAAACACATGAAAGAAAATATTTGAAAGAGCCCAAGTTCACTAAGCATGTATTGTGTTAGAAAGCTAATTCCAACTATGAACATACAACTCGTAAACCTAAAAAAGCGGTAGTTTTGCACCTTTGCTTTGAGTTTGTCATTTGTCTTCCTATTATAAACCCAAGATTAGCAATCAAAGGAAGGGTAAGTTGGATTCCAAATCATTGCTACCCAACCATGAAGAAATTATGCACATATTATTTTAATTTTCCGTAGAATCGAACCCATCCAGCTATGATACCTCTCTCCATCTGCTGACCACTAGAACCAGGAGACTTTAGCCCTTCTTAAGTTGTACGCTTGTGCTGGTCAGCTCCTGTATTGATCAAATAATTGGAGGTAAATAGTAAATCATGCAACACCAAACCATAATGTTTGTGGGCAGCGCATATAACATCATAACAATAATTCCTAATCATATTGGCATTAGGAATACTCAAAACTTATCTTTGTATTAGTATCTTGAAAAAAGGGAAAAAGAATATTATAATTTACAAGTACAATTCATCCATTTGTTTACATGTTAAAAGTAGAAACCATCCATTCATCATCTTTTGCTTCATCCATACCTATTAAGCAGTCATCTTTTACTTTTATCCAAATTTAATATTAAAAAAAAATCGAGCCTACCAATAGCATTCACTAATTGGATTTTGTGTTAGATTGGAACAAAGGGTGCCAACAAGCTAAGCTTTGAGCCAACACCCCTTTCTTAGCTCAATGAGCAGAATATCTCTAAGCTCAGACTCGGGCTTGTTTGTCTGACAAGCCTATCGTTAGGCTCAAGCTTTTCAGCGAACTGAGCTCGAGCCGACTTGCAAATTGGTTGGCCGCGTTAACACCTGGAGGAACAAAGACTAGTCTATCTTGGCTTTATGGCAATTGAACTTATTCTTTATGGTACGAGTTGTATGTGATTTTTCCTATTCACATTAACAAAAGAAGGGAAGTACAAAGAAACTAAATTTATTATCACTGAGAGCTCCTCTCTTTTCACACACAGACAGATACAGTGATGTTACCGAGAGAAACCAATTTAATTCTGAGTAGAAGTGTTGGAGTGGGTGGGGTTTCCAACCTTTGTGAAGAATATCCCGGAGAGTGACGAGCGCCATCCGTGTGTCGGAGAAGCTCGGAGAGTGCATGGATCCTATTTTGGAACATATATGGTAAAAAAATATATGATTGGATTTTCATATTTACTTTGATTATATATTTATGATTGGACCCTTCATATAGTAGCTTTCCATATAATCCGGCTTCCAATTATGGCAAGGCAATTATGATTGGATTTCCATTAAATATATGATTGATGCATATTGGAAGTTTTTATATATATTGGTCTTCCAAGTATGGATTACCAAGGGCTTATAAAAGGGTGATGCATGCTAGTTGTAAAATCATCTTAAAAAAAAAGAGTGCTTTACAATCTTTGAGAGAGAGAGAGAGGATTAAGGACTATTGTGAAGGAGAGATTGCTTCGAATAATTTTTCGACATCTCTTGTTCTTCGGAGTTCGCAATCAAAAAATTTATTCTTTCAAGTGAGTTGTGGTGATCCGTGTTGGATCGGGAGGAGCTTGTAGAGGGTGTATTTTCTTTATTCCATTAGTGGAGGTTCTTCAGGGTTGGACTCCGATCGTCCCGTGGTTTTTCTCGCAAGGGTTTTTCCACGTCAAAAATCTTTGTGTCTGCGATCGTTAGTGGAGGTTCTTGAGTTCAAAGAAGTGTCAAAGAAGTGTCTGCGATCTTTGTGTCTCGCAAGGGTTTTTCCATTAGTGGAGGTTCTTGAGTTCAAAGAAGTGTCAGGAGTTGACAGTCAAACCAGGAATCAGAGATGGACGCGAAGCCGGTGCGCATGGTGAACCTGAACGGTACCAACTACCATTATTGGCGGAGCAAGATGAAGGATTTGATGTTCGTCAAGAAGCTGCATCTTCCAGTATTTGCATCCGAGAAGTCCAGTGACAAATCCGATGAGGACTGGCACTTCGAGCATATACATGTGTGTGGGTACATGCGACAGTTCGTTGACGAGAACGTATACAACCACATTGCCAATATTGAGCATGCGAAGACGTTGTAGGAGAAGCTGGAATCTTTGTACGCGAAAAAGACCGGAATAAACAAACTGTTTCTGATCCGGATGATGATGGGTCTGCGGTACAAAGATGGTGCATCCATTACGGATCACTTGAGTGAGTTCCAGGGCGTGGTGGACCAGCTATCCTCGATGGGAGTCAAGTTCGACGATGAGGTTCAAGGACTTTGGTTGCTATGTACATTGCCAGACTCGTGGGAGACCGTACGAGTATCTATGATCGCTTCTGCTCCGGAAGGCGTGGTCAGTCTGGAGTTTGCCAAGAGCGGGGTACTGAATCACTACCAAAATAAGTCATATCAGCGACGAAATTAGCGACGCCAACTTAAAACGTCGCTAATATTTCTGGAATTAGCGACGCCAATAGTAAGCGTCACAATACGTCGCTGATAGCGACAAACAGCGACATATTGCGACTACCTTTAGTGTAATAAAAACCAACGTCGTTGATATGTCGAAAAACGTCGCCAGTTTTATTAGTTCAGCGACGTTTAGCGTCGCGAAGCTTATGGCGTCGCCGAATATTAGAGGAAAGTCGACGCTTTGCGACGTATTTAAAGACGTCGCTAAATTCTGCTAATAGGGTTTCCTCGGTTCGATTTTTCATTTCTCTCTCTCACCAAATATTTTGTTCCCGCCCCTCTTCCCCCGACCTCGATGACAGCCCGACCCCCTTCCCTCCGGCGCCGCTCAAACCCCTTTCCTCCGCCTCCGGTCGACGCCCCTCCTCCTCCTCCTCCACCGCAAGCCCCTTATCCTCTTCCACCGCGAGATCCTCCTCCTCCACCACCGAACTTGTCCTCCTCCTCCTCCTCCACCATTGCGAGGAGACTGAAGGTAAACCCTAACCCTAATTGAGGTGTTTTTCGTGTCTAAAATGGACACGGAGACACATTACGACCATGTGTTCACTGATACACTGTGTTCGTGAGGTTTTGGACACTTTGTGTCCATTTGTTGGACACGTGGACACCCCCAAGCATGCATATATATGTATTTCACCTCTGTACACTTAATCCCCTACTTACACTTGTGTATTTTCGTATTAATTTGGATTTGCCAACAACTTTTGGGACTTAGCTACCTCTATGAATGGAGCCGATCCGTTATCTCTATTATTCTATATCAATTCTGTCATATATTCTCATTATGCAACACATTCTACTTTTAGTATTCGTAATTGCATGAGCTAAGGAGATATATTTGGTCTCATTATGCGACACATTCTACTTTTAGTATTCGTTAATTTGGATTTGCTAGTTATCATTTATTAAGCATTAAATTAGAAACATACAAATAACCCTTCATATATTTGGTCTCATTTGCAACAAAGTTAAAGCTACATTATGTATTTGAGTGTATGCTTTCTAGCATAACTTATCTTCTCTAACCTTTCTCTTGGTGGATTTATTGGTTATTAAGTGGAGTGAGTTCGTGGGATCTATCGTGGTGACATTTCCCACTAGTGATTCTCTAACATTGGTAATTTCGAATGGGGCTTGTAGTCTTGTCGAGGTCAACTTTTGTATCTGCCCAAAAATTAGTTGATAAGATTTCAGACTTGGACAATCTTCCTCCATAAGACAATTCTTGATCACATCATTTGATTTTTTTTTATGATAGATTCAGTCCAAATTCAACTTAGATGTTTTCAATAGGGATGAAAGACTAACAAAATTAGCTTCGGCTAAAACAACCAAACTCCTACTCACTCTTACAAAGTTCTATTACTGTCTTGCATGTGTCACACTTATTTTAGAGTGTACGTACTTCCCAACTGTCAACGTCCACGAAAGTATGTTTCGAAAACATGCATAGATAACTGTTGGTGATTATAATTAGGAGGTTGAATGTATGGAAGTACACCATACTTCTTTCCATCTTGGAGTGGATAGTAATAGTATTGCCTCTAAAAAAAAGAACAACGAATGTGTGACTTAGAAGCAAGAGGAAGTAAGGTGTGGAAGCAATGGTCCAAAGGTCTTTGTAGGATTCTTGGCTTGAAGAAGCATGTGGGGGACTAAAGTTATTCACTTCTCTCTTGATTTAGGTCGTTAAAGCTACATTATGTCCAGTTCTCAGAATATTATCTATCATGGATTCATACCACCAGCGACTTACAGCGTTGGAGCGTGCTGGTCCTCCGGGTGCGCCTTCATCGTCGTCGACTCCGTCGCCTCCACCGCCTTCTTCTTCGACACCGACTCCACCGACGTCACTGCCTGCTCCATCGGTATCGATTTCACTTGAGGAGTATGAGTTGTTCTTATCCCTTCGTCGCGGCGGTGCCCCTCCTGCACCAGATTCCTAGTAGTCCTAGTTAGGACTGTTTGTTTGTGTTTGTTTCATTCTTTGTTTGTGACTTAGATATTTGTTGGTTGTGTAGATTTGGATGTTTGGATCCTATTCTATTTGTTGGTTGTGTGTAGACTTTGGTTATTTGCTTGTAGACTTTGTTATTTGGTGTAGACTTGGTTATTTGGATACTTGTTGTTGTGTGATTGTCGTAGACTTGGTTATTTGGATACTTGTTGTTGTGTGCTTGTTGTAGACTTGGTTATAGGGACTGAAACCTGTGTACAGTGAGAAATGGACATTCTGAGAACTGGACATTCTGTGATTGTTGTAGAAATGGACATTCTGAGAAATGGACATTCTGAGAAATGGACATTCTGAGAACTGGACATTCTGTATTTTTTTTTGCAGATTTAGCGACGTTTACCGACGGTTACCGACGTTTACCGACGCAAACGTACGTCGATAAATATCGGTAAATCTGCAATATTTTCCAGGGTACCGACGTTTACCGACGTCCTTATACGTCGGAGAACGTCGGTAAACGTCGGTGCATGTCGCTAATCATCCCAGGAATTACCGACATTTACTGACATTTTAAACGACGGTACACGTCGGTAAATTCCCAGGATTTTACCGACGTGTAGCGACTTTGAACACGTCGCTAAACCACCGACGACACGACGGTAATCGTTGGTAAATTTACCGACGCGTAGCGACGTTATACACGTCGCTAATCCACCGACGACACGACGGTAGACGTCGGTAATATACCGACGTATATATACGTCGGTACACGTCGGTACTAGCGACGTTTGGCGACGTTTTGAAGATCAGCGACTTACATTTCCGCGACAAGCCCAAAACATCGGTAATTTTGTCGCTAAATATTTTTAGCGACGAAATTTGTCGTTTTAGCGACGTCTTTAGGCATCGCTAAAACGACTTATTCTGGTAGTGAATGAAGAGATGCGGAGACGTTCTCAGGGCACTTCATCCACATCTCATCACTCAGAGGCACTAGTTTCAGAGAGCCGCGAAAGGGGCAAAAGCAGGGGTCCAGCTGGTGGCAGAGACAAGAGCAGAGAGAAGTCCAAGGGTAGGTACGAGGACTCGGAGTGTTACCATTGTGGCAAGAAGGGCCACATCAAGTGGAACTGTTTCGCTTGGAAGAGAGAGAAGAAGGACGACAAGGGGAAGCAAGATGAGAACACTACAGCGGCGGCTTCGATACATGGAGGCGATGTGATCGTCGTAGGTGATGAGGTTGCCACAAATCTCGCCTACGATGACAATTCTTGGCTGGTGGACTCAGGGGCTTCAGCGCATGTATCTCACAACAGGGCATTATTTGCCAATTACACGACAGACGACTGTGGAGTGTTGAAGATGGGCAATGGAGATATGTCAAAGGCGGTTGTCGTTGGAGATGTGCATTTGAGGACGAAGACGGGTGCAGTTCTTGTTCTCAAATATGTTTATCATGTCCCTGATATCCGTTTCAACCTGGTGTCGGTTGGAAGGTTGGATGACAAGGGATTCTTCGATCTCTTCGGGAATAGTCAGTGGAAGCTTTCAAGAGGTTCGATGGTGATTGCCAGAGGAAGCAAGAAGTCCGGTCTCTACTATATGGAGGGGAGCGCACAGGGGGCACATGAGGTGAACGCAGTCAGTGATGCATCTACCGAGTTGTGGCACAGGCGGCTCGGCCATATCAGCGAGAAGGGGATGAGCTACTTGGTGAACAGGAAGGTGATTCCAGGGCTCAAGTCTACAAAGTTGGAGAAGTGCACGCACTGCTTAGCTGGAAAGCAAAATAGGGTGTCTTTCCAAAGTCACCCAAGTTCAAGGAAGCCGGCGTTGCTCGAGTTGATTCACTCAGATTTTTGCGGTCCTATGAAGGTAAAATCTATTGGTGGTGCTTCTTACTTTGTAACTTTTATTGATGACTGTTTCAGAAAGGTTTGGGTCTATGCCTTAAAGACCAAGGATCAGGTGCTGCCTACTTTCAAAGAGTTTCAGGCCTCTGTTAAAAGAGAAACGGGCAAGAAGTTATTGTGTGTTCGGTCCGACAACGGCGGCGAATATATTGGTCCCTTTGATGCTTATTGCAGAGAGCAGGGGATACGACACCAGAAGACTCCGCCTAAGGCACCTCAGCTCAATGGTGTAGCTGTAAGCCCCCTGAATTTTAGGGCTATTTTAAATTTTCTAAATGAATTATTTTCAATCAATATTTTATTATTTAATTATTTTGATCATTAAATGTACTTTTCGTGACTTTGACTTCTGGAGCGTCAGGGATGCCAATCTCTGTAAACTCTCTTTATGGGTTTTGTAGTAGACAAGATTATTTTCGTTTTGATATATCATGTCCCCCTTAAACTGGTTTCCTTGTGCTCTTTTTGTATCGCGCAACTTCGGGTCAACTTAGACCAATTAATCGTTGAATAATTATTCCCACTTTTATCTTTGATCATCGTTTGCACGTTACCGTGACTTTTAATTTAGGAGCACAAGACCAGTCGTTTTCTCCGAACCAACTTCTCATGCCTGATCTACTCGAGACGCTCTATACCCACGACCTTCGTGCCCCACTCAGACACTCCATTTTGTGCTTCATTTCCTTCGGACAACTTTTGGGTCAATTTAGGCCAATTAATTATCTACCGTAAAACCTGATTTAATTTTCAATTTAATTTCGGGACCCGACATCGATCCAACCTAGTCGACCCAAAGTATGGACATGGCCCACATGAAGCCTACTACCCACATGACGCTTGTGTCCCATTTATTTGAGTCCCCGTATGTTACTTATTTATCCATGATTATAAATACCTATTCAAATTCAATTATTGCACCATGTTCGATTTTGACCCGACCCGGCTCAACCGAACCCGAACCTAAGCTCCATGTTGTCCTCTCATGACTACCCAAATACCCCACACAATATTTCTCTTTTTTCTATTTAAAAATATCTCTCTCTCTACTTTACAAATATCCCATATATACACACACACACACACACACACACACACACACACACACACACATATATATATTATATATATATATATATATATATATATATATATATATATATATATATATATATATATATATAGTCATAACCCGTGCCCATAGGGCACGGTTCATTTAAGGTATTCCCCCTCAAAATCTTGGACCCCCAATTTTCAACGAACAATAATAATTATGAGGCCCACATCAAAATATTAAATCCCAACCACTGCTGGATGTAAATTTTCTTTGGATTTCCCATAAAATCCCACTCTCAATAATGCTCATCTACAACCATTATGAGGCCTCCATCAAAATATTAAATCCCAACCACTTCTTTGGATTCCCCATAAAACCCCACTCTTAATAATGCTCATCCACAACCGTTGATTCACCAAGATTAAATCCCAACCACTCTTTATCTTGGCACAGTCAGCCCTAGGATTCAAAAACCTTTGTGTTTTGTATAATAGATATTTGATTGATATTAATTCATCTATTTAAATTGTTTGTTATTAGCAAAACATTTGTTTAAACTAATATCAGTAATTAGAATTTTTATAATGATAATATCATATTTTTTTCATAACAATCAGTTATTTAATTAAGATTCCATTAAAAGAGCTTTAAAGTATACTTAGTTATAGATTTCCTATAGAGATAATAGCATTTTTTTAAAGTTCTGCTAATTTGGATAAACAAAAATCGGTAACTAAGCCTAGGACTTAGCTAACCATCCACATATACTTGATCATATACAATCGTGAAATCCTATCCTCTCTACTTATTCCCGATATTTCCTTCCTGCATATATACCTCCCCCACGAATTCCACGATACAAAAACAACACCCCCACGAATACAGCAACACTCCTCGACCGAACCACCTAGTCAAACATCGACCTCCCTGTCGTTCCGAAACTACCACCACGAATCATCACACGCAGGAAAAGAAAAGAAATAGAAATCCTAATAACATCGATGGCATGCCGCCACCGAGATGCCATGCACCGCAACATTCATCGCAAATGCCATCCTCACCATCATCCACCACCACCAACGTGACCAGTCTCGGGTCCGACCCCGGGCATCCATGTCTGTGCATCCGCTTTGATTCTCTTCATCAAATTCTTTACATCAGAACATACAAAGGAATCCTGTGTCCAACCTATGGATACGATTCGGACACAAAGAAATTTACATGAATCCCTAAAATTGCCCGATCGAGCCATAGCGGTCGCTCCACCAGATTTCGTGCCCTCTCCCCGAAGTCCAAACCGACGAATGTTGTGTCGAGCCCGACGTCGGCATTCCGTATCCCCAAACATTAAAGACGGAGTGGTTACTTAACAGTCAGGTAAACATACTTGGTCGTACTAACATATCTGTATATCAGTGCCATTTATTGGGCACATATCGAACACCACCCAGACACAGCAAAATACACTAAGAAGCCAAAATTAGTGACATGTTTGTCTCAGACTGGCTTGAATCTCACTATCTCCGAAAAAACATTTGAACAGTTCCTTTCTACTGTCAATCTATATCTCATTAAAAAGAAGAAGAAACAGTAATATCAGCGTTTAACAAATCATCCATCCCACCCCTCCCGGTTCTCGCAGCTCCTACCGATATCCTTTCCAAACCGACGAATGTTGTGCCGAGCCCGACGTCGGCATTCCGTATCCCCACCCCGACGCCCGAAGACCGCTCGACCCAGCCAACCGTTGGATCTAGCCTCTGGTTTTCCGACCAGCGCGCCCCTTTCTCGCTCGGTGACCGGCGGCTACTCCCACTGAGCCACGCCTAACCACCACGGCCTCGTGCCACCTCTGCCGTACCACCGTGTCAGTCGAGCGCCGGCGACTGCCTCCCGCACCTACTGCCCCTACCCAACTCCGACGCGGAGAGCCGACAAAGCCCCAGTGAGCCGCCGGATTCTCCTTCGTGAGCTCCTCCTCCACCAAATCCCGGCCAGAGCCACCCCGATCGAACCCCCGGTGAGCCCAAAAATCCCGATCTCTCTCTTCACCTGCTCCTTCTTCTTCAGCTTCCTTCTATTTTTATTTTGAACTCTCTCTCTTCTCTCCCTTTCTTACTGATTTGAGAGGTTGGACATTAAATGAATGCCACTAATGACAATTTTAGGAAACCGAGATAGAGAGAAAAAGAGAGAGTTTGTAAAATTTTATAAAAGCAAGATCAAATTTTAGAAAAGGTTGGTATTATTATAAATAAATGCATGCGAAGATGAAGCAGCTTTGGAAGCAATCCCTGCTTTCGGAAACAATTTATGAAAAGCAATAGCTTTTGAAACAAATACACATAAGCAGCTTTTACCAACAATTTATGAAAAGCAATAGCTTTTCAAAACCAACCTGTGGGCATCAGATAATCTGATGTTCAATGCACAAAGATCAAATTATAAAATTGCATTACACTATCAAATATCAATACACGCATGAAACGTTACTTTTTTTTTTCTTCTTCAATATAATGGAGAATTTTATAATATCAACCGGAAAATTTGCTGAACAAAACAGTGTATGATCATACCCATAAACAGTAACCCACTCCTCTTCGTCCATCTCGCCGCCGCCGGCAGCGGGGACCATCGGCAAGTTGCTCCTCATCTCCGGCCTTGCCACCTCCCTCGGCGGCGGCAGCATCAGCAGCTCCCCTGGCTGCTTCTGCTGCACTACCCCCTCCACCGGCGACCCGCTCCTCCCCGCCACCGCCATATCCTCGCTCCCGACCCTCATCGGCGACCACCAGCTTCTGCTCCCGGGACTCCGCTCGGCGGCCCTGGCCGGGGAAGGGGTAGAGGGGTGGTTCCGCTTTGGGGTCGGGGCGGAGGCGGAAGCGGGTTCGGGGGTGGAAGGATGGGGGAGGAGGAGGTCGGGCTCGGGGGAGAAGTCAAGGCGGTCGTCGAGGGTGAACGCGGGAGGGGAGGGGGGTCGGCAGCGGCGGCGGAGGATAAGTTGTCGCGCCAGAGGACGGAGACGATGGAGGCCTGGTCGGGGGTGGCGAAGCGGCTGGCGAGGCGGTGGGAGGAGGAGATGGGGGAGGCGAGGTCGCGGAAGAAGACGGACTGCTGGTAGCGGCGGTCGGGGGTGCTCCTTCTTCTTCAGCTTCCTTCTATTTTTATTTTGAACTCTCTCTCTTCTCTCCCTTTACTGATTTGAGAGGTTGGGCATGCCACTAATGACAATTTTAGAAAACCGAGATAGAGAGAGAAAGAGAGAGTTTGGAAAATTGTACTCCAGGTGTTACAATATTACAATTATTTTCCTTTCTATAATATTAAATTCCAACCACATTTTTGGATTCCCCATAAAATTTTACTCTCTTCATCCACAACCGTTGATTCACCAAGATTAAATCCCAACCACTCTTTATCTTGGCACAGTCAGCCCTAGAATTCAAAAACCATTGTGTTTTGTATAATATATATATATATATATATATATATATATATATATATATATATATATATATATATATATATATATATATATCCCTCTCTCTCTCTCTCTCCTATTACTCACAACCCCCCCCATCACCATGCCAGCAAGAACACTCCCCCCTTCAGCCGACCTCCTTTTCTCCCTTCTCAAATAATATCTCTCTCTCTCTATTCTAACATTCTATCTCACTCTTTCTATATATTTTAATATATATACACACACATATATACAACACTCTCTCCTTCTTTTCTTCTTCTTCTTCTTCCTCACCCTCACGTACACCACCGCCACCACCGTGAACAACACCACCAAAAACACCCACAGCCACCACCTCCACCTTCTTCTCTTCCTCCACTCCATCATCACCATCATTCTCACCATTATCACCATCTCCATAACCACCATCACCAACTTCATTACCACCACCGCACACCATCTCTTCCACCCCCGCCGTACGCCATCACGGCCACCACCGTCATCGTCGGCGTGCCACCACCGTGCCCCGGCCTGGCTCCCCCCCCGCGCCGTGATGGAAGCAGCTACGACAGCAAGCAGCAGCAGCAGCGATATGTACAGTAGCCGCGTGCGCAAGCGCGCTGCCACGGTCGCCGTGTGCCACCACATGGCCAGCCCGCACCATCGCGAGAACCCCACACCCCCGGCGAACCCCCCTTGCCGCCTCCATCGTATCCGACGCAGGAAATAGGCTATTCGTGCATTTACGTCGAAATTCCGTCGTGACGCGCGCGTTTTGAACTTAAAAAGTGTGCTCCGTCGCAACGACTTCGTGCACATTTTTCGAGAGATCCGACCGTTGGATCGGCGAACTCTTTGCTTCGTCACAATTTTGGTATATAGCTCTTCCCTCCCCACAAGTTTCGTCCGCGGCAAATTGGTGACATTCAGCGAGAAGTCCTCGCTGGAACCTATCATCTAAGCCCTCGGGCACTATATGTTTTAACTGAGGAGGATATCCCCAACCTTCCAAAAGATTTTGGAACGTTGATGAAGGTGGATGAGAATTGTTTTATGGGAATTTATATGAAACCTGAGGATAAACTAGTTCTAATTGCATTAGGTGAAGTTTGAGTCCAGGAGTTTGGGCAGTCATCTGACTTCCGGTCAAGTCGTAAGCCAGCTTTGAAAGCTATCCATGAGCCGCAGGAAGGGAAGAGGAATCCTTCCTCCTCACTGTCGCTCGCCTTCACATGCAATTTGGATTCCCTTAGTGGTGGTTTGCTCATCTATTTTTTAATTTCGTCGTTTGATACATCAAAACTGGCACCAAGTTGACACTTTAAATTATACTATTTTTGGACAGTTTTATGGAGCCGACTTCGTCAGCTTGTAACTCCGCCGTCGCAGCTCCGGTTGGCGCGCTACCAGTTCCTGTGCGTAGCTGGTATAACTCTCTTTCTATCCCTTAAGTTTCATTTTATTGTGAGCACGTTTGGTTGGTCAAATTTGACGCGAAAGTTGGCCGTCCGAATTCTTAATTTTATACTTGTTAAATTCCATTTTTGAACCCGGGACTCCGGATTCAATTTCTGACACCACCAGTAGACTCGTGGAGTCATTCTGGCATGTTTTCATATAAAGTTTACTTGATTTGGAGAACGTGGGCCCTGACACGTATTTCGGTACAAAGCTAGTCCCAAAGTCCGAGTCAACGGGTCACTTTGAGATCGGCTCATCGGAATCCAGTTCCGGATATACCGTTGAGTTCGTATCATCATTCTGGACTCGTTGACATATAATTTGCTTAGTTTTGAAGACATTTGCTCCAGCACGCATTTCGGTGCAAACCGGATTCCAAATGTCCGCGTCAACGTGTCATTTTGAGATCGGCTCATCGGAATCCAATTCCGGATATACCGTTGAGTTCGTGTCGTCATTCTGGACTCGTTGACATGTACTTTGTTAGATTTTGTGGACTTTGACTTCGACACATATTTCCGTGTAAATCAGATACCAATATCCAGGTCAACGGACCATTTTGTGATCGGGTCATCGGAATTCCATTTCGGACATACGGTTGGGTTCGTATCATCATTCTGGATTTGTGGACATATAATTTGCTAGGTTTTGTAGACTTCTGTTCTGACATGATTTTCGGTGCAAAGTTTGTCCAACGGTGGACATCATTTTAATCCGAAATTACCATTTTGTCCCTGTGTCTAAATTGGACTTATGGGTAGGCTATCCTAGCTAATTTGACCATTCTGGCCGCATTGGTGATATTTGTTTTGTCATCCGACGACATCTGTAGATTTTGCTTATGTGTCATCCTTAATTTGTAATTAATTATTATTATTAGTGTATCTATTTACATGTTTGGATTTTGTAAAATTCTAAAGTGATCATTGTGTTTCTAAGGACCCTAAGTGTTGGTTTAGATATAGTGTCACCCCACATTGGACTTTTATGCTAGGTCCCCACTTTGCTAGTGTCCAGTTAGGAGTTGTGTCACACCACTAGTGTAAAATCTTAAACATAACTTAGAGGCTGAGTTTGTATATCATTATTGACAGGACACCGGACATCTATATCTTCGTACTAGTATTCTTGCTTTGCTCGAGGCAAGTACCCCTACAAGCTTATTTACTGTGTATACCAATAAACTGTGATTAAATCATGTTGAAATACTGCTTTCTGGATAACTGTAAGTCATATCTTCACATGCTTCTTACTGGTTCCAGTACATGTTTCACATACTTTATACTGCTCTGAGTATCCACTATGTTTTATACTGCTCTCAGTACCTACCATGCTTATACTGCTCCCAGTATCTTTCACATATTTTATACTGTTCTTGTATCACTCACATGTTAATAAAAACGGGTTAAGGGGAAACTGTTAGTAGTGTACGTGATCATGCCCCCTTCTCCGTATGTATTTACCGAGCACTGTTACATTCTATATGTAACTTTGTCGTATGTCTGATCCCGCATTTGTGTATGGATATACACCGATGCCGTTAAGGGTACGTATGTACACTTCAGAAAATTGATATGTACCACTGTACATCCTATTTATCTATTGACTGATCACTCACCTACTACAATTTTAAACTTTAAAATGAATATGTATTGCCATGATGAAATGTATCTAAAACCGGATAAATCAAGATATGCCATGATTACGTTATTTCATCTTTTTCCATCACATGATCAGTATTATATGTTTGTAGAATCAGTACTTGCTTCCGTCCTCACAGGATAATGTTGTAGGTTCACTTTCCGAGGAGGAAATGCTATATGATACATATTATGGCAGTGATTTTGAGGACCTGTGTTGTGATGAACCTTTTAATTGTGATATTAGAACTGTTAGCAGCTTAGATCCTTTATTGTCTATTCTTAGAACAGCTTACTACGCTTTAACTAGCGTAGGCTGGACATGGCTCGGCCCGGCCCAACAATTTGGGTAACAGGTCGTGACAGTAGCGGAGCGCATGAACATGACACTGATGGAGAGGGTACGGTGTTTGCTTTCAGAAGCAAACTTACCGGGCAGTTATTGGGGTGAGGCTCTTCTCACAGCTACTTATGTTATTAATTTATCTCCTAGTGCTCCTTTGCAGGGTAATATGCTTGACAAAGTACGGTACGGCAAAGAGCTGTCATACAATCACCTGCGAGTATTTGGCTGTAAGGCTTTCGTGCATGTACCGAAGGACGAGAGGACCAAACTTGAGCCGAAGACGAGGCGATACATCTTTGTCGGCTACGGTCGGAATGAGTTTGGCTATAGACTCTACGAGCCGGTAGGAAGAAAGCTCTACAGAAGCAGGGATGTAGTATTCGTCGAGGATTAGACCATGACCAACACTCAGGATTTCGAGACGCCTTCTGAGGCTGAGGAATTGCCTGAGTTAGAGTCATTTTGCTTCGAGCAGTTTCCAGAGGACATCGTAGAGGTTCCAATTATGGGGGAGCCAGTACATGGAGTTGCTCCCAACCTTGATCATCAGCTTGCTGATGGTGGTCAGGGTGTCCCTTAGGAGGATGAGCATGCCGGGGAGGCAGTTTCTAAAGAGGAGGAGGCTGTTGGTATACAGCCAGCACCAGTGGCTCCACTGAGAAGGAGCAACAGAGAGCGTCAACCATCTACGAGATACTCACCGGGTGAGTATGTGCTATTGACTGACGGAGAAAAGCCCAAAAGTTTTACAGAGGCTATGGAAGACGAACACAGGCAGGAGTGGATGGAGGCTATGCAGGAGGAGATGAGTTCCTTATACGCCAATTCCACTTATGAGATGGTGCGGTTGCCAAAGGGCAAGAAGACTTTGAAGAATCGATGGGTGTTTAGAGTGAAGCAGACGGATGATGCTACTCGCCCTCGATACAAAGCGAGGCTGGTAGTTAAAGGCTACGGTCAGCGAAAAGGCGTAGATTATGATGAGATCTTTTCGCCTGTCGTCAAGCATTCGTCTATTCGGGTGGTGCTAGCATTGGCAGCCAGTCTCGACTTGGAGGTCGAGCAGATGGACGTGAAGATGGCATTCCTCCACGGTAACCTTGAGAAGGAGTTATACATGGAGCAGCCAGAGGGATTCTGTGAGAAGGGCAAGTCACATTTGGTTTGCTGGTTGAGAAAGAGCTTGTATGGTCTGAAGCAGGCTCCGAGGCAGTGGTACAGGAAGTTCGAGTCGTTTATGGGGGAGCATGGTTATGCACGAACAACGTCGGACCATTGCATATTTGTGAGGTACTTTGTCGAGGATGATTTCATCATTTTATTGCTCTATGTTGATGACATGCTATTAGTGGATCGGAATGCCACTAGGATAGCGGAGTTGAAGCGCCAACTGGGCGTGGCCTTCTCTATGAAGGATTTGGGTGCAGCAAAGACTATTCTTGGGATGTAGATCAGCCGAGAGAGAGAGAGAGAGTCCAAGCTGCTACACTTGTCCCAAAAGAAGTACATTCATCGAGTACTTCAGCATTTCGGGATGGACGGGTCGAAGAAAGTGAGTTTCCCCTTTGCGGCTCACTTTAAGTTCACTGAGGAGCAGTGTCCATCTACCGAGGACGAAAAAGAAGATATAGAGCGGGTTCCATATGCCTCAGCTGTGGGAAGCCTTATGTATGCTATGGTGTGTACGAGGCCAGACATCGCTCATGCAATTGGCACAGTTAGCCGGTACCTTTCAAATCCTGGAATGGTACATTGGAGTGCGGTCAAGTGGATTCTACGATACCTTCAGGGCACTTCTGATTGGAGACTTTCTTTTGGTGGTGACGAGCCGAAGCTGGTTGGGTATACTGTAATGCCTGCTGTTCGTATTACGTATTTTTGGAATACGTGTACGTATTTTATCTTGTATTGTATGATTTTATTGCTTAGTTTTCTCCATGGCTTGGTTTAATCTTGGTTCGGATTGGCTTGGTTCGGTTTGGGATTGCTTTTTGGTTCATCATGGACCAAAGGGTGAACTCCTTACCTACCACCACCACTACCATTTATTAACCCATTCTTCTTTCTCTCTCTTCATTAACCTCTTCTTCTTTTCTCTATTATTTCTTTACCTACCAGAGAGAGAGAGAGAGAGAGAGAGGTCTAGGCAAGTGCAACTTGCTTCATGGAGGAACTCCAATTTTATTGCTTCATTCTCTTCCTTACAGCATTTTAACTTACTTTAGTACTTGGCATTTTACTTTCCATGGCTAGATTCTTGTAGATCTAAGTTTATACTATTTTCGGATTTCTTGGATTTTGATCTACTTAATCTTGTTAATTCTGAGTTTTGATGGTTCCATGTTGTAGAGCATTTCATTCTGCCCCATTTTGACCTATGGAAGTTCGGATTTGGGCTCCGGATGATGGAGTTATGGAGCTTGAGAACTTGGCTCTCATGGTATTCTTCTTCTCAGAATTTTGGAGAAGATGAACTGTGCTTGACTTGACCGCATGAATATTTCATGCGGCAAGTGTTCTATTCAGCCGCATGACTGGAAGTACTTTTGAGCCGCATGAGGGCCGAACTCATCCAGCCGCATAACTCGTTCAATTCCTAGTCGTATAATACTCTGAACTTCTTCAGCCGCATGAGACTCTACCCTTAGCCACATGTGCCCTTCCCACTGGCCGCATGAGACTCTGCCCTTAGCCGCGTGCGCCCTTCCCGCTGGCCGCATGGAACTCAGTCCATTCCTAGCCGCATGAGAATCCACTTCTCAGCCGCATGAATGCTATGAATTAGTCGCATGCGACCCTCCCCCTTCCTGGCCGTATATACCTAATTGATGGCCTGCCGCATACGCACTGCTTCTCCGCTAGCTGCATGAGCTGCTTTTGTTCCGAGCAGCATGGGCTCTTAACCCCGACCCACATGGACTCCTTCTTCCCGAGCCGCATGGTCCTGCTTCCCTGCTTGCCGCATGAGGCTCAACTCCTTGAGCCGCATGCATTCCCTTAGACCCGAGTCTCCTCCAGCCGCATGGGCTGCTCCCTTCTCGACCGTATGAGATCATTCTTGGCCGCCTATGCTCGAGCCGCATGGCTCTTTCCCTGGCTTGTATTTTATTATTTAATAGTCGTTATTAACTCGTACTTGTAACGCCCTGTGTAACTTGAGTTCCTATAGCATTCACCTTACCCTATTATATATATTTTTACGCCCATTTTATATCCTTACGCCTTTTTTCCGAACTTGATAATTTCGATTTGATTGACATGATTGAAATGACAATTGTACCTGGCATGGTGTGACCTAGAACTGACATGCTTGACAGTGGCCCGCCGTGGTGCACTCCTGACATGATAACTTGACCTGCTATACAGGACACGACAGTGACCCGTAGTGGTGCACTCTTGACAAGTACCCTGACATGCTTGATAGTGGCCCGTCGTGGCGCACTCTTGATAAGTAGTAATGATAATGATAGTGGCCCGTCGTGGCGCACTCTTGACAAATCAATTCATTGGCCTGGACACCGTAGATGATTGTGCTTGTATAAACTACTAGTCCGGTTGTGTCTTGCATCATGTCTAGGGCATGATCCCTGAGTACCACGGTCAGGGATTCATACTGAATCTGGTAGGTTAATGACTAGATTGATCAAATAGTTCAAGGAAAATTTCCCAGTTACCTGTTGCCCCTTTGATCCCGGCCTTATATACATACATGAGATTTGTTGCTATCCGTCGAGATGAGCGGACTTCCAGCCCGCCGTCGAGTGTGGTACCTTAGGACACATGTATCTTACTACAGTGTGTCTGCTATATCATGCTATCTTTTCCTTTTCTTGCTGGGATTACTCAGGTAGTAACAAACAGGTAACCGGACTTGGAATTCTCATTGCATCTTGCTAGTAACTAAGGCTTGTGATAACCCTAGTTAGTTAAAGTATCAAGCCGTACTTATTGCTTGACCGTGAATGATTGGATGGAGTCTAGTCTTGTCTTGATCCTGTACAAGGTTGTTATATGACCTGTCTTCTTATATTACCTTGCCGATAAATGGTGGGAGAAGCAAAGTTCTGTTCAGACGAAGGGTTACAACCCCGGTCCTTATTTGGTTTACGGGTTGTAACCTGGTTATCTGAATAGTCCCATGGTTATCTCATCGTATATCACCTGTCATGCTTGTTACGTTTTACCTTATCAATAGTAATTGAGACGGGTTTCTATTCAAGCGAAGGGTTACAACCCCGGTCCTTATTTGGTTTAAGGGTTGTGACCTGGCTACTTGAATGGTTCCCTTGTACTCTATTATGACTGTTGTTATTTTTTTAATATCAAGCCCATCTATTACCATCTTTTATGTAATTATATTCTTGTGCTAATTGCTGGTTTTAGTTCCTAAGTGAAGCTTCCTTTGTGGCACTTGCTCTTTCTGGGGTCTGACCCAGCTGGTTTTGTATGGCCAGATACCGGAGCAGCACCAAAGGATCTATCGACCTTCCAGCCACATGGTAACCACTAGAGGGAATCCTGGCAACGAGTGGATTATTTTTGCTCTCCCACTCTATTGTAAATTATTCTTTTGAGGCATTTAGCCGCCGAGCAAGTGTTAGCTCTTATACATTTTACTTACTGTCTGCCTACGGGCTGTAACATGATTGGCAACCTAGGGTTGATCATGTATGACTGAAACTCTCGCTAGTCTTCATATTTTGTAACGACTAGTTTCATGATGAGCTGAATATGTAATGTTTGGGACGCCTTATTATTATATATTTGGTGATCTTACATCTTGTAACATTTACTTACTTGCTTGTGATTGAGACACTAGGCTTGTTATTGACCATAAGAGACCGATGGCTTGTAGATAAACCCTCATATTTCTAGACAGCCGTGACCGTATAGTGAGGTGGATTCCATTTCATTATATGTAGCTGGCTATGTCTGCCCCCGCTCTCCAGTATTCTGGTTCTGGGGTGTGACATAGTTTAAGTGGTAGCCCATGCAGTTCTTGTCAATCAAGAAATGTAAGGATTTACCGGATAGATGTCTCAATCTGTACTCGCCTTTGATCTCCACTTGTATTTTCTTATCTCCTTAGATCCCTGACTTGATAACATGCTTGTATCATTGTTCTATCCTGGTCCTTCCTTAATATTCCTGATGTCATTACTTCAGTGGCATCGTTCCTGTTAATCAGCCAGAAGAAGTTCGGCCGGCAGCCCAGCAACAGCAAGAAGATCAAGATCAGTCCTCAACAGTCGCCTCCCGAGCCATGCCTTCTGGAGAACCAGTGCCCCCAGTCCAGCCAGTTCAGCCAGCAGGGTCAGAGGATGGGGTCTTGATAGGTCTCATCCGTGAGTTGCTTGCGTCTCAGGACCGTCGAGGTGATGCCTTGCAGCAAGCAGTACAAGATGCTGTGAGCGGAAGTGGTCCTCGAGGGAATAGTGCGGTCAACAATTTCAAGCGCCTGAACCCTCCCTTCTTCGACGGCAGCGAGGATGCTATTGCTGCAGATGCATGACTACAGGACATTAAAGTTATCTTGGAGGCAGCCAGGACCCCTGAAGCAGAGAAGGTGGCGGTGGTGCGCCTGCAGTTACTAGATCTAGCCCGCAGCTGGTGGGCTATGCAAACTGCGAGTTTCGGTACGCCTGTCATGTGGGCGGTATTCAGTGATATGTTCCAGACCAAGTACTTCGACGCAGTTGCTAGATATGACCTGTAGGCCAGGTTTAGTAATCTCAGGCAGATGAGCAGGACGGTCGACGGATATGCGGCCGAGTTTTCAAGATTGAGTCGGTTTGCTCCCACCTTGGTGGCAACCGAGCTAGACAGAGCACAACGATTTCAGCAGGGGCTCCACTTGGAGATCATATTGGCAGTAGAGCAATTCGAGCACAGAACTTTTGATGCCGTTTTACGAGCAGCGAGGAGGCATGACTACACTTCCCAAGGATAGCGGATCGGACCGGAGATCGGAAGCGGTCTCACGACCAGATGAACCAATCTTCAGCACCGGCCCCAGCAGCTAGGGCCCTGACCATTGGAGCTACGAGGACAGGTTCGGTTACCTCCTTACAGCATTCTGCCCCGACCTATCCCCAGCAGCAGAAGCAGAAGCGGTCTTTCGCAACCGGTTGTTCTCATTGCGGAAAGCCCGGGCATGTTGTTACTGAGTGCCGTAGAGCACAGGGATTGTGCTTGGTTTGTGGTTCGCCGGACCACATGATAGGATCTTGTCCGTTTAGAAACAGATCATCGTCGACGGTAACTAGTCCCTCGGTTATGGGACCAGCACCAGCACCAGAACCAGCTCCAGTTCACCAACCGGAGCAGCTCCCGTTCCCGGGTCCATTGCCGTCTCAGGCCCAGGCCTTCCAACAACAGAGGCCTCAGCAGTTCGTCTTGGCCCAGGCCCAGATCCAGAATCGGCAGAGAGGTATCTGTGTCCTATTGTCTTGCTTTCCGCCGTCGTTATGCGGGACACATGTCATGTTTCATGTATCCTAAATTACAACGGTATATCCCGGGCCCGAGCCATGTCCTAGATCATTCAAAAACGGTTATTGGTACCAATCTTTTCGTATGAGGAGAGGCCCGTGTCCCTGTTTGACCAAAGAGAGAGACCTCAAGCGCAAGACTATTAGTTTAGTTCGTGTTTGCTTGAGTTCATCGCTCCTTGGGAGAGTCAAACATGGAAGTGTGAGGATGATATCCGATCACGTTATCCCAATCGGCTTGGCTCGTGAGGTGTAATATCTTCCTTATGCCTTGCACTTCGATTCCTTGATTGCATGTATGATTGTATGATTGATTGGTAACGTAGATTGCTTGCGAAAGTATAGCTTGTTCTTGTCCCTCTAGCCTCTTAATTAAAATCCGAGGATGGAATTCTTTTAAGGTGGGTAGAGTTGTAATGCCTGTTGTTCGTATTACGTATTTTTGGAATACGTGTACGTATTTTATCTTGTATTGCATGATTTTCTTGCTTAGTTTTCTCCATGGCTTGGTTTAATCTTGGTTCGGGTTGGCTTGGTTCGGTTTGGGATTGCTTTTTGGTTCATCATGGACCAAAGGGTGAACCTCCTACCTACCACCACTACTACCATTTATTAATCCATTCTTCTTTCTCTCTCTTCATTAACCTCTTCTTCTTTCCTCCATTATTTCTTTAACTACCAGAGAGAGAGAGAGAGGTCTAGGCAAGTGCAACTTGTTTCATGAAGGAACTCCAATTTTATTGCTTTATTCTTTTTCTTACAGCATTTTAACTTACTTTAGTACTTGGCATTTTCACTTTCCATGGCTAGATTCTTGTAGATCTAAGTTTATACTATTTTCGGATTTCTTGGGTTTTAATCTACTTAATCTTGTTAATTCAGAGTTTTGATGGTTCCATGTTGTAGAGCATTTTATTCTGCCCCATTTTGACCTATGGAAGTTCGAATTTGGGCTCCGGATGATGGAGTTATGGAGCTTGAGAACTTGGCTCTCATGGTGTTCTTCTTCTCAAAATTTTGGAGAAGATGAACTGCTTGACTTAACCGCATGAATATTTCATGCGGCAAGTATTCTATTCAGCTGCATGACTGGAAGTACTTTTGAGCCGCATGAGGGCCGAACTTATCCAGCCACATAACTCACTCAATTCCTAGCCGCATAATACTCTGAACTTCTTCAGCCGCATGAGACTCTACCCTTAGCCGCATGCGTCCTTCCCGCTGGCCGCATGAGACTCTGCCCTTAGCCGCGTGCGCCCTTCCCGCTGGCCGCATGGAACTCAGTCCATTCCTAGCCGCTTGAGAATCCACTTCTCAGTCGTATGAATGCTATGAATTAGTCGCATGCGCCCCTCCCCCTTCCTGGCCGTGTATACCTGATTGATGGCCTGCCGCATACGCACTGCTTCTCCGCTAGCCGTATGAGCTGCTTTTGTTCCGAGCCGCATGGGCTCTTAACCCCGACCCGCATGGACTCCTTCTTTCCGAGCCGCATGGTCCTGCTTCCCTGCTTGCTGCATGAGGCTCAACTCCTTGAGCCGCATGCATTCCCTTAGACCCGAGTCTCCTCCAGCCGCATGGGCTGCTCCCTCCTCGGCCGCATGAGATCATTCTTGGCCGCCTATGCTCGAGCCGCATGGCTCTTTCTCTGGCTTGTATTTTATTATTTAATGGTCGTTATTAACTCGTACTTGCAACGCCCTGTGTAACTTGAGTTCCTATAGCATTCACCTTACCCTATTATATATATTTTTACGCCCATTTTATATCCTTACGCCTTTTTCCCGAATTTGATAATCCCGATTTGATTGACATGATTGAAATGACAATTGTACCTGGCATGGTGTGACCTAGAACTGACATGCTTGACAGTGGCCCGCCGTGGTGCACTCCTGACATGATAACTTGACCTGCTATACAGGACACGACAGTGACCCGTAGTGGTGCACTCTTGACAAGTACCCTGACATGCTTGATAGTGGCCCGTCGTGGCGCACTCTTGATAAGTAGTAATGATAATGATAGTGGCCCGTCGTGGCGCACTCTTGACAAATCAATTCATTGGCCTGGACACCGTGGATGATTGTGCTTGTATAAACTACTAGTCCGGTTGTGTCTTGCATCATGTCTAGGGCATGATCCTTGAGTACCACGGTCAGGAATTCATACTGAATCTGGCTAGGTTAATGACTAGATTGATCAAATAGTTCATGGAGAATTTTCCAGTTACCTGTTGCCCCTTTGATCCCGACCTTATATATATACATGGGATTTATTGCTATCCGTCGAGATGAGCGTACTTCCAGCCCGCCGTCGAGTGTGGTACCTTAGGACACATGTATCTTACTACAGTGTGTCTTCTATATCATGCTATCTTTTCCTTTTCTTGTTGGGATTACTCAGGTAGTAACAAACAGGTAACCGGACTTGGAATTCTCATTGCATCTTGCTAGTAACTAAGGCTTGTGATAACCCTAGTTAGTTAAAGTATCAAGCCGTACTTATTGCTTGGCCGTGAGTGATTGGATGGAGTCTAGTCTTGTCTTGATCCTGTACAAGGTTGTTATATGACCTGTCTTCTTATATTACCTTGTCGATAAATGGTGGGAGAAGCCAAGTTCTGTTCAGACGAAGGGTTACAACCCCGGTCCTTGTTTGGTTTACGGGTTGTAACCTGGTTATCTGAATAGTCCCATGGTTATCTCATCGTATATCACCTGTCATGCTTGTTACGTTTTACCTTATCAATAGTAATTGAGACGGGTTTCTATTCAAGCGAAGGGTTACAACCCCGGTCCTTGTTTGGTTTAAGGGTTATGACCTGGCTACTTGAATGGTTCCCTTGTACTCTATTATGACTGTTGTTATTTTTTTAATATCAAGCCCATCTATTACCATCTTTTATGTAATTATATTCTTGTGCTAATTGCTGGTTTTAGTTCCTAAGTGAAGCCTCCTTTGTGGCACTTACTCTTTCTGGGGTCTGACCCAGCTGGTTTTGTATGGCCAGATACCGGAGCAGCACCAAAGGATCTACCGACCTTCCAGCCACATGGTGACCACTAGAGGGAATCCTGGCAACGAGTGGATTATTTTTGCTCTCCCACTCTATTGTAAATTATTCTTTTGAGGCGTTTAGCCGCCGAACAAGTGTTACCTCGTATACATTTTACTTACTGTCTGCCTACGGGCTGTAACATGATTGGCAACCTAGGGTTGATCATGTATGACTGAAACTCTCGCTAGTCTTAACATTTTGTAACGACTACTTTCATGATTAGCTGAATATGTAATATTTGGGACGCCTTACTATTGTATATTTGGTGATCTTACATCTTGTAACATTTACTTACTTGCTTGTGATTGAGACATTAGGCTTGTTATTGACCATAAGAGACCGATGGCTTGTAGATAAACCCTCATATTTCTAGACAGCCGTGACCGTATAGTGAGGTGGATTCCATTTCATTATACGTAGCTAACTATGTCTGCCCCCGCTCTCCAGTATTCTGGTTCTGGGGCGTGACATATACCGACGCTGATATGGCTGGAGATGTAGACACGAGACGATCGACTTCGGGCTATGTGATGATGTTTGCTGGAGGAGCGGTATCGTGGCAGTCGCGGTTGCAGAAGTGTGTTGCCTTGTTGACGACAGAGGCAGAGTACATTGCGGCGACGGAGGCTTGCAAGTAGTTGTTGTGGATAAAAAAGCTGTTGCAGGAAATGGGGCTGAAACAAGAGCAGTATACTTTGCTTTGCGACAGTCAGAGTGCTATTCACCTTGTGAAGAATCAGACCTTTCATAACCGGTCAAAGCACATCGAGACTCAGTATCATTGGATACGGGATGTGGTTGAGAAGAAGGACGCGATGCTTGAGAAGGTCCATACTGATGACAATAGAGCGGACATGCTCACGAAGGTTCTACCAAGGGAGAAGTTTGAGTACTGTAGGCAGATCGTCGGGATGACGAGTTCCTCCACCTAGTTGTGAAGGGGGAGATTTGTTGGAGTGGGTGGGGTTCCCAACCTATGTGGAGAATACCCCGGAGAGGGACGAGCGCCATCCGTGTGTCGGAGAAGCTCGGGGAGTGTATGAATCCTATTTTGGAACATATATGGTAAGGAAATATATGATTGGATTTCCATATTTACTTTGATTATATATTTATGATTGGACCCTTCATATAGTAGCTTTCCATATAATTGGGCTTCCAATTATGGCAAACCAATTATGATTGGATTTCCATTAAATATATGATTGATGCATATTGGAAGTTTCTATATATTGGCCTTCCATGTATGGATTACCAAGGGCTTATAAAAGGGTGATGCATGCTAGTTGTAAAATCATCTAAAAAACAAGAGTGCTTTACAATCTTTGAGAGAGAGAGAGGATTAAGGACTATTGTGAAGGAGAGATTGCTTCGAATAATTTTCGGCATCTCTTGTTCTTCGGAGTTCGCAATCAAAAAATTTCTTCTATCAAGTGAGTTGTGGTGATCCGTGTTGGATCGGGAGGAGCTTGTAGAGGGTGTATTCTCTTTATTCCATTAGTGGAGGTTCTTCAGGGTTGGACTCCGATCGTCCCGCGGTTTTTCTCGCAAGGGTTTTTCCACGTCAAAAATGTTTGTGTCTGCGATTGTGTTTGGCATTTTTTTGGTTTGTGTGCTTTTGTTCGGTTCTCTCACAGGACTTTCTGGTTTGGGGGAACGGTTTTTGCGCTTCGTTCCCAACAAGAAGTTCAATAAAATAATGTAGAGCAAAATCCTTTCTAGTCTCACCAACCGAGCAAGTCCAACAAAATGAAGCTTGAGCTTGGTTCCTATTAAACCAATATCATTTAAGAATGCAAAGCATCTCAACCAAGAATGCAAAGCTTCTCAACTTAGGGATTGTGACTATAACCATACTTACCTTCAAGAAAACATGAAGATTGACATGATAACAGTCCTTTCATGATGGTAGTATGGCTGTACAGTAAGACAACTCCTTGATGAAAATCGCACCCAGTTCTGCAATACAATCTCTTGGAACCCTATACTAAACCTAATACTAATAGGTTTAAAACACTGTTCAGCCATGCCAAGAATATCCACTAAATGATCATTGATCAACTATCTAATAAACCTTTTATATTGAAGAAAATACTACATACTCAGCATATATCAATGGACATGGACGAAAGAAACACTTACCTCTGTGAGCAGAAAGGCAATATTTGTGGTTCGCTAGTGAGAAACGCCCTCCACCTCAGGAAAAGAAGTCTAGACTTTTAAGGTGATGGCAGGCTCACAAGGCCCGTAAGGCATGACGAGGGAGTTGAAGTACAGATATTAGCATAGTTTGCACTACCAGTCGATACCGCTCCGATACGGCCTATACCGATACGGTTTGACGTGTTCCAATTCGATACCGACCGATACCGATATTTATCGATGCCGACATTTGAGATCTCTTTTCTAGTCAATTCGGCAAAGAAAATTGAACGAAAAAAGACCGATCAACAAGAATGTAAAAACATAGTAAAGTTGCAAAAACATGTAAAAAAAGAAAAGTTATTTATTGTAGATAAATCAATTGACAAATGTGACTACTATTTCATTCAATTTCAAAATTACTAAGAAACAACACGAAAAATACTTAAAATTATGCCTAATTATATAAAATATTTTTTCTAAAATTTTAATAATTTATTAATAATTATTTCCTTACCGTATACAAAAAATCCGATACTCCAATCTCCGCCGATAGTGCCGATCCCGATACCGATACTCATAGGAAGGGTTCGATATCAATTCTAATACTGCAAACCTTGGAGGAAGAGAACGAGGAGCGAGAGAGGTTTTCTATTTTCTTCAGTCAGACAAACAATCCTGATATTTGGGTTTTGAAAGTGTAACTGAGGATTTGGGGGAAAAGATTTAGTCACGGTTCTTCCAAATTTTGAGAAACTAAAACTACCTATCTATTTCGTTTTACTAACCATTATTTCAGATTTAGTTTGTAAAACCTATCATGTAGAAGTTATGCAATCATTTTTCTGAAATCAATACTAACAAATAAGTAAATTTGTTGATAAACAATCAATATATTCCAACAAAAGTATTTATTATGTAGGTATTTTCAATTTCTTCCAACAAATTGAAATATCAGTTGGTAAGAGAAATTCATGTACCAACAAAATAATTCTGGTTAATAAAAAAATCAACAATGCCAAAAAAAAAGTTTAAAATGGTTTGATGGTAAAAGAGCTCGTCTTGTAGTGAGAAAGAGAGACATAAAGCATCCCCAATTACCCGGAAATTGAAGCCTGCTAGGCTTAAGTTTGGCTAGGGAAGCTCAATCCAACCTATATTTAGCTTCCGGCCAGACAGCTCGCCAATTCTAGCAGGCATTGTTGGCTAGCCAAACAACCGTTCTAGCTCTGGGTCCCATATTGCAACATATTTTTAGTTCATATAAAAGCCACTTTATAATATTTGTTAATAATTCAATATGGTTTAATAATTAATAAAAGCTATTTAGCTAGCTAAACCTAGTTTTTGCTCAATACTCTCCAAACTTAGCTAGCATGGTTGGAGATGCTCTTGCGTGTTTGCTCCTGGTAGTTGACTTTAGGGATGGAATATACTGAAGGGAAGGGATTCTGATAGAGAACAACTAGAATTTTCGGTTATTTTGGATTTTTTTTAGTTTTTTTTGTTAGGATAAAACAAAATAAGGAGAGTTTTATGTCTTGAATTGGTTGGGATTGGTTAGGGATTGACTTATCTTATGGATAAGATGTTTGAGATTTATTTTATCTTCTTTCGATTGTTTTGTAGCTTATAAATAGTTTGTAATTTCATATATTATGAATCGAAGAATTGAGAATGAGAAATCTACTTTGAGTTTATATGGTGCGATGCCAAAACCTTAAAGTCGATCTCTGTACCTTAGTTGCTTCTCCGCTTTCGACGTTGACATCTTCAACGTAGCTTCTCCGCTTCTGATCTCCAACGGTAATCCAAATTATTATTATTATAAGTTTTGTGATAAATTTATAATAGTTGTTGTTTACTCTTCAATTAAAGCTTCCGCATCCAAATCTTCTCAAATCCCTAATTTCATATTCACAATTGCTTTTGGGTTTTCGTCCCGCATCAAATTAGTATCAGAGCCAAAACCTGGTTTAGAAATAGTTTAAGAATGTCTACGCAAAATTTATCGCAACAACTTTGTGCGATAATCGATAATATATATGATAAGATGCTTGTTGAAATGAAACAAGTGTTTGAAAATTTTTCAATAGGAATGAAGTAAAAACAATTGCTAACAGTGATCATATATACATAAAAAAATTCATTAGTAGAACCTACTGAGTCTGTTATAGACGAGTCAGAAGTTAAACCCAAATTTGAGTCTAAGTCTATATTTAAATCAGTAATAAATTTTGAGCTTAATAAGTCTAGATTTAAACCATTAATAAAATTTGAGCGTTATATATCATCATTAGAAGAATTAAATAGGTCATTTGATGAAACCAATAAATTTAAAATTATACGTTTGTTAGAAATAATTGTAATAGTTTGCAGGAAATAATAATTGATTGTAGGAACGATCATTTTGCTTTTCTGGAGACATCTAAAAGTTATTGAAGTGCTTGATAGGTCACTATTGAATATTCTACTTCTTCCACTTCTGCAACCCCCGATACCGCCATGAAGATTTTTCGTCTTGTCAGAAGCTTCAATGTTGACCAAGTTGTCAAAGCAAAGGCCTCGGTCATGGCCGAATTGGAGGGCATCAACAGAAGCATAATTCTCGAATTTTACACTTGATTCACCAGGAGGTGAATTTTTTTCAAAGCCGAGGAGAATGATGGAGAACTAGAATTTTCGGTTATTTTGGATTTCTTTAGTTTTTTTTTTGTTAGGATAAAACAAAATAAAGAGAATTTTATCTCTTGAATTGGTTAGGATTGGTTAGGGATTGAGTTACCTTATGCATAAGATGTTAGAGATTTATTTTATCTTCTTTTGATTGATTTGTAGCTTATTAATAGTTTATAATTTCATATATTATGAATCGAAGAATTGAGAATGAGAAATCTATTTTGAGTTTATATGGTGCGATGCCAAAACCTTAAAGTGGATCTCTCTACCTTAGTTGCTTCTCCGCTTTCGACGTTGACATCTTCAACGTAGCTCCTCCGCCTCCAATCTCCAACGGTAATCCAAATTATTATTTTTCATTTCTATTATAAGTTTTGTGATAAATTTATAATAGTTGTTGTTCACTCTTCAATTAAACCTTCCGCATTCACTACCAAAATACAGTCAATTAGCGACGGATTGTTAGCGACGAAAAATTTTCGTCGGCGTTAGCGACGGATTTGCGACAAATAGCCGACGGAGTACCGACGACATACCGATACATTTTTTATTTCATTTTAAGGGGGAGAAAATGTCGCTCATCCGTCGCTAGGTCGTCGGAGATATAGCGACGGATACACAGCCGTCGCTATACAGTCGATTATTTGGCGGGAATTGTTGGAAGAAGTGGCGGGACAATTATTCTTCGACTACGTAGCGACGGATAAACCGTCGGCCAGTATCAAATAGAGCGACGGATAAAATCCGACGCTAGTCCGTCGCTATATAAAGGGCCCAGACTTAAATTGAAACGACGGGGAAAACTTTTCATTCTCCCCAAATTTCATTCTCTCTCCTCTCTCTCTCTCTCTCTCTCTCTCCCGCGGCGGTCGGCGACCTCACTCTCCTCTCTCTCTCCTCCCGCGGCGGTGATCGGCGACCTCTCCTCTCTCTCCCAAAGGTAATCTCTCTCTCTCTCTCTCTCGGTGGTCGTGGGTGTCGTGGGCTGCCGGGGGTGTCGTGGGCTGCGGGGTCGGCACGGGGCAGTGCGGGGCTGCAGCGGGGCTGGGGGGGATAGGAGGGTACGGCGGGGCAGCGCGAGGCTGCGGCGGGGCTGGGGGGGCACGCGCGGGGCTGCGCGGGGCTGCGGCGCCCGCGCACGGGGCTGCGGCGGGTGGCGGGGGGCAGCGCGCTCCGGGGCAGCGGGGGGCGGCGGGGGTGGCACGCGCGAGGCTGAGGGGGGGGGCGGCGGGTGGTGGGAGGGGCGGCGGGGGGTGGGAAGGTGTTGAGTGTTGTTTATAATATGTATATCTGTATACATATTTTCAATATAATGTATATTTGAGTGTTGTTTATAATATGTATATAAATGCATATGCATTTTTATTATTATTACTAGCATATGTGCATGTGCCTTGTACGTATTTTAATATTTCTTAATTAGTTTAGAAAGACTCTTTAGGAAGACCAAATGGTAGTCTTCCTAATTACTAAGTTGTCCTTATTAAAATTAATAAACTATTTTTAATTAGTATAAGTATGTAAGGATATTTTTGGAATTCAAAAGTTTTACCATCTAAGTTTTCCTATTATATAGTAGAATAGATGAACTATTTTTAATTAGTATAAGTATGTAAGGGTATTTTCGAAATTCAAAAGTTTCACCATCTAAGTTTTCCTATTATATAGTAGAATAGATTATTATTAGTATTATCGTTATTAATAGTATTATTTATTTAGAAATTATATAAAAATATTAGGGTTTGGGTTTACTGGGAGCGGCGGAGAAGAAGCGTAGGGTTAGGTTGGATTTCTTGTACGACTGTAAGGAAATGAGCGGTGAGAGAGAGAGTAAGGTTAAACAGTATTTTGATCAATGCAAAATATTTCAAAAAATAACCAATGTTTTATCTTTAATAGAATGTTTTGTTCTCATTACTATAAAGTTAGCATTATGCTATTTAACTAGTAAATATTAGTTAGTTAATCTTAGCTATATATATATATATATATATATATATATATATATATATATATATATCAAGGTTCAAAGTATCGGTATCGAAATCGGTATCGGACTTTTCCTATGAGTATTGGTATCGGCGATATCGGTAGTATCGGCAGTTTCGGATCGGAGTATCGGATTTTTTGGTATTAGAAAACAAATAATTATCGGTAGTATCGGATTCTTTTACATGCTTTTACAACCTTATTATGCTTTCAACCTAGGTTAACAAATAATTATCGGTAGTATCGGTAGTATCGGAATGACGAGGACGTTGAGGATGGAGGTATATTCAATGTAAGGGGCAAGCCTGTTGGGGCTAGTAAAAAATGGTGGTTGACTGACGACGAGTATGATGCCGCTCACCGATATGTCTTGTTAAACTGTGACATACAAGAAGTGAGAGATTTGGAGAAGTAAGTCAGTACACTTGCACTCGTTATAATCTCGAATTTGATGAAGTAAGTGACTACACTTATATATTCTTATTTTCTCTAATAGTGTATTTAGAGATGAAGTCAAAATGAGAACACCCGATATTACCGATGAGGGACTTCAAAGAGAGGTTGATTGTACATTTCCGTCATGGTTTCGCAAATATGTAAGTAACTGAGATTATAATTGAGGTTGATTTTATATATTCTTATAAAATACGTAAGTAACTGAGAATGGGACAGACGAGGCGCTACAAAAGCGCTGCCTCGAAGGAGATACGGGATATGATTCATGACCTGAAAATGGGGCAGACGAGGCCGAATTGGATCCGGCAGGACTATTATGAGGACCTCTTAGATATGATGAATACTCCTGCGTACAAGGAGAAATCGGAGAAGACGAAGGCGAACCGACGGACCGTGGGCCTTCATACGGGGGGATCCAGGCCCCACGCAGCGACTCTTGCAGATCTGGTGAGATACCGTAAATTTATTTCACTATCGAATTAGGTATTATTAATATACGGAGTTAATTAAGTTCTACGAAAATTTCATATGTAGACCCAACGGACGGTGAAGGAGGGAAGGGCGCCAGAATCGGTCACCATGTACGACGTCTTCCAGCATACGCACAAGAGACGGAAGGACGGGAGCTTCGTCGACGAGGGGGCCAAGGAGACTGATGTAAGTACTTATGTTTATGAGATTTACGTTATAATTAAAAGTATTCGGACTATAACTTAGGTAAACTTAGGATTCACACTTAGCTTAGTGAAACATAGGATTTAGATTACAACTTAGGTAAATCTTATAATAAAAATACATTCATTTGATAGGCTGCATATCGTGAGGCCCTTAGTCGGGCTCAGTTAACTGAGACCGAGGATATCGGTGAAACGACGCCCGCCCGGACGCCCTCTTCTTTGGCCTCTCGCAACGACTTGTTCGTAGATACCGTCGACGGCTTTAAGAAAGGGCACTTGTACGGAGTCAGCTCCCTAGGGCCATTGGACATGGCGACTCAGAGATTTCCACCGACACCGCCTCCTCCCGCGGCCCCGGCAGACGATGATGTTAGGTCACAGCTTACGCAGCTGCACGAGGCGGTATCGTCCTTGCGGGAGCAAATTGCCACGTACTTTCCGCCTCCGTCTGTTGCTGTCGATCCGTTTGCTGCTGGTGTCGGTCCGTCTTCTACTGGTGCCGTTCCGTCGACTGCTGCTCCCGGTACTTCTTCCGTCGGTCATCTTTCTTTCAACCCTGCTGCCCCTCTGGTACCGCCTCCGACTGTGACGGCACTCCTTGATCTCATGTCGCCAGAGCAGCTACGCCGACTTCCGAGCAGTGTCTATGACGACTTGCCGTCGTACCTAGTGGAGCAGTATATTCGTCGGTCGCAGCAGGGATTACCACCACCGGGCAATCGAACTCCTCCTCCTCGTTAAAGTATTGTAATTAAGAAAATTTGGAATATTTGTGGAAATTTTAGAATATTTGTGAGAATTTTAGATTATAACGACGGATATTAGTTTATGATTTCAGAATATTTGTGATAATTTTATATTGGTGTGCATTATATATTTGGTCTATGTGATTGTTGGATAATTGGTGTGCATTATATATTTGATCTATGTGATTGTTGGATAATTGGTGTGCGTTATATATTGGTTTGGTTTATGCATATTAGTGTGAATAGGGAAAGCTCTGCATTTTTTTTCAAAAAAATCTCAGTTAGCGACGGACTGGTGACCGCTTAGCGACGGATATTTTCAGTTTCCGACTACCTTTCGACGGAATATTCGTCGCTACCTGGAGATTTGAAACTGTTTCCAGTTAGCGACGGGTGGTCGACGGATTCGCATCGAAAAATCCGTCGCCAAGGTTCTGGAAATACAAAGTTCGACGGAATAGCGACGGAACATCCGTCGCCAAGGTTCTAGAAATGCATGACATTTCCAGAACAATGACGACGGATTATCCGTCACTAGTCCGTCGCTTCGTCGACTGATGAGCGATGGATTAGTGACGACTTATCTGTCGCCATGGTTCTGGAAATGTCAAGCATTTCCAGAACATGGTCGACGGATTATCTGTCAGTATTCTATCGCTATTCCGTCCTTTGTTATCGACGGCATTCGACGGAATAGCGACGGAACGATACCCTCTGATACGCTGTTACGACGGTTTATCGAGCTTCTACACAGTTCAGTATTTAATACTTGAAATCGACGAAAGATCGTCGAAAAGTCGTCACTAATGCATCGTATTGTGACGACGAAAAGCCGTCGCTATTTCGTCGCTTGACGACTACTTAGCGACGGATCATTATTAGCGACGAGCTGATTGCCGACGGATTATTTTGACCAAGATCCGTCAGTGATCAGTCGCTAATACAAATTGCCGACGGATGGGCGACGGATCTGACCGTCGCTAAATCGACATATTTTGGTAGTGATTCAAATCTTCTCAAATCCCTAATTTCATATTAACAATTGCTTTTGGATTTTTGTCCCGTGTCAGATTCATGCTAGCAAAGAGGAAATGTAATTGTTTAATATTTAAACTAATATACTAAAAAAATCTAGAACTTTTACAAAGTTCCAAACTAAAAAATAACTTAAACTAGTTAACATTTAAGTCAAAACATGCCGCGTTTGTTGGCCCATTGGTCATTGTCACACATGATTTTGATAATCAACATAAACTTTGGTCGATATGCAAATAATACACAACTACAGGTATAAAAACAGAACGTCTACTTCCAATGTGCTACCACTCGTCGTTTTTATCGTACAAAGACTTCAGATGCTGATCAAGACATTTTTATTTTATTGAGTTTAGGAAAATGTGTCGTTGATCGGATTGGCAACTGGCTATTCTACCGAACTCCACTTTCCAAATAGCCTAGCTATCTACTCCATATTCCATAGAATCCATACTAGCCTACACCCAATATCAAATAACCAAAAAGTCCAATATCAATGAGCAATCTTTATGAAAATACCAATAACTGGTCAAAGAACTCTACATACGAGTTCGGCCCGAGTTGGCCCAAACTCTGTCCGAGTTCAGCCAAGTTAGTTCCTGATCGTTTTGGTCTTCCTGAAGATATACAACCAATTTTCAAATTACGAAAAATCTGGACCCAAACTCATGCCGAGTTCTGTCCACAAAAATGCTATAAATAGATGAGAAGTTCTCATTCCAAATCACTCAATCATTCTTCTCTTCTCTATCTATTTAAAAGCATTCCAGAGCTCTACACTTTCATATCTAGCCTTTAACAACTCCTACCTAAGCCAAGTGCCTTTTCGGTTCGATCTAGACTTTGGTTCGAGTTGTAAAGAAGGTTTTCCAAAAACGTTTCAGTTTTCAAAATTTGTCTTATTTGAAATTACGAGTCCTTCGGACGAAAATTTGTGTTGTAAGGAGCTGTAAGTGCTCAGTTAAAGCTTGTGCCATAGTGGATTAACATCGAACAAGAGTACTCGAGATTGGACCAGTCCTCTCGGAGGGATACCAGTATACATCGCTGTATCATGAGTTTGTTTTTCTGATGCTCTTTACTTTACGCATTTAACTTTTACAGTCTGCTATCATCTGCCTAGTACTTCATACATATAACACGTACTGCTTATAATAGTTTTATTTGGTGATTATCTTTCCGCTGCACACATGCACTCTATTCACCCCTCCCTAGAGGTGCTCAACGTTCCTACAATTGGTATCAGAGCAAATTATATACAAATATAACACTCTAGAGTATATATACACACACACAAATATACTCTCTAGAGTGTGTGTATATATACTCTTTAGAGTGTTATATATATGGCAGCCGTGAAATCTATATTCACAGGTGAAGGACAATCCACAAATAGACCACCACTATTTGATGGAACAAACTATACTTATTGGAAAACACGAATGAGTTTCTTCCTGAAATCTCTTGACTTTGATCTCTGGTCTATAGTTATAGATGGCTTCAAAAAAACACCTAGAGTAGTGATTGATGGTAATCTTGTAGATAAGCCACATGATAGATACACAGATTTAGAAAAAACACAAACCAGTCTTGACGCAAGAGCTATCAATGCACTATTCTGTACCATTGACAAGACTAAGTTGAACAGAGTATCTACATGTGTCACATCACACGACATTTGAAAACTTCTTGAGATAACTCATGAACAAGTGAAGGAATCCAAGATAAGTACATTGACACAAGAGTATGAGAATTTCAAGATGAAGCCAAATGAATCAATCACTCAGATGTTTACACATTTTCTTAATATTACTAATCCTTTATCATCTCTTAGCAAGGATTACACAAATCATGAAAAGATTCGCAAAATGCTCAGGGAACTAACAAAGAACTGGAATCCCAAGGCTACTGTGATTATAGAATGAAACTATCTCATCACAATGTCGCTGGAGACACTCATAAGCAAGTTGATGACTCATAAACTAGACCTACAAGACTTTGAAGAAGCCACACCAAAAGAGAAATATATCGCCTTCAAAGTGCATGCTAAAAGAGTCTCAAGCAAAATCATAGAAGATGAAGAATCAGATGGTGAGGAACAAGCTCTTCTTGTAAAGAACTTCAAAAAAATTTGAGGTTTAAGAGATCAAATCGAAAGAAGAAAGATTATCAAGAAAGCAATGAAGAAGAGACTATCGGCTATGATTGCAAAAAGACTGGACAGGTCAAGAAAGACTGCCCAATAGCCAAGAAAAGCAGTCGATACGACCGACCAAGCAGGAAGTCAACAACTGGTAGAAAATATACAAATATCAGCATCTGGCACGAAAGTGTGGCCAGTGAATCAGAGGAAGAAGAAAGATCAAGCAGCTCTGCAAATGTTTACTTGATAGCATTTGATCAGGTAACAACTAATCTTTTGTATGATAACTTTACATTTGATGAACTTTCTGATACTTTTAGCGACTTATTAGATGAACACTAAAAAGTCTTAGATAAATATAAGCAGTCTCGAAAAGAGATCAAAGTCTACATTACTGGAGTTGAAAGGTAGTCATCCCTATTGGAGAAAATACGGAAAATACCTTCCAACAGTAACATAATAAAGAAATATCAACTCTGAAGCTTAGCCTACATGATGCTCATAAAACTATTGAGAAAAGAGATCATGATTATGCCAAGCTGAATGAGTTATATGAGTTAGAGAAGAAGAAGTATAGCATCAATGCACAGAAGATTGATGCTGTATCTAGTAAATATGATAAGACATGTGCTTTCTCTAAACAGTTATAGATAAAGTTGAAAGAATAGGTGATACCTGCTACTCAGCCAAAGATCTGTCAGATGACACAACATACACGTAATATGACACGAATAAAGAAAGCACGTAAGCATAATGTTTCACACAATCACGCCTTGGTTTACAAGTATCCAAGGATGACACACAAGTTTCATGTCAATAATATGACACCAAACACTAGCTCTAAAATTTCCTGTATATATTGTGGTTCACATGGACACATTTCCAAGTTTTGTAGAGTTAGAAAGCTAGTTGATATGAATATACATATGCCTGGATACCTAAGACTAATACTTCCGGACTCTTAAAGAAATGGGTTCCAAAGGTCACATCTACTCGTTTTGTAGGTTGGCCAACCCTCTCATGCTAGAAGTAAATGGATTCTCGATAGCGGATGTTCGCTATACATGACAGATGATGCATCTTTATTCGTGACACTATCGATGAAAAGAGAATGATATGTCTCATTTAAAAATAATCTGAAAGGTAATATTAAAGGTAATGATACTGTTGGTATGTCCCCCTATCCAAAAATAAAAAATATTTATTTTGTAACCGAATTAAAATATAATCTTTTAAGCATTAGTCATCTTGCTGACAATGATTATGGTATTAATTTTGTTAAAGACAAATGTTCTATATATAATATGTCCACTGGTAATCCTATCTATGAAGGAATGAATGAGGATAATATTTGTGTTTTCTTTTTAGAAAGTACTAACAGTGCAGTTAAGTGCCTAGTAGTCAACCAAGATAAAAGTTGGCTATGGCATATGAAACTAGGACATGCAAACATGGATTTCATTTCAAGACTATCAACAAAGAAATTGGTAAAAGGACTACCGAAAACATCATTCAAGAGATACATGGTATGTACTGATTACGAGAAAAAAAAACAACTAGATCCTCATTTAAATCCATCAATGCTGTAAGTACTTCCAGACCTTTGTAGTTGATACACATGGATCTGTTTGGACCTAGTAGAGTCGTCAGCCTTGGTGGTAAGCTATATGCTTTTGTTATTGCTGATGATTTCTCTAGATATACACAGGTTTTTTTTTATCAAACAAAAGTGATGCATTTTTTGACTTTGAGATTTTCTACTAAAATGTTCAAAACAAAAAAAGGTTTCATGATTACTCGCATTCGATGTGATCATGGTAGCGAATTCGTAAATTTTGATTTCAAAAAGTTTTGCGAAGCAAATAGTTTTTCTCATGAGTTTTCCTGTCCTAGAACTTCACAATAGAATGGTATTGTGGAGCGGAAGAATAGAACTCTAAGCGATATGGCTAGAGTCATGCTAAACCAGCACAATCTTATCCAAAATACTTTTGGGTTGAAGCTGAAAGTACAGCTTGTCATGTTTTGAATAGGGTTTTGATTCGACCTATATCAAAGAAGATACCTTATGGGTTACAGTTTAATCGTATTCCTAATATTTCATATTTCAAAGTTTTTGAATGTCGCTATTTTATCCTGAACATCAAGGATAACTTGGGTAAGTTCGACTCAAAGCCAGACGAAGGAATATACCTTGGTTATGCTGCTAAAAGTAAGGGATGTAGAATTTTTAATAAAAGATCTATTATTGTTTAAGAATCAATTAGTGTTTCATTTGATGAGCTCAACAGTCTAATAGAAAGTGACATCGATGATAAAGACGCAAGGGACACACCCAAAGCAACTGAAGATACTGATGCTGACAAAGACTATCTGGAGAGTCTACCAAAGAAGATAAAATTCATGCCAGAGCATCTAGAGTCTCTTGTCATAGGTGATGTATCGAAGGGAGTAGGTATATGTTCTTCTACTAGAGATATAGCTGCTAATATTGTATTCATTTCTCAAGTATAATCTACATCAGTAGCAGATGCATTTTTAGATGAATTTTGGATTTATTTCATGCAAGAGGAACTAAACCAGTTCAAGAGAAACCAAGTTTGAGAACTTGTTCCTAAACCTATTGGTCAATTTGTAATTGGTACCAAATGGGTGTTCCAAAATAAACTTAGTGGAGATGGACAAGTTCTACGCAACTAAGCTCGTCTAGTGGCTTAAAAGTTATAATCAAGAAGAAGGAATTGATTATAAGGAGACTTATGTTCCTGTTGCTTGACTAGAATCCATTCGCATGCTTTGTGAATTTGCATATTTTCAAGATTTTAAAAATTTTCAAATGGATGTGAAAAGTGCATTTTTAAATAGATTTATAAAACAAGAGGCCTTTATAAAACAACCCCCAGGTTTTAAAGATTTTGAATTTTTTGATCACGTTTTCAAGTTACGTAAGGCACTCTATGGACTCAAACAAGCCCTCGAGCTTGGTATGTGTCACGACCCGCACCCTGTGTAGGGGCACGAGAAGTGGGTACGTCCAGCCTATGATGTAGTGTCGGCGGTAGAACGTTATTTTAGGTTATCATCACAACTAAGTACAATATGATATAATCTCCAAATGGAGGCCAATCACAGAAGATACAACTCAATCACCAATCTAAGATGGATAACAGCACGATAAGATAGATAGATAAAACCAAGTGAATTACAGATAGACGAGAATAAGTCTAAGTGTCTAGACGACACAACAACAACAACCAAGTTTAATACATCTCCAAGTCCAAATAAAACAAGACGACATAAAAAATAAGATAACTGACTAGCTAACTAGACTAGTCTGAAAGGATGGTGTCCACAGCTATAAGTGGTTCCTCCTGAAGGTCCAACCTACAGATATCATCTAGGTGTGTGCTCCATAGCAGGTGGTACAGAACCCTCGGTCTTATCTGTAATATTTTTAACAGGTCCAGTCAGGACAGAAACGAACACAATACATCTCACGCAGTTCATATCATGTCAAAAAATATAAAGCATACAATAGAGTAAGATACATGAATAACTAAAAGAATGTACATGAAGTAATAGAGATAACTGTAATGGAAATATCTACTATAAGTAAAGAACTATCAGTGACTAGTGATTCAGTGTACATGATAGACATGTGAACAGCTGGAAATGATTCATGGCTATACTACAGAGTTGATTCATGACTACACTACTTTGGAATTATTCACATGACTATTTCTACTCTCCCATTCCCAATCAATACACAAGGATCGAGACAAGTTATATTAAGATTCATGATTTCAATGCCTCATAAACGAGAGCACGTGAAATTGATTCATGAGGGCTCTGTGAACATAAGAGTACATAAATCATAAGAGTATACATGAATAGTGAAAGCATATAGATACATGATGTAAGTGAAACACACATGACATGAATTATCTAATGCTCCCGAGGGGGATAACATCTCATGAAAAGATCCATATAGTACCAATCCGTGTTACCAACGTGACAACATCAAGTAAAGTAATCTAGAGCAAGAATATAAGTTCTAGCAATTATGAAACGGTCAGAGAATGTACTCGCCTGCAATCTGAATGTCCGTGAGAATATAGAGTCCCAAGCGAGGTATATGACTCCTATTTAGAGCAACACAAGTCACAACATGTCCATAAAGGTAAGACTGAAGATTATAATACATTCTACATGATTTCTAGGTCATTCTAGACTAAAGTCAACTCTTGATAAACTCTAGTCAACTATACTAGTCAAACTAGGTCAACTAAGCCATACTAGGTCCAATCCTAGTCCAACAAGTCTTACTAGGCCTAACCAAGCCTATACTATGCAATCAAGGCTAGACACAAACAAAGAAATGTGAACCATACCAAGGCATATACATACTATATTGCATCTATATATATTGTATCATATATATCACTACATTTCCATATAAACTTGCATACATTTATACTTGCTTTCATTTTTATTACACGAATTCATATCTATATTCAACATACATATTGTCATGATCCGCACCCGCTTTTCGGGATACGAGTGCTTGTCCAAGCCAGCCTACGTCGTATAGTCGACGGTAGAACACTGTCAAGGCCATGATGCTCACAATCACATAAAGAAAAACTTCATTGCTCATTCACATTTCTAAAATTTATTACAACAGTTACAAGATTTATATTTGAAAGAAAATACAAAATTCTTACACATATTTGAAATGGCTACAACATCTATCTAAAGTCTAAGTTTTGGCCTGCAAGTTCACCCGTATCTTCCAATGCTAAGTGAAGCCACGGCTAACCGAAAAAATATTGGTTTCCAGTCAGGAATGGAACAAGCACACAAACCGACGGCAATACGAAAACATAATAGAATTTACAAGACATGAAATTAACATATGTGAGATGAAAACTAGAAGGTAACTGATGTTATGGCAAGCGATGAAGAAAACCAGTAAACAAATAAAAGACAACTATCTATGTATTTTAAAATATCTTGTTCGACATGTGAACGACTAAGGGGCAAATACGGCACCCTGCACGTGTCGGGTGCAGCTGCAATCAGTCAAGATCAGACATTTTGGGATATTTTTGGGTAGTCCATATGTCTACTAAGATATTTTCCCGCCCAGCTAGTACTCATGGAATCAAATCGCAAGCATGGTAATCATGTAAATGACAGTCAAGAGGTACAATAAGTCCATGATAATAATCTCCATGTGACGAGCATGTCAACAAGCAGCAAGACATATGTATAAACATGAAACATAAAAACTACTATGAATCGAAAAGCAATCAGAAAGTGTACTTGCCTGAGGTCCTTAGCTGGTGAGACCGATAGTACAACCACGCAGATGAGTCACTAAAGTCAACACATGCAAAAAGTCTCCGGATGCTGAAATAGACATTACCAACATTTTCAGAATAATTAAAATATCTAGGATTGCCTGTCCTTAAGTCCAATTCTAGACACAAGGGCAAAACGGTAATTTCGGGCAAAAGCGATATCCGCCGTTGGACCCGCTTTGCACCGAAAAGTGTGCCAGAGTCAATGGTCTCTAAAGCCGTCAAACTACATGTCTACGGATTTATTTTGATGATACGAACTCAACCGTATGTTCAAAGTTGGATTCCGGCAGGCCATGCCCAAAATCGCCCGTTGAATCGGATCGTGGGGCCCACAAAACGGCGATCTAATCAACTGTCTCAGAATTGGACCAAACTTGGCATACAGGACCAGAAAAACGATACGGTCCTGTTGGCGCAAGTTTCGTCTCGATCTGACGATACGGTAAATTTCGACGGATACGCATCAAATTCGTCGTGCACACTCAACCAATTTGAATTTCGTCAAAGCCCACACGTCCGCGAAGTCGATACGCACCTTTCGATACTTTCGGTTCATGACCACGTCGTCCGGTTTGGAGGGACGCACGTTGTATTGGAGGAATTTTCTAGGTTTTTAATATTTTAAAACAATTTTTTGCCAATCTTTGGAATCCGATTTCTCGGCATGTAGTCGATGAAATCAACTTCTGTAAATTGGGTTGCAGAGCCCTATAGGTTGGCTGCAACTGTCTTTGATTGGTTTTCGAAATCTCTTAATGGTTTGTTCATAATCTTCATTCCAATTATGGGTTGGGACTGTCTTACATGGTCTATTTTCGATCAGTTATTTTATCGACTTCGTGTCAATTTTCTGAACGATCGAAGACATCTACTTATAAACTAAAAGAACAAAAATGAAGAGGGTTATGTTAGGTACATACCCAAGAAATCGATTCACAAATTGATCGAAAAATGGCGATGAACTTTGTTCTCAAAGTTGGGGTCGGACCCAACGTTCGCTGTTCTGTTATGCGCCTGCTCCGGCGGCTCTGGCCGCGCGTGCGCGGGTTCAGTCGCCGTCCGGCGACACGTGCAGTGGCGCACGGTCGCGGGTGGCCTTCCAGGGTGGCTAGGGTCGACGCTGGTGTGGGTAGGGCTAGGGTTTTTCCTTCGTTCTCATTCGATCTCTCTCGATATATATGTGCTTGCTGGAAAAAAACTGAGCGGGGTTTCGGTTTGGGAAGGCTCGGTCTGGGCTTGGGCCTGGTTGGGCTGGGACTTATAGCTCTTTTTTTTGTTTTAATCTCTTTTTCTTTCTTTTTCTATTTCTATTAGTATTATACATAATCCTGTATACGTTTGTATATACCTTCTAGCATATATATATATATATATATATATATATATATATATATATATATATATATATATATATATATATATATATATATATATATATATAGATACATACCTACCAACACACAAAAAAAAAAAATACATACCTACACACACACACACACACACACACACACACACACACCCCCCCACACCCATACACACACACACATATATATATATATATATATATATATATATATATATATATATATATATATATATATATGTGTGTGTGTGTGTGTGTGTGATATATATATATATATCACACACACACACCACACACACATATATATATATATATATATATATATATATATATATATATATATATATATATATATATATATATATGTGTGTGTGTGTGTGTGATATATATATATATATCACACACACACACACACACATATATATATATATATATATATCACAAAGTAATTGGAAAATTACAAAGAGGTCGATACGGTGAATTTCGACGGATACGCATCAAATTCGTCGCGCACACGCAACCAATTTGAATTCCGTCAAAGCCCACACGTCTGCGAAGTCGATACGCACCGTACGATGCTTTCAGTTCGCGACCATGTCGCCCGATTTGATGGGACACATGTCGTATCGGAGGAATTTTCTAGGTTATAATATTTTAAAACAGTTTTTCGCCAATCTTTGGAATCTGATTTCTCGGCATGTAGTCGATGAAATCAACTTCCGTAAATTGGGTTGCAGAGCCCTATAGGTTGGCTGCAACTATCTTTGATTGGTTTTCGAAATCTCTTAATGGTTTGTTCACTATCTTCCTTCCAATTATGGGTTATTACTATCTTACATGGTCTGTTTTCGATCAGTTATTTTATCGACTTCGTGTCGATTTTTTGAACGATCAAAGACATCTACTTATAAATTAAAAGAACAAAAATGAAGAGGGTTATGATAGGTACATACCCAAGAAATCGATTCGCATATCGATCGAAAACAACGATGAATTTTGTTCTCAAAGTTGGGGTCGGACCCTGCGTTCGCTGTTCTGTTACGCGCCTGCTCCGGCGGCTCTGGCCGCGCGTGCGCGGGTTCAGTCACCGTCCGACGACTCGGACGACGGCGCGCGATCGCGGGTGGCCGCCCAGGGTAGCTGGGGTCGGCGCTGGTGTGGGTAGGGCTAGGGTTTAATTTTCCTTCATTCTCTTTCGATCTCTCTCGATATATATGTGCTTGCTGAAAAAACTGAGCGGGGGTTTCGGTTTGGAAGGCTCGGTCTGGGCTTGGGCCTGGTCGGGCTGGGACTTATAGCTCTTTTTGTTTTAATTTCTTTTTCTTTCTTTTTCTATTTCTATTAGTATTATACATAATCCTATATACGTATGTACATACCTCCAAGCATATATACATACATATATATTATATATACATACATACATACATACAAACCTACACACACACACACACACACACACACACACACACACACACACATATATATATATATATATATATATATATATATATATATATATATATATATATATAAAATATATATATATATACACTTATGTATAATCTCCATAAAATCCAAATAAATCCCAATAACATTTATTCCTAGTGTGGGGCCTACCTCTATAAATATGAACACATATATTATAACATTTATTTGACAAAAATAATATAACCAATAATAATAAAATAATATTATATAATAATAACCTCAATAACATTGATAATAAAAATAATAACATAATAATAACGATAATAATACAAACTACAATAAACTAATAATAGAAGTGGTGATGGGTGAAACTGTATATTCTCACATAAATTGGTCCACAGAAAAGTCTTGTACACGTTCTAAAGTGCTATATCAAAATTAATATTGATATTATTTATATATACAATTATTTTTAGAAAACTATTTATTTAGATAGTTTAAGGTAAGGTATGAAGTATACTCTTAATATATATTGACATGAACGTCTTTGGATACACTAGATGCCTACATGGGCTTGGGCTCAGTTCAGGTCCAGTCCGGCTAGTTTGATACAACCGGGTCTTCTACAAGTCAATAAATCTTAATAATAAATAATTAAATTATTTATAGTAGTCAAGTCGCAACTTGGCCTGATTTTCCTAGTTAGGACACACTTATGGCTGGGTCTTCCCTGGCATGGGTTATATACTAGTCAAGGCACGCCACTACACTATCCATGCCACAATTTTTAGTCACTTTGTACTCCAATCCCTAACCATGACTAAAGTCATCTACCGTAAAAATTAACTAATTAATTATTTATAAAATTCTAAAAATCACCATTTAAATCAAATAAATAAATAAATAAATTATTTCAAAAATTTTTGGGAAGGGGGACTACAAATCTACCCTCCTTAAAAATAATTTCGTCCTCGAAATTCTAATTTATAACTATTCCTTAAAATTCAAAATAAAAGTCTACTATTACCTTAATCTCCTTAAATTTTAATTCCTCAAAATAATTTACATCCTCCTCCTAGCCATTTTGTAAGTACATAACCTCGAGGACTTCTACCCACCTTTGGTCACACTAGTCCTCAAAACTAAAAGCTTATAATCTTCTAACTAGTTGCTAACAATCCTACCAACAGATATCTACTGCATATGGCATCTATAATCCTCTCCTATCTATCAAGCAACCCAAAATTTAACAAGTAACACATTTACACAAGTAGCTAAAAATATTGATAAATTCTAATAAGCATGGCCATTCGTCGCTCTGAAATAGGAAGGACATGAAGATAAGGAAGAATAATCGAGAGCAAATATGAAGTTTCAAGAGCGGTAGAGAGTATCCAATGATGCAGATAGAAAGAAAGTTTATGAACCATTGACTTATTTACTAGATTGGGCTACTCTAATCCAGTCACTTGCTAAATCGAAGAACCCTTCATTTCTTAGAGGGACTTACAATCCGTGCAATACAGAAGTTACGTTCTCGAAATTAATCTAAACAAGGTTCCATAATAGAACGTAATTTGAGAAATCAAAATTGTGATCTTTTTCGTGGTTATTTAAACACACGAACAAGGGATATAAATGCAATACAAGATCGTATCGCGACTTCCAGGTAGATGGAATAAGGGTTATGAATGACTTCACATTCTAAGAGGTGGAGACTACATAATAGGTATAGGGACCTATTTCAAATAATTTGGTTTTATAGTCCAAATATGGTGGTATGTATGGATGGATTTTACTGGGTTTTAATGGGTTCCTTGATTGGACATCAATCGTTGGTTGGATGAACCTTGGATTTCAATCTATATGGACTGGACAAGATTCCAATGAGAAAACTATTTCTACTAGGTTAGGGTAATCTATAATAGGTTTTCACCCAAGTGGTTGAGCTAGTTGCCAGTCAGGTTGGTTAGCTAGGTCCCTAAAGCCCAAAAATGCGCCTTCAATGACTTTTGTTTTAAGTAGCACATGAGGCCTCAATTGGGTGGCACACTAGTGGCATGTGCGTAGTGGGCTTCGAGTAGATCACAACCATATATTGGGTCGAATGAACTGAGTCAAGGTTGAGGCTCTAGTAGAAGTCGGGAAGTATACCGGTATTATGGTAAGGATTATAGCTAGTCCTTTTGACCTAAAAGTCGTACCACAAACATAGAGTACAAGGGGACGTGTTTGAGTGGGACATGATATACCTAAATGAAGGTGGACTCGTCTAGATCTTGCATATAAAATTTGTTGGAAGGTAACAGCTAGTATTACGCTCCGAATATTAATGTCACGGTCAGGGACACCAAGGATCTAAATAAAGTGGGTGTTTATAAGGCACAAATTTTTCTATCCTAGTAGGAACTAACTTATCTGCTTATTGGTAATACTAGTAAATCCTGAAATTTAGAGGCTGCCATCCTATATACTTCAGGAATTTATTTCTCGAATTTAAACCAAGATAAAGTTTACGATGAATGGAGTTAGAGCAATTCAAGTCGTGATCACGGGATAATAGATAACGTGATATGATAGATATGGATCAAGTTTGAAGATCGTTTCCAATTTCAAATAGACGAAAAGTGATTCTGCAATAGCTTTCATGGCCATAGATAATATGGCGAGCTAAGGTTAACATTCTGGGTATAACTTTGCTCAAATACGGGCATTTGCCTTTCTTTATTAAGTAAAGAGAAAAATACTAAAGAGTTCCAGGGAGAGGGAATCGAATGCGAATACGGGGTTCCAAAGGGGATCGCCTAATTCGAGAGAGTTTTCAAGGCAGTTGCAGATGAGATCCTAGAGACATCTACAGCTCAATCCACGTAGGTTAATCAAAGAAAGAGCGAACCGAGTGCACTAAGGTTGATCAGACCGTAAAACATCGATTCTGATTAGACAATATGTTAGTAGGCGTCCCCAATAAACATATGTCTTGAATCAAGCTCGATAAAAGTGTAAGCTTTCAAAACTAGGCTTTAATAACAGCATTGGTCAAGATAGTCAAAATACAAGTATGCAAGATTTTTGAAAGGAGGCACAAGTAGTTCGAATTTTATGAGAATCAAACCTTACCTGGTGTTCTTGCTTATACAGTCATCCTACTATCTTCTTATCCATAAGGCCTTGGTTGACTAATGGGTTATGGACCTCTAAATTCTATATTTTAGGTAAACCTATTAGTGTCAGTTAATTACCTCGTTAATAGATCACAAGGACCACGGAATGCTAGGTTGGGAGATATTCTACCCAACTTAGAGAACTTTCACTAGTATTGGCTTTGGATCTTAGGGGACATACAAGATATTTTCCTATCATCTATAGTATCATAAACTTATAATCACGTCTGAAGTCATTTTACCGAAAATTATGTCTCGCCCGTATACTATGGTTGTGGTAAACCTTTGGTTCCGTGATTTAAATGTGATATACTATCAGATATTCTACCTTATATTGACACAAGGGTATCTAAGATCTAAAGAGGTCAACGAAGACATAGTTTTAGCAATGTTTCATAACCCACGATTCTTGAAATAATTTCAACTCTATGGGTCGTGCCTCGCTAGTGTGCTGCTGGCTGTAATGAACCCACACTCCCCATTCTCAATTAATTGATGACAGTGCGCTGCTGTCTAGCCATCGCAGTCGTTAAAATTACTCCAACTATATTCCTAAGAAATTCAAAGAAATGCTAGAGATTCAAACTAGTTGACTATGATAGAAAGCGTAAACATCTGCCTATAAGTTTTAATACTTAAAGTAAAAGATTGATCGGAGAGGAAGTACTGAAGACAAGGGAAGTAAGAACATCATAATCTTTATTTCATATATATTTCAAATGGTTGAGAGAAAACTTTGAATCAATCTACTTCGAGATTCGTATATGAATAACAGAATCAGGAATTATAAACTAATTCCTTACAACAAATAGAATTTTAAATAGGCAATTCTAACTTATGATATAAGGTTTATATCTAACAGAGCAAAGAAAATTGAACAGTTTATCAAGATTAGAGCCTTAATTCTAGGAAAGCCTAACTTACCAAGTGATTAGTATATCCACATTGGATCATATCGTCATATCAAAAGTATAGTGTATCTATAGAGATCTGACAACTATCTAAATTTAATAATTCTTATCTAAATTGCATGGCCTATCCGACAACCTTAACTACCCAACAGTCAATTTGAACAGGGACTCCTAGTCCTAGTCATTCTTTTAAATCAATTTAACTCTAAGTTGTGAATGAGCATTTTCTAGTCGCAGGCTCACAAAAGTACGACTAACTTAAGTACCGTCACGAGTCACATATTTTGCAAAATTGACCTGCATGGGCCACCACAAAAAACTTATCACGACCCGCACCCGCTTTTCGGGATACGAGTGCGTGTCCAAGCCAGCCTACGCCGCAGAGTCGATGGTAGAACGCTGTTAAGGCCATGATGCTCAAAATCACATAAAGAATAACTTATTGCTCATTCACATTTCTAAAATTTATTACAACAGTTACAGATTTATATTGAAAGAAAATATAAAATTCTTATATATATTTGAAATGGCTAAACATCTATCTAAAGTCTAAGTTTAGCCTGCAAGTTCACGTATCTCCCAATGCTAAGTGAAGCGACTAACCTGAAAAATGTAGTTTTCAGTCAGAAATGGAGCAAGCCACAAACCGACGGCAATACGAAAATACAATAGAATTTACAAGACATAAAATAACATATGTGAGATGAAAACTAGAAAGTAACGGATGTCATGGCAAGCGGTGAAGAAAATCAGGAAACAAATAAGACAGCTATCTATGTGTTTTGAAATATCTTGTTCGACATTTGAACGACTAGGGGTAAATACGGCACCCTGTACGTGTCGGGTGCAGCTGCTATCAGTCAAGATTAGAAATTTTAGGATATTTTTGGGTAGTCCACATGTCTACTAAGATATTTTTTCGCCCAGCTAGTACTCATGGAATCAAGTCGCAAGCATGGTAATCAAGAAAATGACAGTCAAGAGGTACAATAAGTCCATGATACTAATCTTCGTGTGACGAGCGTGTCACAAGCAATAAGACATATGTATAACAGAAACGTAAAAACTTCTATGAATCGAAAAGCAATCAGAAAGTGCACTTGCCTGAGGTCCTTAGCTGGTGGATCGATAGTACAAACCTCTCAGATGAGTCACTAAAGTCAACACATGCAAAAGTCTCCCAGATGCTGTAATAGACATTACACATTTTTAAAATAATCAAAATATCTAGGATTGCCTGTACTTAAGTCCAATCTGGACACATGGGCAAACGATAATTTCGGGCAAAGCGATATCTGCCGTTGGACCCGCTTTGCACCAAAAAGCGTGCCAGAGTCAACGGTCTCTAAAGTCATCA
>JANAVB010021198.1:7049153-7391653 GCA_029216955.1 Iris pallida
GGAAAACTGATGCAATCAGATCTGAGATGTCACACAAAAAACTTTGCAGGATCAATATATATATATATATTATATATAATATATATATCATAAAAAAAAAAAAAAAAAATATCTATATATATATATATATATATATAATTATATATATATACAAACTCAAGATCTACGATGATGCAAAAAACTAAATAGCCAGATTACATATGAAGGAGGGAAATAGAGAAGAAAAGATCTCTCGTTCTTCTTGCAAACGTGTTGCAATTGGGACAGAACGAGTTACAATAAAGTAGAGAAATATGAGATGAAGACAAGTTGCTGGGGTGTCAAAACACCATTGCTCAAAGCAAGATTCGCCCCACACGAATTGCTTCCAGGAACCAGCAAGTTGAAGAACTTGTGGAACGCTCGAAGTCACCTCTGTTCTGACTCCTCGGATGGACTTGCAATGGCGGCAACAGCTCCCTCTCTTTTTTGTTTTCTGACTATAAAATTCGTAGTCGCTCACAAAGGAGGCCAGAAAAGAGTATATATAGAGAGAGGGTGGAAACCCTAACCGCCTTTTCAGTTATGGAAAGATTGAATTAAATCCCACAAAGTAGTAATGAAATCAATTCAAATCTTATGGAAAGATTGAATTAAGTCCCACAAAGATGGCAACGAAATTAATTCAAATCTTATGGAAAGATTGAATCAAATCCCACAGAGATGGCAACGAAATTAATTCAAATCCCACAAAGATAGCAATGAAAATAATTCAAATCTTATGGAAAGATTGAATTAAATCCAACAAAGATGGCAACGAAATTAATTCAAACCTTATGGAAAGATTGAATTAAATCCCACAAAAAGTGGATCTGAATTAATCGCATTGAATCAGTCTTTTCATAACTGACTTGAAGTCTGCACAGTCAGCCTGGTACGAGTCCATGAGCCCGAGTCCGAGTCCGAACCCGAGCCGGAGTCGCTAAGCCCCTTGGGGCTTAGCTCCAAATGGAATTAATCCAAAGAATGACAAAAGCATTAATGCTTAATCATTGGAGCCTTATTCTTACCTCCTAGTGAAATCACCCACATGGTTCCCTCCTTAGGGTTACCACCCCATATGCATCTCTCAACAACACAACCAAGTATATATGTTGAGATAACTCATGGTCTATTTCCGATGTGAGACTAAACTTTTACAAGGCATGTTGAGAGCAAGCTCTCTCCATATAAAGAAAGGACCTATAATCTCCCACATATCACAACATATATATGTGTCCAGGGTTGACCGTTCCCCACAGTAACTGTCCATTTTGCATTAGGATAGATGTCGCTGATGACTTGAATCTTCCCGTATGGGTTAAATAACAATGTGATACAAGAATGGACTACGCCTTGAATTCTGCACCATAATTGTAATTCTTCCTACTCACAAAGTGTAGTTACGTGTGCTTCTGGCTGCACATTAAAGGCCCTGTGCCAGCCTGGTTTCAGTGTATAATTTTGGGCGTCTACAAGTTTACCCTCCAGAGACGGCCTGATATCTCTTTCCATACACTATAGGTGAGTTCTTTATTAAAGAGACATGGCATGAAGCCATGCGCTTCCTTGCGGTGCTACCCGCTATGACATGGCCTGAAGCCGAGGCATTACCCTACCTGGGAACCTCATCGTAGTGTCATACTACTGTAGCATGATGTCTCAGCCTTTTGTAGTGCCAATCTACTCAGCATGAAGCCTAAGGCTTCCTTGCGGTGTTACGCCGCAACGACATGGCTTGCAATGCCGAGGCTTTACCCCTACCAGGGTCACCTCATCGTGGTGTCATGCCACTGTAACATGGGGCCATCCTCCCCTTTGTAGTGCTGTCTACAACTCTTTAATTACGTCATACAGCATTAGGCTACCTGCCTATTTGCGGTGCTACGCCGCTATGACTTGGCTTGCAAAGCCGAGGCATTACCCCAGACCTGGGAACCTCATGGTGGAGTCACCCCACTATAGCATGGAGTTTCACTCCATGTAGTGCTGCTCTACCGTGCTTCCTGTAAATCATACCAGGCATTCACTCTGCCTGAGAGAACTCATTAAGGCGTTTAAGCCAACCTTCCACAGGATCTGTTTTTTTCGCAGAAAATACATAGTAGACAACAGTGGTTATGGGTCCGTATCCCTTCCATGTTCCAGAGAACAAGTATCCACTGTTACCTGATAGTTTTCCAGTCAGTGAACCTCCTTTGAACCAAAAGTTAGATGCCTAGTAGATTTCTCTTTGAACTAATAGCATAAAACTTTATGGTAGGATTACAAAGACACACAATCAGAATGCCTTCAAGCCCATTTTACAAGCTGTGTCATCGACCAACTGGCACTTGAGGTCCTTTGTGAACGGATCTGCCAGGTTCTCCTGACTCCGAACATCAATCACTGCAATTACACCTCTTTTGATAAGATCGTGTACTGCCCTGTGCTTCAACCGCACAGTCATCTTCTTTTCGTTGAAGAGGTCATTTGATGCCACCGCCGCAGTCGTCTGGTTGTCACAGTATATCGGTATCGCCGGTATCTGAGCCCCAACCACTGAAAGATCATACATGAGCTCCCGAAGCCATTCTGCTTCATCTGCTGCAGTTTCAAGTGCATAGAATTCAGATTCTATGGAGGAACGAGAGAGTATAGTCTGCTTCTTTGACTTCCACGATATAGCAGCTCCACCCAAGGAAAAGACATATCCACCTGTGGATCTCTCGCTTTCCACCTCTGAACACCAGCTAGCATCACTGAAGCCTTCTACTACTGTCGGATACCCGTTGTAGTGCAGTGCATATGTCTGAGTCTTCTTGAGATATTTCATCACCCGTTTCACAGCTTTCCAGTGCTTAACCCCTGGGTTGCTTGTGAACCGACTCAGCATTCCTACGGCGAAAGCTATGTCAGGCCTTGTGGCAGTGGTTGCGTACATTAAACTTCCGATAATGCTAGAATACTCCAGCTGCCTGACGCTTTCCCTCGAGTTTGGCTTCAGCTTCTGATCACACCTGTATGGCGTATCGATCCATGGAAGATCCTTACACCCATAGCGTGTGAGCATCTTCTCAATGTAGTGAGATTGTGACAGCGCTACTCCAGTATCTGTCCGGATGATCTTTATGCCCAAGATGACATCTGCATCCCCCAAGTCCTTCATACTGAACTTAGTTGAGAGAAAATTCTTTGTCTTAGTGACACAGCCTATACCCGTCCCTAGGATTAGCATGTCATCCACGTACAGACAAACGATGACTCCTCTTCCATCAGCGAACTTTGTATAAACACATTTGTCCGTCTCGCTGACTCTGTAGCCGTTTGACCTAATAACTTTGTCAAACTTCTCATGCCACATCTTGGGAGCTTGCTTCAAACCATATAATGATTTCACCAACTTGCAGACTTTGTCTTCAAGACCTTTGACGACAAATCCATCTGGCTATTGCATGTAAATCTCTTCGGTCAGCTCTCCATTCAGGAATGCTGTCTTTACATCCATCTGATGTATCACCAACTTATGTATGGCTGCTAGAGCGATTAACATCCTGATGGTGGTCATCCGAGCTACTGGAGCGTACGTGTCAAAGTTGTCTATCTCCTGTTTCTGAGAAAATCCCTTGGCTACCAGCCTGGCCTTGAACTTGTCAATAGTTCCATCTGCCTTCATCTTCTTCTTGAAGATCTATTTACATCCGATGGACTTTTCTCCTTCAGGTAGATCTACCAACACACATGTGTTATTGGAGGTGATAGAGTCAAACTCGTCATTCACTGCCTCCTTCCAGAAGATAGCATCTCTAGTCTTCATCGCCTCATTATAGGTAAGCGGATCTGCTTCCACATGATAGGTGACAAAGTCATCTCCGAAGTCTTTAGGTCTCCTCGCTCGCTTTGTTGACGGCTCTGCAAGTTCTGGTACAAGAGTTGTTTCATCAACAACAGCTTCTTCTTGGACTACTGGCCCATATGAGATTTCAGTCTCATTTGCACCTACATCATTTTTCGGAATGTCCGAAAGAACAATGTGTTTGTCTTTTACAAACTTGTCTTCAAAGTATTCAGCATCGCGAGATTCGATGATATGATTTGACTCAATATCAAGAAATCTTCGAGCATCACTCTTCTCGGCATACCCTAAGAAGATCGCCTTCGTAGTCCTTGTCCCCAGCTTCTGAATCTTCAGATCTGGAAGCTTCACATACGCCAGACGCCCCCACACTCGAATGACATTCAAGTTTGGTCTGACTTTGAACCAGAGTTCATGAGGAGTTACGTCCGAAGTTGCATATGGCACTCTATTCAGAATGAAAGTGGCAGTTAATACAGCTTCTCTCCAGTAGCTTTTTGGAAGACCTGCAGTAAGCAGCATTGAATTCATCATTTCTGTTAATGTTCGGCTCTTCCTCTCTGCTACTCCGTTGGATTGAGGAGAATATGGAGCAGTAGTCTCGCATATGATTCCATGTTCTTTGCAGAACGATGCGAAGTCATGAGACCTGTACTTCCCACCTCGATCACTTCTCAACCTCTTGAGTTGTTGTCCAGTCTGCCGTTCAGCTTTGGCCCTGAACTCTCTAAACTTCTCGAAAGCTTCGTCTTTAGTCTTGAGCAAGTAGACGAACGCGTATTTTGAGAAGTCGTCGATGAAGGTTATGAAATACTTCATCCCGATCTTCGTGGAGAAATGTTTGAAGTCACAGATATCAGAGTATACTAACTCCAAAAGATCTGTGCTTCGATTAACCCGATGAAAGGGTTTCCTTGTGATCTTCGTCTGAGCACATACTTCACACTTCTCCACCTTACCCCCACATTTGGAGATAAGTCCTAGACTAGACATTTTGTTAATTCTTTTACAATGAACATGTCCTAGTCTATTATGCCACAACTCAAGAGAATAATCAGAAAATACAACTGCATTAATGTCATCAAACTGGTTGACAAGCTGAATTTTAAACATTCCTTCGGTTTGATAAGCCTTTCCGAAGTATATTTCCTTCTTGGACATCACCATCTGACCAGCATTGATGTCCATCCTCAAGCCTGCGTTGCAGAGCAGGCTCCCAGAGATCAGGTTCTTGGCAATCGCTGGAACATGCTTCACACCTTGAAGCGTCAGAGTGTTCCCAGAAGTGAGTTTCAGCTCCACAGTCCCGATCCCCAGAACTTCAGCTCAGGCCTGGTTCACCATGACAAACTTCTCAGATATCGGCTGGTACATGACGAACCATTCCTTGCCAGAACAGATATGGCAAGTCGTACCAGTGTCTATCCACCAGTCAGAGTCAACCTCCACAGTTGTGACCTGTGCGACCATAGCAACAATGTTAGAAACCAATAAAACCTTACTAGGCTCACCTTTCTCTGATTGTTTAGGCTTGGATATGCATTCACTCTTGTAGTGGCCTTTCTTGCCACAATTGAAACAAGTCACTTGGGACTTGGACTTCTGTTGCTTGAATGAAGGACCCTTCACTTTTAGATTGGTGAAGTCCTTCTTCTTGTGATGAGAAGTCGCCTGCTTCCCCTTGGGATCTCTCGTTTGTACTAGATTGGCCTTACCAACTGTTTGGACAGAGTGTCCATCTTTTGTTGGGAACGCATCTCGTCCTCAACATGGATCTCTTGAAGTAGATCTTCCAAGCTAATGTCTAGCTTCTTTCTGAGCATCCTTGCATAGAAGGTACTCTATCCAGCAGGAAGTTTTGAGACGATCCCTCCAACGACAAACTTGTCGGGAAGAGGCATCTCTTCGTCTTCCAGTTTCTGGCGCAGCTTCAGAAATTCCTTCACCTGTGGCAACATGGACTTTTCGTCCTCAAAGAGCAATTTGTGATATTTTTCAACCATAAACATCTTGCTCCTGTTCCTGTCTTCTTCATACAGGTTTTCCACAGACTCCCATATGTCTCTGGCAAATTCCTTCTTCGAGTAGGATTCTGCCAGGGAATCCTCCATAGCATTCAGGATGAGAAGCCTGCAGATGCTATTTTCCCTTCTCCATTTGGCCTGGAGTTTGGTAGCCGCATTGATTGCTGCAGTAGACCCAGTGTCTGGAACAGAAGGTTCTTCCTCCAACAGTACATGATCAATGTCTTTGAGTTGAAGAGTAAGATAAACCTTTCTCTTCCAGACTTGATAATGCTCTCCATCGAACTTTTTCAACTTGCAGTAGTCTGATTGGACGAGCGAAGCATTAATGTTTTCCATCTACAAGGATCTTGCTTTGAGATTGCTAGTCCCGAGGCTTGACCAAAGATGAAAAACTGATGCAATCGAGATCTGAGATGTCACACAAAAAACTTTGCAGTGATCAAACTCAAGATCTACGATGATGCAAAAAACCAAATAGCCAGATTACAATATGAAAGAGGAAAATAGAGAAGAGAAGATCTCTCGTTCTTCCTTGCAAACGTGTTACAATTGGGACAGAATAAGTTACAATAAAGTAGAGAAATATGAGATGAAGAAAAGTTGCTGGGGTGTCAAAACACCGTTGCTCAAAGCAAGATTCGCCCCACACGAATTGCTTCCAGGAACCAGCAAGTTGAAGAACTTATGGAACGCTCGAAGTCACCTCTGTTCTGACTCCTCGGATGGACTTGCATTGGCGGCAGCAGCTCCCTTTTTTTTCTGACTTATAAAATTCGTAGTCGCTCACAAAGGAGGCCAGAAGAGAGTATATATAGAGAGAGGGTGGAAACCCTAACCGCCTTTTCAGTTATGGAATGATTGAATTAAATCCCACAAAGATAGCAATAAAATTAATTCAAATCTTATGGAAAGATTGAATTAAGTCCCACAAAGATGGCAACGAAATTAATTCAAATCTTATGGAAAGATTGACTCAAATCCCACAAAGATGGCAACGAAATTAATTCAAATCCCACAAAGATAGCAATGAAATTAATTCAAATCTTATGGAAAGATTGAATTAAATCCCACAAAGATAGCAACGAAATTAATTCAAATCTTATGGAAAGATTGAATTAAATCCCACAAAAAGTGGATCTGAATTAATCGCATTGAATTAGTCTTTCCATAACTGACTTGTAGTCTGCACAGTCAGCCTGGTGCGAGTCCATGAGCCTATGAGCCCGAGCCCGAGTACCCAAGCCCGAGTCGCTAAGCCCCTTTGGGGCTTAGCTCCTAATGGAATTAATCCAAGAGAATGACAAAAGCATTAATGCTTAATCCTTGGAGCCTTATTCTTACCTCCTAGTAAAATCACCCACATGGTTCCCTCCTTAGGGTCACCACCCCATGTGCATCTCTCAACAACACAACCAAGTATATATGTTGAGATAACTCATGGTGCATTTCCGATGTGGGACTAAACTTTTACAAGGCATGTTGAGAGCAAGCTCACTCCATATAAAGAAAGCACCAACAATATATGTATGTATAATCTCCATAAAACCCAAATAAATTCTTATAACATTTATTCCTAGTGTGGGGCCTACCTATATAAATATGAACACATATACTATAACATTTATTTGACAAAAATAATATAACAAATAATAATAAAATAATATTATATAATAATAACCTCAATAACATTGATAATAAAAATAATAACAATAATAATAATAACTATAATAATACAAACTACAATAAACCAATAATAGAAGTGGTGATGGGTGAAACTGTATATTCTCACATAAATTGGTCCACGAAAAAGTCTTGTACACGTTCTAAAGTGCTATATCAAAATTAATATTGATATTATTTATATATACAATTATTTTTAGAAAACTATTTATTTAGACAGTTTAAGGTAAGGTACAAAGTATACTCTTAATATATATCGACATGGACGTCTTTGGATACACTAGATGCCTACATGGGCTTGGGCTCACTTCGGGTCCAGTCCGGCTAGTTTGGTACAACCGGATCTTCTACAAGTCAATAAATCTTAATAATAAATAATTAAATTATTTATAGGAGTCAAGTCGCAACTTGACCTAGTTTTCCTAGTTAGGACACACTTATGGCTGGGTCTTCCCTGGCATGGGTTATACACTAGTCACGGCACGCCACTACACTATCCGTGCCACAATTTCTTGTCATCTTGTACTCCAATCCCTAACCATGACTAAAGTCATCTACCGTAATAATTAACTAATTAATTATTTATAAAATTCTAAAAATCACTATTTAAATCAAATAAATAAATGAAAAAATTCTTTCAAAAATTTTCGGGAAGGGGGGCTACACACACACACACACACACACACACACACACACACACATATATATATATATATATATATATATATATATATATATATATATATATATATATATATATATATATATATATATTACATATAGAGAGATATAGAGGGGGTTGGCAGTTAATGTATCAATACATTAGTGTGTGTGAATGCATAGAGTGATATAGTGCACATGGCAGTTAGTGTCAATAGTGTAGCAGGATTAAGGGTAAGGGAGTGTGGTAGGTAATGTGTGTGTGTGTGTATAGAGAGTGAAGGGGGGAACATGTGAGGGTTAGTGAGAAAGTGTGTGAATATATAACATGTATGAAAGTGTAAAGTGTCATGTGTATGCATAGAGTGTTAACAAGTATAGTGTTAAATAGGTGTGAGTGTGTGTGTGTGCTGTCAAGAAGGGGGGATTAGTCTACTGTTGACAGAAAATACTAAGAATTTATCAAAGTACAATGCATCTACAACTTTAAACTAACATATATATATATATATATATATATATATATATATATATATATATATATATATATATATATATATATATATATATATATAGTCCGGATCGAGAGCCCCCCAGCGGGAGCCCCCCAAAAGCCTCTATCATATTGCACCGTTGGATCGAGGGGATGCGCCCGCGGGCCCCATGCAGCCCACTTGATCCAACGGTGCACTAGGGAGGGGGGGCTTTTGGGGGGCTCCCGCTGGGGGGCTTTTGATCCGAATTCATATATTCATATATATATATATATATATATATATATATATATATATATATATATATATATATATATATTTAAAAAAAAAATAAATAAATATATATATATATATATATATATATATATATATATATATATATATATATATGTATATACACTCAAGTATACTTATATAATATAAACTATCATATAGAGAAGGGGTCATGCATGTATGATACAAATGTGTGTGCAAACACAAACCCAGGTAAACCTCATCTCAGAGAAACAACAACCAGAAAATACAGCGAAAAACTCAGGAAAATACATATGGCCTATATTAAGGTTTAGTTTAACATATATGTATCAATGTACATTGGTTCGAAACTGAAACATGTGACAAAAACCATCCAATACATCATAGTATACCATACATGTAATCTCAGTATAATACAGCATGTATAAACTTGTATTTACATATATATATATATTATATATATATATATATATATATATATATATATACACACATTAAAAGAAATATATATATATATATATATATATATATATATATATATATATATATATATTTCTTTTAATGTGTGTGTGTGTATATATATATATATATATATATATATATATATATATACACACACATTAAAAGATTTAATAAAAATCAGAAAACCCAATTAACATGCTCAGTATCAGAGTATTGATGAACTCGACCAAATTCCAAACCCAAATACCATCGAAAACCTAATCAAATGCAAGATTAAGTTTGCTAACATGAAGTGCATATGATTGCGTGTCAGGGGGATGAATTCGTGTCCACACAAGTAGACACGAAGTGTCCAAAACGAATTAAACACACATAGACACGAGAACTGCACAGCACAGCGTTGTGCGGCGAGGACACGGCTTCGTGCACACGACACATGACACCTCGTGCTCGTGTCCACGTGTTCGCCAGGGGTAGGGCTACGTGTCAGGGTTCCTGAAACTCGTCTTCGTGTCGCCGTGTCCAAGTGTCACTACTACATTTTTGGCTTGAGGGTATTTTGGTCATTTTAACTTTTTGGTAATTTTAGAATTTTATTAATTAAATATGTGCTAATTGTTAGGTTGAGACTTGACCTAGAAACTTAGCATAATCTAGATTAGCCTTGAGCTTAGAGTATTGATTAGGATAATCTAGTAATGACAAGATTAATAATATCTAGATATTCTAAGTAGGATATTTTCCCTTAGGATATTTATGAAAAAGAAAGCCTTAGGACTATTGGACCAATAGGAAGGCTTAGAATTGGGTGGACAACTCCTAGCCACTCATCTACACCTAAAACCTAACTCTAATTCATCTAATGGCAGCCACAATAGTATCCCCCCTTCCTATAAAGCATCCTTAAGAAAGCCCTTGCCTCATTTCACATCTACTTAGAACCCTAATTGTTCCCCCCCAAATTTCTTCCCCTAATATCCAAATTAAGTCCAAATTGATCCTAATAAATTGCATCATCACCCTCTACCATAGTGGAAGCTAATATGGGCTTGCTAGCTAGGATTTGGAGTGCTTTGGGCAATTAAAGTTTAAGGGAAAACACTCATCCTCACCCTTTGCATTGAGATTTATTCTCATTAGGTAAATACCATGAAACCCATATAAAATCATGTTTTCTTTTCATTGATGCATGCATATAGGTATACTCTAGCTGTAGAGTTAGTTTGGTGCTAGTTAGTGTCTATTTTGTGTCCGTATCGGACACGTATTAGTGTCTTTAATAAGGTGTTCGATGAAATATTTGTGAGAAATGAATTTTGTTATTTTTAAAGTCTAATTGAACAGAAAATTAGGTTAATATGTATATATCAATAATCGAGAGGACTGAGTTGAAGTTTGTATGTTTTTCGTGTCCAAAATGGACACACACATGCGCACAGACACCGTAACTGTACCTTACTACCCGAGTGTCACTGTGGACACGACACGCCACGTGACGGCATGCCACTTGGCACAGACCAAGGGGCAGTGTCTGACACCACACCCCTTGAGTCTCGAGTCGCCTCGTGTCGTATTGGACACGAAATCCCATGTGCACGCGATTTGCACTACACTGTGCAGTGGCAAAATCGACCACTGGCACGCACTTCGTGTCACGCGAGGACACAACGTGGATACTGTGCAGACACATGTGCACGAAGGTTGACACCTAGGCTAACTAATAGACATGTGTACGTGACACAACGTGGAGTGTGTCATGTCCTATTGGGCTCGACACCTCAGTACGAGCCTGTGCATAGGCAGGACCCTGAGATGTGTGTTCACTGCATTTGACACTTCGTGTTTACTCATGTGGACACGAATAACACCCTAGACACGTGTATATGTGGGGGAACACTCTTATATGCCTGATTGTTTAATTTCATTTGGTTTTGGTTTTCGAATTGGGATTCATGTATCAGTCGGGTTTTATTTTCCAGCTTGGGTTTATATGAACTGACAGTATATGTATAAATCTATTTTCCTGAGAACAAAATACAGTAATATTAATGACCATGTTTCAATAGGGATTAAATGAATGGGTTGTTACCTAACAGTAGACAGATTGGGGATTTGAATGTGGAAACTGAATTGAAATCTGAGATTCAAGTGAAATGTTAACCTGAGATTCAACTAAACTGTGTTAAACCTGTGTACACTTATGGAATTTCCTGAGATTTCAAGTAAAAACTGAAACTAGGTTGTTAACAGTTAATGTAGGTTAACTGATATACAAGTTAAATTGATTGGCCTAGGTTTGCAATGTTATCACTGAGTTAAAAGGAAAACAGAAATGGGTTTTGATTTTGGAAATAAAAATTGTGTTGTTGACTGTTAATGTAGGTAAAAATTGAGTTTGTGCATAACCTGAAAACTAAAAATAGGTTGTTAACAGAAAACCTGAGATTTCAATCAACTGTTAACATGAGTTGCATATGGTGATAAAACTGAGAATTGTTTTGATATAAACATGAAAACTGATTTGAATTTCCTAAGATTCAATGAACCCTAAACTTGTGTGATGATACCTTGTTTCATTGTTAATGTTGAACTTGAAAACAGTTACATGTGAGCCTGAAAAACCCATATTAGCATGTGAATGTTACCCCCATATACCATGTTGTTTCATTAACTTTAAATTTCAGTCTATAGTTCACACACACACACACACACACACACACACACACACATTCACTCTCTAAATTCCCTTTTTCCTTCTCTATATATATATGTATATGTATGTTCTTATATATATAGCTTCCCTCATAATTGTATATATATATTGAATATGTGAGTGATACATATATATGTAATATACACATTATGTGAGTAAGGGATGTTCCTTGTTAGTTTGTGTTAGCTTGTGATTATAGGCTAAGTATCCTATATGTGATATTTGCTTATATAAACAATAGAGTTGACCTGGATTTAATTAGAGTTGACCTAGATTGGACTAGTTGACCTAATTTGACTAGACTGTTGACCAAAAGTCAACATTGAGTCCATAGGTGACCAATTGACCTAGTTGACCAGAGTTGACCAAGTTGACTTTGACCCAGAGTTGACCAAGTTTGACTTTAACCTAGATTGACCTAGAAATCATGTAGATTGCATTACAAACTTCGTTTACCTTATATTAAACCATTGTGACCTATGTTGCTCTAAATATGACTCATCTACTCTGTCTGGACATCTACACTTACCAGATACTCAGGATATCAAGCGAGTATATTCTCTGACCGTTTCATACTTGCTAGAACTTATATTCCTGCTCAAGATTACTTTACTTGTATGCTATCACGTTGGTAACACAGATTGGTACTATATGGATCTTTTATGAGATGTTATCCCCCTCGGGAGCATCAAGTACTTCATGTCATGTGTGTTTCACTTACATCATATATCTTCATCATTCACTACTCATGTACACTCTTGTGTTTCATGTACTTTCATGTTCATAGAGCCCTCATGAATCAATTTTACGTGCGCTCGAGGATGAGGCAGTGAGATCATGAATCTTAACATAACATGTCTGGATCCTTGTGTATTGATTGGGAATGGAGGAGTAGAAATAGTCATGTGAATAATTCTAAAGTAGTGTAGTCATGAATCAACTCTGTAGTATAGCCACGAATCACCTCCAGCTGTTCACATGTCAATCTTGTACTCTGAATCACTAGTCACTGATAGTTATCTACTTATAGTAAATATTTCCATTACAGTTATCTCTTTTACTTTATGTACATTCTTTCAGTTATTCATGTATCTTACTCTATTGCATGTTTATTATCTTCTGACACGATATGAACTGCATAAGATGTATTGTGCTCGTTTCTGTTCTGACTGGACCTGTTAATATATTACAGAGGATGAGGATGAGGCTTTCTACACCACCTATTATGGAGCAGCCCTAGACGACACTTGCGAGTTGGACACTCAAGAGGACCTAGCTCTAGCTGATGTTATCACCCCTACTGCCTAGATTAGTTTAGTTAGGCTTCATCTTACTTATGTTGTCATTTGGGATTTGAGTTGTATTATGTTTTGTTATTGTGTCATTTAGACACTTACACTTATTTCCCTTTCTGTTTGTATCTTCCTTGAGATTTTCATATCTATGATATCGTTCCATTTCTACCTTAGATTGTGATTGAGATGTACCATCTTATTGTCCCTCCGTACGGAGAGTATATCTTGTACAGTTATATTTATACTGTGTTAGATGTTGTGACATAGGACAGCGTTCTACTGTCGACACAGCGGCGTAGGCTGGACGTACCCACTTCTCTTGCTCATACACTGGGTGTGGGTCGTGACACGTTTCTAGTGGTGGCCCATGCAGGTCTCTAGATTTATGGTGGTATTCGAACTAGAGTATCACTGCAGCCTGCAGTAGGATTAAGATATTTTGAAGGTACTCATTCACATTAGAAAAAACTCTTAATCAGATTCCTTTTATCTAAATTTGCTTCTTATTATATTCCATTGTATATAAACTATCCTCCTTTGCTGTTCTACTCATTCTCAAAAATTGTCTCCTGTTTGATCTGTCTCCAGGATGGTCGAGACTAGATCACATCGCCCAGGTCAGGGGGACACTGATGAGAGGTCTGCCACCTCTCGTCCTCAGCAGCCAGCCTCCGGTACTGTAGCCCTAGTCATGCAGCTGGGGTGGGTGTTTCAGCTGTATTCGGAGGAGCCCCTCCACCAGCAGTACACAGGTCGAGCCCGGTGATTCTAGAGATGCTCCAGCAGCAGCAGCCACCTTCGGGAACCATTGACACAGTTCAGTTTTTAACTTTCTTTCAGCAGTTCATGGAGGCCCAGCAGGCCCAGCAGCAGCGTCAGATTGCAGAGTTTAGTTGGGGCATCGATCTGGTCCTGACGACAGTTGAGAGGGCAGCAGCTCAGCCTGCGGCAGTTCAGTAGCCACATCAGCCGAGGGAGAAGGGCATCCAAGACTTCCAGAAGATGCACCCGTAGGATTTCAGGGGTACAGAGGGCATTCTGTACGCTTTTGAGTGGATTGAACATATGGAGGAGATTTTCAGACTGGCAGAGATTCCAGCGAAGCTACAGATCGAGGCGGCAGCCAGTATAATGCAGGATTTGGCCTGCACATGGTACAAGACCGATCGGAGAGTTGGTACGAATGGGTAGCCTTCAAGAAGCTGTTCAAGGAGAAGTTTTTCCCAGACGCAGTGCTTGGTGTCCTCGAGACTCAGTTCGAGGCTTTAGTACAGGGCAGTTAGACTGTCGAGGAGTATGCTGGAGAGTTCTGCCATCTGGGCAGGTTTGTCGAAGGGTTATCCGAGGCGACAAAGGCCCGGAGGCTCAGGAAGGGACTGGTCAAGGAGGTGAAGTCCTATACCAAGAGCGCCCGCGGTACCACTTTTGAGGAGATCTTGGTGGGTGCCTTAGCAGCAGAGGATGATCTTGAGCTGAGGCTCAAGAGGGGACGAGACACTCAGGGAGCCAGTGATAGCGGAGGACCGGTTGTACCTACTGTAAGAAGCCGGGGCATGGATGGAATGACTGTAGGAAGAGGCTAGGCAGGTGCCTACTCTGTGGTTCAGCGGACAACCAGCTGAGGGAGTGTTCCATATCCACGGGATGAGCGATGTAGAAAGGAGGAGCCAAGGCTCCAGTAGGCCAGCAGAAGGGACCAGCCTTGCAGACACAGCAGCAGAGGTTTGTCCAGCACCAGTAGCAGGCTAGGGAAGGCCAGCAAGGGCGAAGAATTACCATGGTAGCGGAGGATGCAGAGGCTATTGGAGATCTTATTATAGGTTCTGTTCTTCTTGACTCCATTCCAGCTTTTGCTTTGTTCGATTCGGGGGCTTCCTACAGCTTTGTGTCAGTATCTTTTGCTATTCGACACCATCTTGATTCTGAATCGTTGTCTAGGACTTGCAAGATCACGACCGGGGGTGGTATTATCCTCGTCAGTGATATTTACAGGGATCGAAGAGTAGTATTGGGAGGCCGAGAACTGATGTGAGTCTGCTCGTAATGCCACTACCAAACTATGATATAGTACTCGGGATGGATTGGTTGAGCATGCACCATGCCAGTATAGATTGTCGCGACAGCAGAGTTTTTTTCTGTCCGCCAGGAGAGCCAGAGTTCGAGTTCGCCAGGCGGGAGGCAGAGCAGAGCAGCGTAGTCTTCTGTGGAGTTGCAGTTTGAGGAGTAGACAGTGCCACATCCATTGATAGCAGAGTTCATGGATGTCTTTCCGAAGGACTTGCCAGGACTTCCACCGGACAGAGACGTTGAGTTCTCTATAGACTTAGTGCCCGACGCAGAGTCGATTTCTCAGCATGTCTATAGGGTGAACAACAGTGAGTTGGTGGAGTTGAAGAAACAGGTGGATGAGTTGCAGGACAAGGGCTTCATCCGATCTAGTTCTTCACTATGGGGTGCACCTGTGCTCTTTGTACCGAAGAAGGATGGGTCGGTACGGATGTGTATCGACTACAGGGCACTAAACAACCTTACGATTAAGAACAGGTACCCGCTGCCGCGGATCGATGATCTCTTTGATCAGTTGAGCGGAGCTAGGGTATTTTCGAAGATTGATTTTAGGTCAGGTTACCATCAGGTGAAGGTGAAGAGGGAGGATATCCCGAAGACAGCATTCAGGATGCGGTATGGCCAGTTCAAGTTTTTGGTGATGCCATTTGGGTAGACTAATGCCCCGGCAGTATTCATGAACCTGATGAACAAGGTGTTCCACCAGTACTCGGACAAGTTCGTGGTTGTGTTCATTGAAGATATTTTGGTGTACTCGAAGACCGCGGAGGAGCATGAGGAGCATTTGCGGGTGGTTCTGGAGACTCTCAAGAAGGAGGAGCTTTATGGCAAGCTCTCGAAGTGTGAGTTTTTCCTAGACCAAGTTGATTTCCTGGGTCATGTTGTGACTGGAGATGGGATCTCAGTTGACCCGAGGAAGATCACGGCAGTTGAGGCATGGGCAGCACCGACTTCAGTTGCGGAGATCAGGAGCTTCCTGGGATTGGCAGGCTACTACAGGAGGTTCGTTCAGGATTTCTCCCGGGTTGCAGAGCCATTGACTAGGCTGATACAGAAGGACGCAGAGTATATCTGGTCAGAGGAGTGTCAGGTCACTTTTGATGAGTTGAAGAAGCGATTGACGACAGCTCCAATTCTGACATTGCCATCAGGATCAGGCGGGTTCACTATCTACAGTGACGCCTCTGGGAAGGGTTTGGGTTGTGTCTTGCAACAGCATGGGAAGGTAATTGTCTATGCTTCTAGGCAGTTACGTCCGCATGAGAAGAACTACCCTACCCACGACTTGGAGTTGGCGGCAGTTATTTTTGCCTTGAAGTTGTGGAAACATTATTTATACGGAGAGCGTGTAGAGATCTTCACAGACCACAAGAGCTTGAAGTATGTGTTTACACAGAAGGAGCTCAACATGAGGTAGCGCAGATGGTTGGAGTTGATGAAGGACTTCGATATTGTACTGCAGTATCATCCAGGGAAGGCCAACGTGGTTGTCGATGCTTTGAGCAGATATCCGACAATCATGTGTTTGACGATAGATCGTCACTTGCTAGCAGATCTGGAGAGCCTGGGGATCGAGGTGCTAGTGCCAGGAGTGGAGATACAGATGTGGGGTCTACAGATTCAGTCGAACTTGATAGTGAGGATCAAGTCGGCTCAGTTTGACGATGTTGCTCTGTGGTACATCCCAGAGCATGCTCGAGCAGGGTTGGTGGATGAGGAGTTCACCATTGCAGAGGATGGCACATTGAGGCACGGTTCTAGACTGTGTGTGCCCAGTAGAGATCTTCGGGAGCAGGTCATGCAGGAGGCCTACCGATCTCAGTACTCTATGCATCCAGGTGCAAACAAGATGTATAGAGATCAGAGGGAGCATGTATGGTGGTATGGGATGAAGCGGGAGGTAGCACACTTTGTCGCTAGATGCTTGGTCTGTCAGCAGGTGAAGGCAGAGAGGCAAAGGCCAGGAGGGTTGTTGCAGCCGTTGCCCATTCCAGAGTGAAAGTGGGAACATGTCACGATGGACTTTGTTTCGGGATTGTCGCGTACATCAGGAGGGAAAAAACGTAATTTGGGTCATCGTAGACAGGTTGACCAAATCAGCTTACTTTTTGCCATTTAAAGTCGGTACGTCTACAGAGAGGCTAGCAGAGATACACATGCGGCAGATCGTCAGGATTCATGGAGTTCCGGTAAGCATTATCTCGGATCGGGATAGTCGCTTTACTTTCTATTTCTGGAGGAGTCTGCAGACTAGTTTGGGCACTCAGCCCAAGTTTAGTACTGCATACCACCCTCAGACGGACGGATATTCAGAGAAGACTATTCAGACACTCGAGGACATGCTGCGGACTTGTGTCTTAGATTTCGGAGGATCCTGGGAGGATCACCTGCACTTAGTGGAGTTTACATACAACAACAGTTTTCAGGCCAGCATTGAGATATTACCGTTCGAGGTACTGTATGGGCATAGATGTCGTACACCCTTGTCTTGGGATGACATCGGAGAGCGAGCTTTATTGGGACCTAAGATGGTTGTGGATGCAGCCAAGAAGGTAAAGCTCATCAGAGATCGACTTCGCGTGGCACAGGACAGACATCGACATTGGGTCGATAGCCACCGTAGACCGTTGGAGTTTGAAGTACATCTTAGAGATAGGATTAGAAGTAGGATTGTTTGTTTTGTGATTTTATTAATCACGTTTGATTATTATAGTTAAATTGAGACCTTGTTTGTGATTAGGTTGGAGATCTAGTTTTTCTGAGGATATCTCCGACACGTGGTACCATACGTTTTAGTGGGGGTGGAAAGCTTAGCCCGCGCTTCATTGGACCTTTTGTTATCAGTGGGAGAGTCGGTGACATGGCTTACAGGCTAGATTTGCCACCTGCATTAGTGGGAGTCCATAACGTATTTCACGTGTCATAGTTGAGACGGTACGTAGCGGACCCTAGCCATGTACTCGATCATTCGGAGATTGAGGTAGGACCTACTCTTAGCTATCCCGAGCAGCCTGTGTAGATTCTGGATCGACGAGAGAAGGTACTGAGGAACCAGACGATATCCTTGGTTCGCGTCGTATGGAGGCATCATTCTCCAGGAGAGTCTACCCGGGAGCGGGAGGATGAGATGCGTGAGCGATACCCTTATCTTTTTGGACCTTGAGGTATGATTTTCTATTCTTCTTATCAGTTTAGTTTCGCCTTTCAATTTTGAGGACGAAATTCTTTTAAGGAGGGTAGACTTGTGACTATCACATTTTTGGCTTGAGGGTATTTTGGTCATTTTGACTTTTTAGTGATTTTGAAATTTTATTGATTAAATATGTGATAATTATTAGGTTGAGACTTGACCTAGAAACTTAGCCTAATCTAGATTAGCCTTGAGCTTAGAGTATTGATTAGGATAACCTAGTAATGACAAGATTAATAATATCTAGATATTCTAAGTAGGATATTTTCCCTTAGGATATTTACGAAAAAGAAAGCCTTAGAACTATTGGACCAATATGAAGGCTTAGAATTGGGTGGACAACTCCTAGCCACTCATCTACACCTAAAACCTAACCCTAATTCATCTAATGGCAGCCACAATAGTATCCCTTCCTTCCTATGAAGCATCCTTAAGAAAGCCCTTGCCTCTTTTCACATCTACTTAGAACCCTAATTGTTCCTCCCCAAATTTCTTCCCCTAATATCCAAATTAAGTCCAAATTGATCCTAATCAATTGAATCATCACCCTCTACCATAATGGAAGCTAGTAGGGGCTTGCTAGCTAGGATTTGGAGTGCTTTAGGAAATTAAAGTTCAAGGAAAAACACTCATCCTTACCCTTTGCATTGAGATTTACTCTCAATAGGTAAATACCATGAAACCCTTATAAAATCATGTTTTTTTTCATTGATGCATGCATATAGGTATACCCTAGCTGTAGAGTTAGTTTGGTGCTAGGTAGTGTCCATTTCGTGTCCGTATCGGACACGTATCAGTGTCTTTAATAGGGTGTTCGATGAAATGTTTGTGAGAAATGAATTTTGTTATTTTTAAATTCTAATTGAACAAAAAATTAGGTTAATATGTATATATCAATAATCGAGAGTACTAAGTCAAACTTTGTATGTTTTTTCCTATCCAAAATGATACACACACGCGCGCGTAGACACCGTAATTGTGCCCTACTACCCGAGTGTCACTGTGGATACGCCACGCCATGTGGCGGCCTACCACTTGGCACAGACCAAGGGACAGTGTCTGACATCACACCCCTTGAGTCTCGAATCACCTCGTGTTGTATTGGACACAAAATCCTACGTGCACGTGATTTGTACTGTACTGTGCAGTGACAAAATCGACAACTGATACGCACTTCGTGTCATGCGAGGACACAACGTGGACACTGTGCAGATACATGTGCACGAAGGTTGACACCTAGGCTAACTAATGGACATGTGTACATAACACAACGTGGAGTGTATCGTGTCCTATTCGGCTCGACACCTCAGCACGAGCCTGTGCATAGGCAGGACCCTGAGACGTGTGTTCACTACATTGGATATTTCGTGTCTACTCATGTGGACACGAATAACACCCTGGACACGTGTACATGTGGGGGAATACTCCTATATGCCTGATTGTTTAATTTCATTTGGTTTTGGTTTTCGAATTGGGATTCATGTATCAGTCGGATTTCATTTTCCAGCTAGGGTTTATATGAACTGACAGTATACGTATAAATCTGTTTTCCTGAGAATAAAATACAGTAATATTATGACCATGTTTCAGTAGGAATTAAATGAATGGGTTGTTACCTAACAGTAGACAGATTGGGGATTTGAATGTGGAAACTGAATTGAAATCTGAGATTCAAGTGAAATGTTAACCTAAGATTCAACTGAACTGTGTTAAACCTGTGTACACTTATGGAATTTTTTGAGATTTCAAGTAAAAACTGAAACTGGGTTGTTAACTCTTAATGTAGGTTAACTGAGATACAAGTTAAATTGATTGGCCTAGGTTTGCAATGTTATCTCTGAGTTAATAAGAAAACAGAAATGGGTTTTGATTTTGGAAATAAAAATTATGTTGTTGACTGTTAATGTAGGTAAAACCTGAGTTTGTGCATAACCTGAAAACTGAAAATGGGTTGTCAACAGAAAACCTGAGATTTCAATCAACTGTTAACATGAGTTGCATATGGTGATAAAACTGAGAATTGTTTTGATATAAACATGAAAACTGAATTGAAGTTCTTGAGATTCAATGAACCCTAAACTTGTGTGATGATACCTTGTTTCACTGTTAATGTTGAATTTGAAAATAGTTACATGTGAGCCTGAAAAACCAATATTAGCATGTGAATGTTACCCCCATATACCATGTTGTTTCATTAACTTTAAATTTCATTCCATAGTTCACACACACACACACACACACACACACACACACACACATTCACTCTCTAAATTCCCTTTTTCCTTCTATATATATATATATATATATATATATATATATATATATATATATATATATATATATACATATATACATATATATATATATATATATATATATATATATATATATATATATATGTATATGTATGTTCATATATATATAGCTTCCCTCATAATTGTATATATATATTGAATATGTGAGTGATACATATATATGTAATATATACATTATGTGAGTAAGGGATGTGCCTTGTTAGTTTGTGTTAGCTTGTGATTATAGGCTAAGTATCCTATATGTGATATTTGCTTATATAAACAATATAGTTGACCTAAATTTAACTAAAGTTGACCTAGATTGGACTAGTTGACCTAATTTGACTAGACTGTTGACCAAAAGTCAACATTGAGTCCATAGGTGACCAATTGACCTAGTTGACCAGAGTTGACCAAGTTGACTTTGACCCAGAGTTGACCAAGTTTGACTTTGACCTAGATTGACCTAGAAATCATGTAGATTGTATTACAAACTTTATTTACCTTATATTAAACACATTGTGACCTGTGTTGCTCTAAATAGGACTCATCTACTCTGTCTGGACATCTACACTTACCAGATACTCAGGATATCAGACGAGTATATTCTCTGACCGTTTCATACTTGCTAGTACTTATATTCCTGCTCTAGATTATTTTACTTGTATGCTGTCACGTTGGTAACACGGATTGGTACTATATGGATCTTTTCATGAGATGTTATCCCCCTCGGGAGCATCAAGTACTTCATGTCATGTGTGTTTCACTTATATCATGTATCTTCATGCTTCACTATTCATGTATACTCTTGTGTTTCATGTACTCTCATGTTCACAGAGCCCACATGAATCAATTTTACGTGCGCTTGAGGATGAGGCAGTGAGATCATAAATCTTAACATAACATGTTTGGATCCTTGTGTATTGATTGGGGATGAGAGAGTAGAAATAGTCATGTGAATAATTCCAAAGTAGTGTAGTCATAAATCAACTCTGTAGTATAGCCATTAATCACCTCCAGCTATTCACATGTCTATCTTGTACTCTGAATCACTAGTTACTGATAGTTCTCTACTTATAGTAGATATTTCCATTACAGTTATCTCTTTTACTTCATGTACATTCCTTCAGTTATTCATGTATCTTACTCTATTGCATGTTTATTATCTTCTGACATGATATGAACTGCGTGAGATGTATTGTGTTCGTTCCTGTCCTGACTGGACCTGTTGATATATTACAGAGGATGAGGATGAGGCTTTCTGTACCACCTATTATGGAGCAGCCCTAGACGACACTTGCGAGCTGGACTCTCAGGAGGACCCAGCTCTAGCTGATGTTATCACCCCTACTGCCTAGATTAGTTTAGTTAGGCTTTATCTTACATATGTTGTCATTTGGGTTTTGAGTTGTATTATGTTTTTTTATTGTGTCGTTTAGACACTTAGACTTATTTTCCTTTCTGTTTGTATATTCCTTGAGATTTTTATGTCTATGATATCGTTCTATTTCTACCTTAGATTGTGATTTAGATGTACCATCTTATTGTCCTCCGTGCGGAGAGTATATCGTGTGCAGTTATATTTATACTGTGTTAGATATTGTGACCTAGGACAGCGTTCTACCATCGACACTGCGGCGTAGGCTGGACGTACCCACTTCTCGTGCCCCTACACTTGGTGCAGGTCGTGACACCAAGTTATAAGGGCGTATCAGAGGGGAAATCCCTCGTGTGTGCTGATAGTACAATTCAGTGTGCACGCAATTTCTTCGTGCATACTGATCGAGGATACATGAAACTTCATGGACAAGATATCAGCGGGTGCCCCCATGTGTCCATGAAGTTTCATGGCATATGGTGCCGTGTCGTATCTGCTAGGACACTCGAGCAGCAGGGGAGCACTGTACTCCGCTGTGTAGTGTCCTGCGGGAGAGTTCGCATCCAAAATGGACACGAACAGTGCACGAAATCGATTCAGTGAAATACAAAATCAAATCACACATATATAGCTACAAATTTGTATAAATAGTTTTCAAAATTATGAACAAAACCCCTTTTGAGATATTTCATCAAACACTCACATATAGACACATATACGTGTCCGATACGCACAACAAATAGACATGGATTCCTACCAAACTTGAGGGACAGCTAGGGTATAGCTAAATGAATGCAACTATGAAAAAAAATTGGGAATTTGAATGAGTTTGACAGGTTTTACCTATTGAGAATGAAACCTCAATGTAAAGCTCAAGGAATGAGAGTCCTTCTCCAAATTGCAATGATCCCAAGCCTCCAAATCCGTGCTAGCTACTCACGAATGATATCCTCTACTATAGGGGAGTTCAATGCAATTTGTTTGGTCCAATTTGGAGGAGAAAAAAAGAATTGGTGAAGGTTTGGGGAAGAACACTATTAGGGATTCTTGTAGGAATAAAAAGAGGCAAGGAATTTGTGAAGGTTTAATTAAATAGGGGAGGCTCTTGTTGGCTGTTGTAGATTGCTAGGGTTAGGGTTTTACAAATGCTAGATGAGTGGCTAAGGCTTCTCCACATGAATTCAACTTAATCAAAGTCTCACATCAAAAGTAGTTTTCTTACACTAATATCTAACCAAAATATCTACTAACATAATATCTAGATATTAATCTAACTTAGCCAATTAAGTCTCTAACTTTCTAACTAAGCCTCCATGAACATCATTAACATCTTGGATAGGTCAAAACTAGGTTAGTCTCTAATAAAAAGACTAGCACTATAATAATCAATCAAAATTCATTTTCATTAATAAGTCAAAAATGACCAAAATACCCTTAGTCTAAAAAGTTGCAATTAGTCATCTTAATCGAATGGTTAGGTCCCCATAGTCATGGTTAGTCTCTAGATCATGCAGTCTCTAGCGTTACACTAGCAAAACATCAAAATCACAAGTCCCAGATTTAAATAGTTTTAAATTGATTAAAATTCACTAAAAATCATAACATGATTTAAATCTCATCATTAAATGATTAAAATCACAAAAGTTCAAAATTACCCTCATTTTAGAAAATTGGGTGTTACAGTATGATCGCCAAAGTTCCTTCCTACTTGAAAATAATTTTTCAAAAGGAAGAGATGATACAACTTTCTTTATCAAGTCTTAAAATGATGACATTTTACTAGTACAAATTTATGTGGATGACATTATATTTGGTTCTACTAACGAACATCTATGTCAAGAATTTGCTAAGTGTATGCAGAGAGTTTGAGATAAGTATGATGGGAGAGCTAAACTACTTCCTCGGACTACAAATCAAACAAAACACTCAAGGAACCTTCATCAATCACGCTAAGTACACGAAGGACTTGTTGAAGAAGTTTGACTTGGACAACGCAAAGCCTATCGGGACTCCTATGGCTACATCAACCAAACTTTATCTTGATGAAAGTGGCAAACTTGTCGACAAGCGTAAGTATTGAGGTATGATTGGTAGTTTATTATATTTAACTACTAGTCGACCTGATATTATATTTAGCATTTGTATATGTGCAAGATATCAAGCTAACCCTAAGGAATCACACTTATGCGTAGTTAAACGTAGCTTTCGATACCTTAAGGGTACTTCTACTATCAGCTTATGGTATCCCAAAACTACATTATTTGACCTAATCAGATATTTTGATGTTGATTTTGCTGGATGCAAAGTAGAAAATAAAAGTACCAACAATACGTATCATTTACTAGGAAAAGCTCTAGTCTCTTGGTTTAGCAAAAAACAAAATTATGTTACATTGTCAACGACTGAAGCCGAGTATACCGATGCAGGTTGTTGTTGTGCACAAATTTTATGGATAAAGCAAATCCTAGAAGATTATAATCTGCACTACACTAAGATTCATATTTATTGTGACAATATTAGCACAATAAATCTGATTAAGAACCATGTATGTCACTCACGCACTAAACACGTTGAAATACGTCCTCACTTCCTACGTGATCACCAACAACACGGGGATATATGTTTAGAATTTATTGACACAGATCATCAGTTAGCAAATATATTCACAAAATCATTGGTTGAAGACCGATTCAACTTTATTCGTCGCGAGTTAGGTATTCTTGAATTTTCGAAAACATAAATACTTTATATTTAGAAAAATACTTAAGACTTTATTCAAACAATATTTTTTAAGTCAAAGTTATTTTGGGTACAAGCCGAAAGGGTCCTTCTGTCATATAGGTGTAAATAGCTTGAAGCGACACGATGTACTAGTCTTCAGACTACCGTTAGCTGGGATCCGGCCCCTACAGCTAACCCAAAGTAATAAAAATTTATTAAATAAAATGAATAATAGTCTTTAGTTATTTATTTAACATAAAATAAAAATATATTTCATAAAATTCAAGCATGCCGAACTCGAACCGAACACTGGCCAAGTTCGAGCCGAGTTCGGTTACCCCTGTTACAGAACATACTTGACTGTTGGCCCACAAATTATAAAACACAACTTTTCACTATTTTCTCCATCTTCCCCGAACAACACCCGCAAAAATCCCCTCCAAAACCTAATTTTCTTAAACCCTACCATCAAATATCTTCCAAATCTTAGGGTTTCATCACTCTAAAGTTTGGATTCAAAGGTTATTAGGTGTTCTCTTCCATTCTACATCATTTTTTGAGGTAATTCTCTTACTTTCTTCTTTAATTTTCAATGGCTCCTAGAATCTCTAAGAAGAAGAAGAGAGGAGATGGTGCTTCAACTTCAAGCCCATCGTATAGTCCTCTAGAAAGTCTTTTAGCCCTCCTCCATCCGATGAGGATGATTTTGATGCTACATTATTTGTAGATCTAGAAACCTCAATAGATTAGTTTAATGACTATTATAAACGAGCTATTTGTCCGAGCAAATCTATTAACTTCAATATTTTTTTGAAATATTATTTGACCTTTCAAATCATCGGCTACATGAATTTTTGGAAATTTCTAATCTGATATACGAAAATGCCGTTAGGATGTTCTATTGCAATTTACAATATTCACAAGGCATCATGTACTCATCAGTCTGTCGTATCCAGATAGAATTTGATGATGATGACTTGAATGAATGGATATAGGTTCCCAATATTGGAGATGCTCTAGTTGACATCACCAAAGTCCAATTTGGCGTCGACTTAAACTTAGAATCTTTTAAGGACGCCATGTGTGCTCCGAATCCCAGGCCCTCGGGACGGCTCATGTCACGGTACTTGAACCAACTCTTCTATGAACTCCATCGGATGATTTTGGTGTCAATCTTGCCCAAAATGGGATCTGCCGATGAGATCACGTATTTGGAGTCGTCTGCTATGTACCACATTCACTTAGGGATTACGTTTAGTCTTCCTAAAGCCATGATGACAACTATGTTTAACTGCAAGAAGGCCGATCGAAACCTCATCTATCCAATGGTTCTTTCTATTATATTTCATAGATACAACATTCCTTTGGATTCGTGTCCCATCGATGACACTCCATCTGAACTCCAAAGGTCTCAGTGGTTTCCTCCTCCTGCAGTTGGTGCTGGAGACATCCCACCAGTTCCTAGGCCCCTCAGCCTGCACCAGCCCCTGCTGATGTCCCTCCTGCTCATACCATAGACAAGCTCTATGCTTTGATGACCCTCCAGAACGAGCGATTTGAGGCTCGTTGCACTCTTGAGGATGACCGCTATCAGGAAGAGCGCATCCGTCAGCGAGACATAGACTACTATCTCATTTACTAGTTCCAGACTCTGCGGAACGGTATCGCTGATCTTCAGTGAGCTATGACTCATCATCCCTCTGGTCCCACGACCATTCTACGTCATCCGGACTTCACTGGACCCAGATTTGATGATCGTCAGGCTCGACGATACTTTGATCCCACTGCAGCCTACATTGATCCTACTCGTTCTGCTGGCACTGGTGATGATGTGATTGTTTGGACTTTGGATATTTGTGACTCCGTTTGCTGATGATGATGATTATGTAGCATTTATTTTGACTTCTTTTATTATGTACTAGTTATGGTTAAGTCTCCGACTTTCATATTTTATTAGTGAGTTTTATGTACTTGCATAATACTGTTACCGATGCTTAGTGATATCTACTTCGTTTATTCTACTTATGCAGTTTGATATATTGTTGGCCATGTTTATCATTTCTATCTCTTGGTATGATTATGTCTTCTTTATTTGTTGTTTGTGCTCACTATTTGTGGGGGAGCATTCATTTTGTACGAATGACAAAGGTAGAGAAGTGTACCAAATACAAGCCAAGTTTTCAAAATCAAGAGAATGGTCAAAAAGGTATAAAACGTTCAAGTTATTTTTTGATATTATTTGGTATAATCTCAAAGTTTGTCAACTATCAAAATGGAGGAGATTGTTGGCCCATTGGTCATTATCACACCTCATTTTGATAATCAACATAAACTTTGGCCGATACGCAAATAATAAATACACAGCTACAGGTATAAAAACAGAATGTCTACTTCTAACGTGCTACCACTCGTCGCTTCTTCGTACAAATACTTCAGATGCTGATCAAGACATTTTCTTACATTTTATTCTGTACTTTTCATTTTATTGAGTCAAGGAAAATGTGAGGTTGATCGGATTAGCAACTGACTATTCTACTGAACTCTACTTTCCAAATAGCCTACCTATCTACTCTATATTCCATACTAGCCTACACCCAATATCCAATAACCAAAAAGCCAATACCAATGAGTAATCTTCATGAAAACACCAATAACTGGTCAGAGAACTCTACATACGAATTCGGCCCGAGTTTGGCCAAGTTAGTTCCTAATTGTTTTGATCTTCCTGAAGATCTGCAATCAATTTTCAAATTACGAAAAATGTGGACCCGAACTCATGCTGAGTTCTGCCCACAAAAATGCTAAAAATAGATGAGAAGTTTCCAATCCAAATCACTCAGTCATTCTTCTCTTCTCTATCTATTCAAAAGCATTTCAGATTTCTACACTTTCATATCTAACCTTTATAAACTCCTAGCCAAGCCAAGGCCTTTTCGGTTCGATCTAGTGTTTGGTTTGAGTTGTAAAGAAGGTTTTCCGAAAATGTTCCAGTTTTCAAAGTTTACCTTATTTGAAGTTGCAAGTCCTTCGGACGAAAACTCGTGTTGTAAGGAGCTGCAAGCGCTTGGTTAAAACTTGTGCTATAGTGGATTAACATCGAGCAAGAGTACTCGAGACTGGACTAGTCTCTCAGAGGGATACCAGTATACATCGTTGTGTCATGAGTTTGTTTTTCTGATGCTCTTTACTTTACGCATTTAATTTTTACAGTCTGTTATCATCTGCCTAGTACTTCATACCTGTGATACTGCTTATAATATTTTTATTTGGTGATTAACTTTCTGCTGCACACACAATTTATTCATCCCCCTCTAGAGGTGCTCAATGTTCCTACAGAGGTAGCCATCTAAAACAACAAGGCGAAGAAGCATCTCAAATGTCTAGGCGGACTAAGGTGGTGAGGTGAGCGCAGTCCGATGGGTACACCGGAGGGTCTCGTAGGGATGGGTACAGTTCGAATCCCCCCCCGACACACACACCCGAGTTGCTCGCCAGTCCGATGGGTACACCGGCCGCCTTAGCTGGAGTCCCCTGGCTCCCGACTGAGCACACCCCCCCACCCCCCTTTCCCTCCCCCCGGGTTCCGTGCCATCCTCACGCAGCGTACCCCCTCGGGGGCAACGTACCCCTCGTGCAGCGCACTCGTCAACCTCCTTGGGCCCCGCGCCCCAACCGCCAAGCCTTTTGATTTTCAAAATTTGAACTCCTCCGAGTTCGATTTCGGTGCTAAAGATTCCAATATATATATATATATATATATATATATATATATTAATTTCTAATGCTGGTTAATGACGGTTTTTAGTTAGGATCTTTGCTAAGGGCTCCACCCTCACCTTGTAGGAACTTGGGCTATCTCCCGGTTCCAACCTCTAGTTTTCCATTTCAATGAAGGCTTCAGCCATTGTTTAAAATATATATATATATATATATATATATATATATATATATATATATATATATATATAAAATAAAATATATATATATTGAGATTCTCGTGACCACTAGCATATAAAACTATTTTGAAAGTCTACAATTATCTTATGACATGATCAACAATAAACTAATAAGATCAGGTTGCACATATGTAATATACTCTTACGATGTCTCGTTAATTGTATTACCCAACGTTGGATCTTATTACATTTTCGATCTAGGCTCGGGTATTGTAATATGCACATTCTACTCGGGCCGACCTTCAGTAACATGATCCTCTATCCGGGTAGATCGCTACTCTAGTTCCGACTCCCAATTAGCTGCTACATAATTTCTAAGTTTATTCGCCTTTGATATATAAGCGCTCATGCCTCCGCCTGGGACGTCGACATAGTTTTCCAAGTTCTTACGTCTCTAAGACCAAATCACATGGATCGATGTTTGTTCCATGATGAGTCATAAGAAATGTCTCGTATGAGCTATTACCTCCAGGCACGGTCATCTCACTTTGTTCGCATTCTTTCGCTTTTCAGTTGTCTCTGGACGGGAGTTATTCACACCAACTAATGCCAGAATCAATCTTAGGCTCCTATAAAGACTACACCTATTGTGATAAGCAACATATTCGTTACGTTCAAGCTTTCAAGCAATTAGTTATTTATCTATTTGAAGTCATAATTGTTTATAAAAAGCTGGTTTTCCTTCTAAGGACATGCAAAAAAGGTAGTCGAGGTAACAAAGTAGACGTCGCTCAAATGTGCCTATTCTTAGTCCGGCCACCGGGGCCTCCTTACTTGGAGGAGGCAACAAGATTGACCGATTCCTAAGAGTCATGAACGGGCTCATGTTGGCTGGCTAACGGGAGACCGCTTCTTATAAAACAATCCGATTAAATAACTTATTCCCGTAGTGGATAGAAATAGAAATGGCTAACACCACTAGTGGCTACTTTAGATTTGAAAGATATCCATTTTGGTAGTTCAAGTGAGCAACTAGTTAACCACTGTTGAATAAGATGAAATTGAGTTCAGAAAAGAGAAGAATTGACATTATGCATATGGTCGTGGCCCTCAGAAAAATAGGCTTGGTGCCGATTAAGTATGCATGACCCGTGTAACACGAGCTTTAGACCTCTACTCTGTAACTCAATCTCTAGACCCGCTAAAGACTACTCACAAACTAAATAGGCCTAAGCCTATGCCAATGCACTCATGACATCGATGTACTGAGTTGTCAAATGAGCTACGCAAGTAAAGCCAACGCTTATATGCATTGGGCCCAAAGGGCACTTGAATGGAAGACACAAGCCCACATAAACCATTAAACTAAAGTACTACAAATGAAGACTCGGGCATGTCTTTCAGAACCTCGATAAAAGTCCAGTCCCACCAAAATAGAAAAAAAAAGTTTTGAAAAAACAAGTATTGAATAATCGAAGTGACGCGAACGCAATGAGAAGAAGAAAATGAGGCGGGCGAATCCACTAGGCGATGACATGAGCTAATAAAAAGAATGGATGATGAACGTCACTGAGGAAAAGCAAAAGGATAAGGAGTCGAAAAGCAAGAGGATTATGATTATACTAATTTAGAAATTTGCTAATCCTAAATTAAGATTTCTTAACCTATATTAAGAGGCTAATGAGAGTTGCTAAGAAGAAGCTCATAGGAGAGATTCAAAGGAGCAAGTTCATAGAAATATAAGAAAAAGTCCGCACTTTGATCTTAGGGCTCGTATTTCAAGATATATTGAAGGGAAGATCTGTTTGAAGAGTCGTCTCTTTGTTCAGGGAGATCACTACAGGATTTGGGGAGTGATTTCAACTGTATTTTTTTTTCTTTCTTGAGATTGATGAGGGGTAGAACTTGGGAGAGAAGGGTTTTAACATATATTGTAATTAATCTTTTATTATTGAGATATATATTGGAAATTGTCCACGTGATATAGTCACTGAACATATACTGTGTTTGATATGTCTTAGTGCTTGCGTGAATTGGTATCATTTTCGAGGCATTTTTGGACCAACAGATGAGACCAAAACTCTCTAAGTCAATAAGAATTACAAGGTAAAAAAAAGGAAAATTCTAAAGGCACTTCATATTTTGCTTAGGACATCCCATTACTTCAGGACAACCCAGATTTTTGTAATTTTTATTCAGGATAACTCCAAATTTACTTTGGGATACCCAACTGTCATGCCCTGATTCCGTATAATCGATAATCGTCCCTCGGACGTGATGCCGTACGAACCTAAGTTGCGATCGCACAAGATATAGTCATAAGGTTATCCGAAACACAACAACAAGAGAGTGCGCAAAGTAAATTGAACACATTATATATAGAGAACTTAAGATTTATTGATAATGAATATCATATTACAGACTCGATACAAAGATGCCGCGTGGGCTTACAAACTGACTCTATTACTAAATGAACGTCGATGAGATAGCCGTTCCATACATCACACCCCTTTATACCACCAAAACATGCAGACACCTTGAGTAGGGGATAGTTGAGACATCTTAGCTTGGATAGTTGCAGAATCTTCAAAAAAGTTTGCTTCAAGGCTTCACACGCATAGACGAAGCTCCAAAACGCACGAGCGCTGCCTTTAGTCACGCGACACGCTCCTCTTGATTTAGAACACCTATAGAGAGTGAGGATCAGTACAATCAACGTGTACTGGCGAGTGGCTAATTATTTTCCATGCTCTCATTTGATTCAAGAATTTAGGTCAAGCAGTATATTTAGTGATCTTTCTAGCCATCCTAGTCGGTTTCATGCAAGCAGTTTGACGAAACGTAAACAAGGTAAATTACGCTAGAATTTACCCACGGTAGATCATTTCGTGCACATAAAACTTACCAATGCCTTCCCTGTCATTTTGATATTAATTCATATTAAGTGTGTGATGTGGAGGTCACTGGCATTAACTAGCCATCCTAGACATAGCCTGGTTAGACGGGGTCCTTTCAACGCAAGTAGCGAGCTCCGTTGCAAGTCCCCGAATTACCCGTTGCTTAAACCAGCTCCGCTATACCGTGTTTCCTCCAAGGCCGAAGCGGTCCTGTGGCCCCGGGTTACCGTTCGAGAAAACCAACGTCCTTGTATACAAGTTGTCCATGACCATGCTAGACTAAACTAGTTATTCAAGCATGGTCTATAATTCATAGTAAACTTAACCAAACTCGACGTATCACGCCTTGTCATTTTATAGTGTACATCCGTTGGTTCATTCCATTTTTGCTTAACATAGTTTAATGGAAAGCATATTATAAGCAAGCATATGAACAGTTCTATGATAAGCAGTTCTATAGTCCGTATACGTAAAATGTCGTGCAACGGTTAATTGGAGTAAGCCTTTGTTTTGTTGCATTTACAGCTTAGCATGGCATATGTTGGTATCGAAAAGACATTGGAGAAAAGGGTCGAGGGGAGAAGGGTCAGCTACTCACCTTAGTCTTACTTGAGGTGAGGAACTGGTTGGCCGTGCTTAGACGTCGCATACGCGATCACCTGAAATCGCATAAGCAACTGATTAGAACACTGTACCATTCAAGGAGTTCGATACGAGATACGAAGTTCAAAAATGCAAGCCATGAAAATAATCGAAAACATTCACAAAAATGCATTCACGAAAAACCAAAGCCAAATAGCAAGTACGGCATGAAAAGCAGAGCAACGAGAGGTCTCTCCCGACTCAGCCGCAGAGTCTATCCTCGAGGTGCAACCCGCTGATATGGGACTTGATTCCAAAGAAGCCTTTTTACAACGAGAAAATGATCTTAATTCAATCGTTCTCATTCGACCGTTTCAATCGATCCCGATCTATTGGTTCCGACTAAATCGGTAGCGACAGTGTTCCTTTCTCGTGCTCCCTGTGGATGGAGAATGGGACACGATGTAGGGATGGGGCACTACATCATAACCAACTAAGAAAAATTTTCGTCCTCGAAACTTAAGAAGAGAACCTACTGTTAGGGAAAATAGAGAAGGGAACTTTTCCCTCCTCTCAGACTCAAGCTCCCAAGTCGACTCCTCGATCGCATGGTGCTTCCAGAGCATGAGATCAAGAGGGATGGCACGGTTTCGAAGTAGTTTATCCTTGTGCTCTATGATTTGCACATGCTCTTCAACATACGATAAGTCTGCCTGCAGATTTAGCTGACCAAAATCTACCATATGGCTCGGATAGTACACGTACTTTCGCAACTGAGAGACGTAGAAGATATCATACACATCCGACAGTGCTGGCGGCAATGCAATCTGGTAAGCTACTGGAGTGACTCACTTCAATATATCGAAAGGACCGAAAAATCTTGGACTCAACTTTCTTTTAGCTCCAAATCTCGTGACTCCTCGCATAGACGTAACTTTCAGAAACACGTGATCGCCCTCCAGGAATTCAATGGCCCGTCGGTGTGTGTCGGCGTAGCTTTTCTGTCGACTTTGTGCTATCTTCAATCTCTTCCGTATTAACTTAACTTTTTGTACGGTCTACTCTACCAGTTTCGGGCCGAGTATCTGCCGTTCCCCGACTTCATCCCAGCAAATGGACGATCTGCACTTCCGGCCGTATAAAGCTTCATACGACGCCATTTGGATGCTGGACTGATAGCTATTGCTATATACAAATTCAGCCAATGGTAGATGAATGTCCCAGCTTGACTTCAAGTCGATTGCACAGAGATGTAACATGTCTTCTAGAATCTGATTCACCCGCTCTGTTTGGCTATCGGTCTGAGGATGATATGCTAAGCTAAACTTTAACTTGGTCTCCATTGTTGACTGAAGACTGCACCAGAAGCGTGACACGAATTGCCCATTCCGATCTGAGATAATGGATACTGGTATCCTGTGCAGCCGAACTATTTCATCAAGATAGATCTGAGCAAGGCGATCGATGCTTCAAGTGACTTTAATGGCAATAAAGTGCGCTGACTTGGTTAATCGATCGATGATGACCCAGATGACATTATTCCCTTGCGGCGTCTTCGACAGGCCAACAACAAAGTCCATAGTGATGTGATCCCTTTTCCATTCTGTAATGGCAAGGTTCTGCATCACCCCGCACGGTCACTGGTGCTCAGCTTTTACCTGCTGACAGGCTATACATTGTGATACAAAGAGTGCAACATCTTTCTTTATGCCGTGCCACCAAAAGATAATGTGGAGGTCCTTATACATCTTGGTGCTGCTAGGATGCAAGGAATATTTTGCATAATGCGCTTCCTACATTATCTCCTTTTTGAGTTCTGGATTATCCGGTACACATAGCCTACCCTTCACTCGCAATGTTCCTGACTCGTTCTCTACAAAGTCAGACATCTTCCCTGTTGATATCAGCTTCTGCATCTTCTGCAGGTATGGATCATCCTTCTGAGCAGTCGTGATCTTTTCCAATAGGCTCAGTTCTAGCCGCAGTTGCGCTAGCTACGCGCCCACAAATCGAACTCAGAGTTCTATGCCCATTCCTTCCAAGTCGCGCAGCAGTCGACTGTTAATGGATAGTGAAGCTATGTACTTCTGACTCAGTGTACCGCCATAACATTCTTCTTGTCCGGCGTATAGTCGATCGACAAGTAGTCTTTAATCAGTTCCAGCCATCACCTCTGTCGCAAATTCAGTTCCTTCTGGATGAAGAGATACTTGATACTCTTGTGGTCCGTATAAATCCTGTATGCCATGCCATAAAGATAGTGGTGCCACAGTTTCAACGCAAATACAATTGCCTCTAATTATAGGTCACGAGTGGGATAGTTCTTCTCATGCAACTTTAGCTGTCTGGAAGCAAAATATATTTACTTATCCTGCTGCATGAGCACACACCCCAAACCCTGGCCAGAAGCATCACTGAAGATTTAAAATCCCTCTGTCCCTTTAGGAAGAGCAAGTATCGAGGCCGAAATGAGCCGTTGTTTTAGCTACTGGAAAGAAGTTTCATAATTGTCTGACCACTTGTACGCGATTCCCTTCTGGGTGAGGCGAGTCAACGGCGATGCAATCTTTACGAAGTCTTTCACGAAGTGTCTATAGTATCCCGCCAAGCCGAGGAAGCTTCAAATTTCACTGACTGATGCGAGTCGTTTCCAATCAACAACTGCTTCAACTTTCTTTGGATTGACCGAAATGCCGCCGACGAAGATAATGTGCCCAAGGAATGATACGATGTTCAGCCAGAACTCACATTTGCTCCTCTTCGCATACAATTGATTATCTTGGAGGGTCTGGAGTATGGTCCGTAGATATTCTACGTGTTGCTATCGATCCTTCGAGTAGACGAGGACGTCGTCTATGAAGACTACTACAAATTTATCAAAGAATGGACGGAACATCCGATTCATTAGATCCATGAAGGCGGCAGAAGCGTTTGTTAGGCCGAATGAGATTACCAAGAACTTGTAGTGGCCATAGCGAGTGAGGAAGGCAGACTTCGGCACGTCCTCTGGCTTGACCTTGAGCTGGTGATAACCCGATCGAAGATCAATCTTCGAAAATACTGTGGCACCTTGGAGCTGATCAAACAAATCGTCAATACGGGGCGGGGGTATTTGTAACGGACGTGTAGGAGCGTGAAAATTGCTTCATGGACCAAGTCAAAGAAAGTTAAGAACTTTACGCAAGTCAAGCAGAGTAAAACTCTACGCGAGCTACTTTACGCAAGAGCCATCCTCAAAGCTTTTACACGAGGGACAGGCTGTTAAATTATCACATTTAATGTGCGCAATACTGTTCTGACGTAATAATTTTTTGACAGCGGACAGCACAAAAGTCGAAAAGATTTGATTTACACCAAATCCAATACTGTCGTTTAGTGTGCAGATGGGCTACTTTACGCTCAAGAGATTGCTTCTTTTTACGCACGAAAGCTATTCGAACTTTTTACGCTCAAGGCTGTTGTGCGCGTAAAGTTTATTTGAGCTAATTTTACGCTCAAGGCTATTTTCAGCCACTTTACGCGGGAAGTTTATTTTGGGCTATTTTCGCCCAGTCTGCTACTTTACACAGGAAGTATATTTTGGATCATTTTTACGCCCGATCTTTTCTGGCTACATGAGAACGTGGTCTACATACGTGGCTTTCATGCCACACTTATCGAGGAACGTGTGTACGAGCTCTTCTTATATTACAAAAGTTATGGGACACGTGTCATCACGCGTAGAGTTGATTTTCAATCGTGGGTGACAGTTGCTTGCGTAGAGACCTTATTATGTTGCTTTTTATGCACATAGGGTCTAGTCTATAAATAGACTTATTTTCAACACAGACATATTGAGGAGATCAAGAGATACAGGAGAGGATATTCTGAAAAAACTCATACTTTCAAAGTGATATTCCCAGAAGCATTTCTTCAACCTTTTCTCAAGAACAGGGTGAAGCAAAGCAGGAAAGCATTCGACTGTGCCATCAGTCCCGTTGCTCGATACCTTTCCGGTGACTTAGTTCTTCCGATTGTTCGTCTTCTTCAAAAAGTTTTCTTTATCGTCATCGTATGGTCCAAGGAACAAAATGATCGCTCTCAGATCAGACTTCCATAGCAATACTTTCCAGAAACAACTTGTACTTTTGTACTTTTTCTAGTTTTCTTTCAAAAACCAATTTTAGGCATTTTGTTAAGTGAAACAAAATGGCGACTCTGCTGAGATGACCTTCTCCTCTCACGAGAAGGCAAATGCTCAATATGATGATGTGTCGGTCGGTTCGACGAAGAAGACTCTGGTTGTTCACTTCGACCAGACTGCTTACGAAGAAATGCTTCGAACTGGGGGCAGTACTCGCTACTCCAATGTTCAGAAATCACGAAAGACGCAAAAAGTTTGGATTTCTAAATCCAAAGCATCCTCGGATCTCCATGCTATCTTTGAAGGCAAAGGAATCCTTCCCACTCCTGTTGTAGAGGCTCCCGTCAGTGACGAGGCAGTCTCTACTTCAGTGATGCGCCCTGGGCGTAAAAGTCAGTCACCCGTCGGTGACGTGGTAGACTCCCAAGTTTTACGCTCTGCGCATAAAAATCAATTTTTACACTCTGCACATAAAAATCAGTCTCCCGTCTGTGATGTGGTAGACTCTCAAGCTTTACGCTCTGCGTGTAAAGATCAGTCTCCCGTCTGTGACGTGGTAGACACCCAAACTTTACGCTTTACATGTAAAGGAAAATCTCTCGTCTGTGACGTGGCAGATACTCATGTTTTGCGCTCTATGCGTAAAGGTAAATCTCTTGTCGGTGACAGCGTAGATAAAGTTCACAATGATGCCTTTGTATCTAAAGTGAATTTGCCTGCACACGTGTAGCGTAAAAATAAAAATCCTATTGTTGGTAAAGCTTTAGTTTTCCACCAACAACCTTCTTATACTGCTTTACACAAGGTACCAAACCTTCATATTATGCGTAATGCTGATGGAGTCCTTTGCGCACAAAAATCTCAGGATTTACGCACGCAACTCCAGGCGCATAAAAATATACAGTTTGGTTCTGCTAATGCAGCCAGTAATCTTCTTTATACACAAGGAACTAAACGTTTCTCTATCCCAAATATAATAAAGAAGACGAATACTTCTACTCCTTCTGATTTACGCGAGTTGCTCGTACAAAAGCGTAAAAACAGAAAATCTCCTGTGACACTCCCCCAAGAAAATCACCATTGTGAGTGTCACCAGATTGTAATCAAGTGTTGCTGTTCGGCTTCTAAACGGTCAATTTTCGACCGATTAAGCTATAATGTGCCTCGGCAACAAGTTGATGACCAAGAACATGAGTTGTCATATGCTTCAGTCAATATGGCATCTCATACCAACAGAGGACGACGTCCAAGACGCACTTCGTCCCAGACTCCTAGCCAACAACAGTTCAACCGACTTTTTGATAATTTTGAAGGTGTATATCAGAATACTCGGTTAAGAAGTCAAAGACAGTTACAATGTTCAGATTCAGAAGCTGGGGGTACCCAGTCTTTGGAGTCTGAAACTGATAGCGTTGATTCATACCTCTATACCAATCCCTCTGTATGTTCAAAGGAGGTTGAATCCTATGCTATCGGAGATGAACTGGAGACGTCAACTGCTAATACAGAACAATGTCTCTCTGCAGTTGAGCAGTCACTGAAGGACATGCTTGCCATGATGCAAAGTATACATCAAATAATAATGACTCAGCAAACTGTTCAGCCGGCAATGATCACACCGGTTCAGGTAGCAGCACAAACTCAAGATAGTCAAGGGGTTGATACACCTTTGAATAATCTTACTCAAGTGCCTGCTATCAATCAAAATTCTGTAGTTCTAGATCCTCTCATTCCAGAAGATGTACCACCTCCGGTGGGGGTCATGGTACATCCAACAACTATTCAATCGAATGTGCTTTCTTAAACTAGTGAAGCTATTCAAGCAGTACGAGAGTTAAAAGCACAGTTTGAAGTTCTGAAGCACAAGGATCAACTCCAGAGGTTGGGGATTAAGCAACCTTATCCTCCTTATTGGAATGATGTACCCTTTCCTCTAAAATTTAAGCCACAATCGATGGTGTTATTTGATGGAAAGGCTTCTCCTAGTTAATATATTAATTATTTTGATATTATGACTGTGCATTTACAGAAGAATGATGCTCTTCTCATCCGAGTTTTCATCGGGTGTTTGACGGGTTCAGCATACGACTGGTATCGTAGTTTACCCGACAATTGCATATCGTCTTTTGACGAGTTTAAAGCAATGTTTCTCTCCCGCTTCTATGAAAGAGGCATGGACATGAATATGTCCTCCTTAATAGAAATCAAACAAAAGGAGAAAGAAGATACCCGGACGTTCATCGAACGTTTTCGATAGGCAACTTTGAAAATGCCTCTTGGTATGCCAGATTCAGCATTGATTGATACGTGCAAAATAAATCTGTGACTATCCATTGCTGTCTTTACGGTCTCTCAGTTCACAGATTGGGTCTCATTCATTATAGCAGCAGTGTCAGCCGAGACCAATGGTAGATTGGCTCGTGAACACGGGAAGATCTTTACTTCAGAAGACAAAGGAAAGAAAGGCTCTTCAGGCAATAATTCCGGCAATCGCAATGGAAAGGGGAAGGAAACCCTAGTGGTTAATCTTACAAAATCCAAAATGACACCGAATAATTCGGAGTCTTCTAGACCAAAAGAAGAGTACTCTTTTGATGACAATGATATCCCAGGTATATTTCAATGTCTCGTTAAGAGTGGCAAACTCCAAATTCCGGAGCCAAAAAGATCTAATGAGGTGAATCTGACTGACAATCCCAAATACTGTATCTATAATAGATACATAAATCATCCTACCAAGGCTTGCTACGTCTTAAAGAAGAAAATCCAGGAGTTGATAAATGCCAATGCCACCGCTTTAACCAATGATGAGCATACGGTCACAACTAATTGATTTCTCTTCAATTTGGAGGTTTTCCTCCACAGCAAGTTCTAGATGGGATTGTCCCAATCCCTAAGGCGACAATGAAAATTGTAAATCTCCCGCCTGCTAGAGAACAAAGTGAAGGATTATTGCCTCTCATATTAAAAAATGGTGAAATCATGTGGGTACATCCTGACTTAGTACCGGAAATGGAGAATGAAGGTAAAACTTCAAAATTCAAGAAAGGTAGGAAAGTCAAAACTTGAAATATGATTTTTCATGTTGTAACTCCAGATCATGATGATTTGGATCATCTTTGGGATGACATTCCTTTGGAGGATAGATTGAAGGGTTTGAATATATGCCCTCCAAGTTTGGCTCCTCTACCAAACTCAAACTTACTCATCAGCAATGGTTAGCAATAAGTAGTGTCCCCTTATACAGGGCACAACAAGTCTTTGCTGCTTATGAGAAAGCTCCTGTAGGGATTTTTCCTCCTGTCCCGAGTATTCCTCCTTATCCTATGGTTGCAGAGGTTTCTGTTTCTTCTTCCTCTGTTAAACCATCTATCGAAAGTCCGCTACCTATTCACATGTACAGTCAACAATCAGTCCATCTCATAAAAAAGATGGGCTATGACTTTCAGAAGACGGAAAGCTTGAACTATGATAAAGGAATACGACTTCCTTTACAAATTCTAAGTCAAAAATCTACGGTTGGATTAGGTTTTGAGGTCCCTCATAAAAATCCTCGCAAGAAGAAGACTAAGGGAAAGAAGAACAAAACCTGTAATATGGTACTTCATTCTCCTGAGTCTGAAGAAGAAACCTTTGCTGGTACGAGATCTGGTAAAGAGTAGCACAAAGATTATGAGGGAACTTCGAAAGAAGCGGAGGACGTTGCTGAAACATTACCAGCTCAACCATCTCCTGTTTCTGCTGATGCAAGATCTTCTAAACCATCTGTGGTTGAGAAAGGGAAACAGAAAGCAGTACGCTTTGACGTTCCATTGAAATCTGCTTCAAACCAAGGGATGGTGATAAAATCCTACAAGTTCGATATTCTAGCCCAACTAGCTAATACTTCAGCTAGACTTTCGATATTTGAGCTGCTTCGCCTTTCTAAAGAAAGCTGCGAAACTTTGAGTGAAGCTTTGCTACAAGCAGACTCATGCTTAGCTCAACTCAAGAGTCCGGACAATATACCAGTATCGTGTCCACAATGTCACAGTATGATGGAAGCAATTTCTAACATTACCTTCACACAAGAAGATATGTTGTTGAAGCATAATAAGCATGACAGGCCTCTGTGTTATACAGGGTATATTGAATCTACTGAAATTGACAGGATATATATTGATCCTGGGTCTTCTATTAGCATTATTCTTCAGAGTATGCTACGACCCTTGAGGATTCCTACTAGTGATTTGACTTACACTAGTACCACAATAGTTGGTTTTTTCAACTCTGGAAAGAGTAAACCACTGGAGAAGATTCGTCTGAAGATTCAAATTGGTGATCTTCGAACTATGGAGACTTTTTATGTTATTAACTCAGATGTATCTTACAACATCCTTCTTGGAAGACCGTGGATACATGATCATAACATTGTGCCTTAAACTCTCCACCAATGCTTCAAGTATGTGGATTCTCAAGGGATTGTGAAGACTGAGTTCGCAGATATCATTCCTTTTAAGGGTGTTGAAGCCTATTTCTCTGATTTAATACTCTACAAACAAGAGCATATGAAGGAGATATCAGATATGGCTGAAGATCGATCACCTGCTGAAGATCAATCTGTCAATGAAGATCCTCCGGAAGAGCAACCTTTGAAGATTAAAGTCAAAGGCCGAATCCAACCCCAACCTGTCAATGATCAAGGTTAAAGGAAGAACTCGAGCTTCGTCTGAGGAATCTGTGAAGATTCTAATCAAGAACCAAGTTCAACCTCTCATGATCAAGGTCAAGGGACGTACTTCTCGTACAAATGAGCCAGAGCCACTGATCATCAATCTTGGCAAGTCAACACAGAAGATGGATGACGGTCCGTTAATGATCAATCCAAAGCGTAGTAGTCAATTTGTAAATGATGTAAATATTGATCATTCTGTACTTTCTAATATCAATAAAGATTTTCTTTTGGAGTACATAGCTGTCAAATTTATTGAAAGAATGACTTTATCTGTTGATAATCAAAGTCATCAACATAAAAATGACATAAATACAGAGGAAACCTTATACATTAATCATAAGAAAAATTCTTTTCCTTCTCATGTCGATGTTGGGCCCTATGCTCAAAGGTTCTTAACATCTTTTCCTTATCTTCTTCCTGTAGCCTCATCATCACAAGCTTGTGTGACTTATAGACGTCACGAAGAATCTTATTTTATGATTCTGTCTAATAAGAAAAACAAGCGCCAAATTATGTTTGGCCTGGCTAGAAATATTTCAGTTACTCAGACAGATGATCTCAGAGAAAAAGATAAAAGAAAAATTTGAATTGACAAATATAGTCAATAATCTCTTAAGATTATCCGGAATATGGGATATAATTTGAAGACTATGCAAGGTCTAAATCAAGGCAAAGATAGACGGTTACTATTATGTGGTGATCCGTTTTACCAGAAAACTCGTCATGGGTTGGGATACGATCCATCCCACATGTTTAACGAGGATATACAAGAAGAATTTTCTTCAAGTTCTTCATAATCCTCAGATTTGGAAGAAATTCAATTCATCGAATCCGATCTATTCCACATGTACAAAGAAGATATGGAAGAAGAATGTTCTTTCAGTTTTTTTACAATCCTCATATTCTGGAGGAGACTATTATGATGAATCCGAGTGCGTCTTTTAAGTCAACATGGTTCAAACTTATGGTAAATCTGAACCATTTGAAAATGACCCTTGGGCACAACAGATGGACACTCAATGGGAGCTTCGTTTTGAACAGCGACAGCCACCTACAGAAGATAAAATTGTCCAGATTGACGTTGGAGACGCTACTACGTCTAAGCCAATATTCATCAGTAAAAATCTTTCTGAAGATGAAAAGGAAGAGTTGATAAAACTGATTAAAGAATATATTGATATCTTTGCATGGAGTTATGAGGACATGCCGGGTCTAGATCCTAAAGTAGCTACTCATATACTCAATATTCTTCGTAATGCCAAGCCTGTAAAACAACAACAGCTGCATTTTCGACCAGATATGATGGATGCAATCGAAGCAGAATTTAAAAAGCTGATCACACGTGGCTTTGTTCGTGAAGAACAACACCCAGACTGGGTTGCCAATATTGTACCTGTCATGAAAAAGAATAGAAAAGTCCGAGTTTGTATTAATTTTTGAGATCTTAATACAGCTTGTCCAAAGGACGAATTTCCACTTTCGATTATCGATGTCATGATAGACAATACATGTGGTTTTGAGCGCATGTCTTTCATGGACGGATTTTTAAGATACAATCAAATTAAGATGCATCCAGGAGATGAAAAGCATACTACTTTTTATACACCCTTTGGGGTTTATTGCTATACGGTTATGCCATTTGGTCTGAAAAATGTCGGTGCTACGTATCAACGGGCTATGAGCAACATCTTTCAAGAACATCTACGAAAAACAGTTGAATGTTATGTAGATGACATTGCTGTCAAAAGTCGATCAAAAGATGATCACATTCAAGACTTGAAGACAGTATTTGATTTGATGCGTCAACATCAACTCAAGATGAATCCTACTAAGTCTTTTATAGGGGTCTCCAGTGACAAGTTTTTGGGATTTGTCATCACTTCTCAAGGTATCCATGTCGATTCTGACAAAATCAAAGCGATTCTTGAAATGCATCCTCCACACAATCTAAAAGAACTCCGTGGCTTCCAAAGTCGCATTGCTTATATCGGGAGATATATATCCAATCTTTCAGGGAGATGTCAACCTTTTTCCCGTTTATTAAAGAAAGGTGTATCATTTGTTTGGGATGAAGCATGTCAAAAAGCCTTTAATGACATCAAGTAATACCTTACAAATCTACCTGTTTTGGTACCTCCAATGGTGGGAAGACCATTTTAGTTCTATGTTCGAGCCTTGGATCATTCACTTGGTGCTCTTCTTGCACAAACAAGTGATAAAGGTCATGAACAAGCAATTTATTATCTTAGCCGAATGATGGTCGGAGCTGAACATAGGTATACTCCTGTGGAGAAAGAATGTCTGGCCTTAGTTTTTGCTGTTCAAAAGACACGACATTATGTGTCAGGACAAACTATTCATGTCATCTCCAGAATAAATCCTATTCAGATATTGATGAGAAAACTAAGAATTCTTAACTCCAGGTTAGCCACCTGGGCGATGTTGCTTACTCCTTATGATATAGTCTATGTACCTCAAAAATCAGTGAAGGGTCAAGCATTAGCGGATTTCTTAGCAGCTCACTCTATACCTGAAACATCTAATCTATATGAGGATATTCCAGATGAAGTTATGGATTGCAGCATGACTTTGAAGAAGGATATTTGGCAACTATAGTTTGATGGAGTATCGCGGGTTGGACCTAAAGGCAATATTGTCTCCGGAGTAGGCATCGTCTTGGTCTCTCTTGATAAAATGGTCATATACCGTGCTTATTCTCTTAATGAACCATGCTCCAACAATGTGGCAGAATATAATGCTCTGCTGATTGGTCTCGAAGTAGCAAAACAATTGGATGTTGAATTCCTGGAAGCTTATGGAGACTCTCAACTGATTGTAAATCAGGTCAGAGGGACATATAAAGTCAGAAATCCTGACCTCATTCCTTATCATCAAGTGGTAATCGAATTGGTCCTTTCATTCAAAGGGTTTTTTATCGAATTCGTACCATGTTCTCAAAATTTGGAAGCTGATGCTCTTGCTAGATTAGCTGCAGACTTAGCTGGTCCAATTAGAAGACAAAATACCATTACTTTGTTGGATCGAGACTTATTCTGTGTAAAAAAATAACTTGTATATTGAACAGAGTTATACAACAGAATCAAGTTCTCAACAAAGGGATTAGAGAAGTCCATTCATTGATTATGCGGTCCATGGGATTTTACCTGAAGATCCAAAAGAAGCTGCATCAATCAAGAGACGATCATTTCGATTCTACTACGATTCTTCTTTGCATATGTTATATCATCGTTCTTATGATGGACTTTTGTTGCGTTGTCTCTCCGAGAGTGAAGCTAAGCAAATACTCCGTGAAGCTCATGATGGTATTTGCAGTGCCCATCAACCAGGTCCAAAATTATAGGACCGTATCCGAAGAATAGGATATTATTGGCCTTCCATGATAGTAGATGCTATGGATTATGCCAGACGATGTAAAGTATGTCAGATTCATGCTAATTTTATTCATCAACCATCTGAACTCTTACACCCTACAGCACCTTCTTGGCCCTTCGAAGCTTGGGGCATGGATATTATTGGTCCGATTAACCCTCCTTCTGTCAAGGGACATTGGTTTATACTGGCTATAACCGATTATTTTTCTAAATAGGCGAAAGCGATTCCCCTTGTTGAAGTGAAAACATCTAATGTGGTTAGCTTCATCAAACACCATGTCATTTATCGTTTCGGGATTCTCCGAAGAATAATTCATGACAATGGACCACAATTTACCAGTCAAGCATTTTATCAATTCTGTGATAAGAATCGGATCCAAAATCTGGCTTCTACAGCTTAAAATCCAGCTGTTAATGGTTTAGCTGAAGCTTTCAACAAGACAATCATTAAACTTCTCAAAAAGTTCGTCTCTTCTAATAAACGTGATTGGAACGAGAAACTTGGAGAATGTTTATGGGCTTACCGAACGACAGTCCGAACTCCTACTGGTTTTATACCATTCTCACTGGTTTACGGATGTGAGGCTGTTCTTCCATTGGAAATCCAAATTCCATCGCTTAGAATAGCCATTGCTAATGAGCTAACTACAGAGAATAATGATCGCTTACGACTCCAAGAACTCAAAGGATTGGACGAGAAGCGTCTTCAAGCTTAACAACACATTGAGCTATATCAGGCCCGCATATCTTGAACTTTCAATCGTAAAGTTAAAGAGAGGGTATTTAAAGTCGGTGAGCTAGTTTTAGCTGTTCGATGACCGATGGTGATGACTCATAAGAGCAAAGGGAAATTCCAAGCGAAATAGGAAGGTCCTTATGTAGTTGAGTCGGTATTCTCCAATGGTGCCTATAGGTTGTCTAAACCTAATAGAGATCTGCTCATGATGCCAATTAATGGCAAATTCTTGAAGAAATATTATGTCTGAATTTCTTCTTTATTCTCCAGCTACCAATGTTTGGTTAAGCTGATTATTTTGTCTCCTATAAGAGAATTTTGATCTTCTGTCTTACCAGCTGATTAAATAGATTTATTATTTATCATGTTATTATGACCTCTGAATAAATATTAAGTCTATTTTTTTTCCTATCTATCATGTCCCTATGGCCTCTGAATAGATATTAATCTATTTTTTTTAGTTGTTACGATCTGTCACGTTCATATTACCTCTGATAGTATCGTATACTCTAAACAGAAAACGAGATTCATTATCTATCATGTCCATATTACCTCTGGATAGATATAATTCATTGAGTTTAGAAGACTTGTCACGTCCATATTACCTCTGATAAGTGTTTTCTATCTCATACCTATTATTTAATTTCAAAATAAATGATAGGGTCACAAAACAAAATATTTCATTCATGTCTTGAAAATATTACATAATGAAAAAAGACAGAAGAATACAAAATTCTTTACAAAAATGCCTAAGGCGGAGCAGATACATCTTTGAGCAGTTTTTGCATCTCTGCTAGACGTTTCTCGCGAGAGTTCATCACAGTTGTAGTAGCTAAAGTACGCCGAGCTTCTGGAGTACAAATATGGAAGAAGTCGACAAAAGTAGCTATCATCTTATCCTTGGCTTCGTCAAGGGTTTTGATGGTAGCTTCGGCACCGAAGACTTGCTCCTCCAATATTGAGCTCTGCGTTAGAATATGCTGGTCTCAAGCTACGATCAACTGCTCCCTCTCCGCCTTCAAGCGAGCCAATTCTGCCTCGACTTCACGAATTCTATCATTCTGTTGATAAATTCTTATATTTGAAGTTTCATAGGCTTCTCTCTGAATCTCTAGCTGGGGCTTAGCTTCAGCCAAAAAGGCTTTTTCTTTGGCGACCTTGAGGCTGTACTCTTGGAGAGCTTCATTGAAAGTCGTCTCCCGAGCGAAGTATTCAGTTGATAAAGCGTCATACTCGCTTTGGATGAGACTTTCAGTAGTTTCGCTTGATAGCCTTAGATATTCTCTAATGGGCTGTTCAAGTTCCTCCACGACCTTCTCCAATGCCGCTGCTCTCGCTGCATCATTGAACATGGCGATATTTCTGATCGTAAGAGTAATAGTCGCCTTCAATCTTTCATAATTGAGGCCCTTCTTCAGGACCATTTTGATCAGAGCCGCCAGAGTCTTGTAAAAAGTTTCAGTATGAATCTCAACTAAGAGATTCATTTCTACATTTGAGCTTGGCGTTGCAGCAATATCTGCCAGATCCCTTTTTTGAAGACTAGGAGCAAATGTTGTTGCCTTGGTAGTAGACTGAGATGAAGCCATTGTTGTCGCTGCTACTATGGCCAACTGATCCCCAGGTGCTTCAGGGACAATGTCTTCAACATTTTTTACTCCAGCCGTTTCTAGAGTCGAAACTACTAGAGTTTCAATGGCGGTGATAGTTGCGGATGGAATGGTAGTTGTGGTAGCTGGCTCCGGTTCAGATACTATCTTCTCAGGAACTTGTACTGGACCAGTAACAATAACTGAGGATGTTGTTACAACGGCTCCAACTTCAGTTGATGGGTCGACTATGTCTTCATCACTACAACGGCTCCAGCTTCAGTTGATGGGTCGACTACGTCTTCATCACCTTCTTTGGCCACCGGCCCTTCTGGCTCTTCAAGTAGTTCAGTTGTAGTGGGTCCTTCTACAACTGGTTCTTCGTTAAAGTCTGTTTCTTCTTCAGCAGTCACTTCTTCATCTACAGTAGGTTCTACTGTAGTTTGTTCTTTTTCTCCACCCTCAGCAGGAGGAGACAATTCTAGCTGGGCCTCCACAGGAAGCTCTTGTTGTACCTCCATAGATGGAGGACATTCTTCTTGAGCAGATTCTTCTTTTAAAGAAAAATCCTCTTCCTCAGACTCTGTGTTTTTCTCATAAATAGTTTCTTGAGGAGGAGGAGCCACAGGCTTTAATGCAATGATAACACCTACAAAAATTAAACAAAATAAGTTAATATACAATAATCATAATTTTGTATAGATTTTGTGTAATTTATATTTACCTGGAGTAGGTGTCGGACGTGCCAAGTACGAGTCATAGTCCCCATCCCAGTCATCATCATCAAAGGCCAGAGCTGGTTCATCTGATAGGATGAGCTCTCGATCAACAGTATGTGTAAGGGCAGCCGCCTCAGTAGCTTGTGCCTTTGGTGGCAAAGACAGACGAAGTGATGAGCTGAGGCATCCAGGAGAAAGGACCCCCACACCTTCTGTTGATGTTGCCGGTTGAGACGCCGAAGAACCTTCTCCAAGATGAGTTGAAGAAGATGCAATATGTTGCGGCTCCTCGACTGGATTATCGCTCTCTGGAGTAGCGACTCTCTGTCTAGAAGGCCCCTTGACGGTGACCTTTTTCTTCTTCTCTGGGAGGGCTTTCTCTGGAAGGGTAACAGCTATACTTGATTTTCGTTTCCGGGTTTTTCCAATAATAATAGGACCCGCTGTCACGACCCGCTCCCGAATAATCGGACACGAGTCGGACACGCCCAGCCTTCATTGTTAGACACAATGAAGTAAGCTGTACCAATCTAGAGAAACTAACCAGATAAACATGAAAGTATAGAATCACAGCATCTATATAATGTGTCCCAACCAGAAAAGAGATACAATATCTGAAATTATTACAATTCAACTATAAAAGTCTGCTAGTCTCAATACATGGAAGATAAATGGAAAACTAAATGAAGTACTAGGCCTCTGCAGCCTCTAGGTCACAAGCAGCTCCAGCTGGCTCAGTAGGGAAGGCAGTATCCTGTCCATAGTATGTGTCACACAAAGCCTCCATCTCACCTATCATAACATATCCAGTCAGGAGCGGAGCAAGTACAATTCTAGGTAATGAACAAGACATCATGAAATGAAGTACAAGGGAACATGGAAAGTACAGGAAAATACAAGTGAATAAGTACATGAAGAACAGGGTAAAGTACATGAAAGAACATGAATGTAAGAACATGAAAGAACATGATATGTAAGTACCTGAAAGAACATGATATCACAGGAAATAAGTACAAGGTAATCTCCTGAACATATGTGTAATGCATTTGAAATATAACTAAATATGTGACCGGCTAGGGTAAGAACCTGAAAGCACCTGAAAGCACATGAATGGTGACTTAGGACCCGCGTGCACGATGCGGGGTCTAAGCTAAAACACACCTGAGTTGATACTTGGGATTGGTCACATAGATAGTATATTTTCCCTCCCCAGATACAAGTAATAAGCACAAGAGAACAAGAGTACCAGAAAGAACATGACGTGTTGCAATCGTGTCAATCAAGGATGCACAGGATATATAATGAAAAGCACAAAACCGTAGAGTGTACTTGCCTGTCTCCGGGTGATTAAGGGTGTGTAGTGGAGCTGGAAATCCTCCTGTTATATGATTTATAAATTTGATAAGTTGACAATAAGAGTAAGGTTCTAGTCTAATCATAATCTTAGTCTTATTTTGCCAACTCCAACCTATTCTTATAAACTAGGACAAAGCCCAACCATGACCTAGTCATGAAGTAATCTATTACACTCTAATAGTAGTATTTATTAATATTTTAGATGCATCAAGATAGTGAACTTGAACCCTACCAAATTGGTTCGAATTACAAGTTCAGAGTCTCTGCCCATTCTAGAACATTAATATGTAATACCCTCATTATGGGTAAACTGAATATTATATAGACAAGGTAACAAATTGGTCATGATTAGATACACATTAAATATGTACTGAACTGAGTACCTAGCTAGTAAGAGTTGACTGTCTACAATGGTTCTTAATCCTATATTCCACTTTTCACCATAGCTCAAAACTTCCCAGGTTTGTAAAGGGACTGTTCCTATAATGCATCTCATACAAAAATCAGGTTGACAGTCCTCTACCATTTAATCAGTTCTGATCATCAGGACTGATAACCATTCTTGGTTTCAGTTTAACTTAGGAACTCAAGGTTTAAACAACAGCTACTTAATAACTGATCCTGAAAGTACACACAAACTGTACAGATCCTAAGTAACTGTGTGGTTGATTCCTGCAGTCCCCAACAATAAAACTAAGGATATCCTCCAACTAAACTCTACTATATTCCATCTCAGGTTCATCCTGGAATCAGAACAGTGAGGAGAATCCTCACTTAACTGAGACATTACTCAGGTTCTCTATGAGCCAGGGAATACGATATTCATGAATCCTAGGTTCCTAATCTGCCCAGGTAGGACATACAGGAAACTCAGGTCTAACCTGCCCTGTTCTTGCCATCAGTCTTTGTGTCTCAGTCCACATGATACCATAGCAATTCAGTTTGTAAAAAAAAAAACTGACACCATGTCATCCTGGTATCAATCTAACATGGGACAGTACCAATATATATTCAGATCAGCCCTATAGGTATTCAGAAAATATGTTCAAAGACCCACTTAAATTACAGTTGATAATTTAGTTTTGGTAGAACTTTGAACATCAGTCCTAGGTTCATTTCTATCCCAGTGAAATATCAGTTTATACACAAATCTAATGTCAGTCCTAATGTCAAATACCAGTCCAATATCTAGTTCAAAATACAGCTGATACCAGGACACTATCATCCTCATTCCTGTTCAATATGAGTTCAAATTCAGCCCAATATGAAATCCAATCTTAACACAATCTGAACATCCTAATTTTCTTATTTAAAACTGAGAACATTTATAGCTAATCCCTGTTGCTACTGTTACAATCTCTGATAAATGTACTAACTGTATCTTATGTTTTAGAGCAAATTATTCCCACAGCTAGTTGGTCTTCATGGACTGCAATCCATTGTTGAACAAAATATCAATCAAACTTCCAAATTGAATTCTCAATAGATTTGATACCTTATCAATCTCAGGTCACTAAGAGGAATTAGTCTTAACAGGACTGGTATTAATCTCAGAAATCAGTGAGCAAATCAGTCATGTTAGGACTGATATCCATCTCAATCCTAAGACTGACACCTTCAGTCCAGAATGCTCTAACCAACCTGAATCAGAACATTGCAACTACAGTCCTAAACAAAATAGTTCCAGGTGACTCATCACAGAGTTTCACAGGGTTATCCAAATGAATGAACCCCCAGGATTATGTTCTAGCTATCCATGAATTTATATCACTAATTAATTATGATGCATCTAGCATAGTTATCATTCAATGATCTTAATGGAAAAACTCTCTATTTATTGATACTGGTACAGTCCTTCTTGTTCATCTAGCAACCTAGGGTCTCATCTCTCACTAAGCCATAAGCATTGATACTTCACTCTTGACTTATGATAATATAACCTCCCAATCTTATGGTTATGCATAATAAGGATCGAATGATCAAGCAGCTATCACGAGAAGGAGACAGAGGTTTACCTGATCGAAACAAGAAAGTTCTGTCCTGTGATGAAGACACAACTCTCCTGGATTTAGATTCCTGAGTCAACCATCAAACAAACCCACTGATTTCAATATAGATCAAACGAACAAAAACTGATCGAATCAAGAATGTAGGACTGAAATTAACCTCTGATCGAGTCTAGAAACACAGATTGAAACACACACTCGATCAAAGGATTTAGATGTATATATTGAAAATGCAAACCTATTCCAACTTCTATAGATCTGGATTTAGCCTTCTAATCCTGATCTTCAAATGGTTGATCGAATCGATCCAAGTATGAAGAAGAGATGGTTCTAAATGAAAACAAATCATTCAGTTTCCAATGTAAATTGAGTTTTGAATCAAGAAAGGATCAGTGAAGAACCATAGGGAGATCACCATTACCTAGTTTCAAGGATTGATGAGGTTTTCTGCTAGCCCCATCACCATCATTCCTCCTGTTGGTTCGAGTTTGAGAGGAGAGGAAGAAGGAAGGAAAATTAAAGAGCTGAATTAAATTGGTAGAGAGAGGAGAGGTGCTCTGTGTGGTTATATAGGTGGTTAAAGAGAGAAGTGGAGGGAAATGGAAGAAATCGTGGCCACCTTGCTCTGTGTCAGAGGTTGTTAGAACAGCAGAGGAGTGAAGAGAAAAAGGAGTGGAGGGCTCGTTTAGGGAATTTGAATTTCCAATTGAAACGAGAATGAACGTATGGTTCACAGTGGTCCTCCAAAGAAGGGAAAAAACACATGAAGCAGAGTCCAGGGAAAAATGGCCCAGGCTTAAAAGCTAAGGAAGAAAACCTACTCTTCAGTAGGCAGGATTTAAGTTGATAAGATTGGGCTTCCTGAACTAGCCCAACACTAAGGTAGGTTTAAATGAAATTAATTTGGTTGGCAGTGCCTGGCCCAATCAATTTAGGTTTAAGGGGATTAGCCCAAAAGAATTAACTAGATGATAATTAAATGAGAATATAACTTTACCTATGTTAAATACATAATAAAAATATACCAAAAATCATTACTCAATATAAAATTTTAAATTCTACCATATTTCAGAAAAAATGGAGTTACAATCTCTCCCCCTTGAAAAAATTTCGCCCTCGAAATTGGAATGTAGACACAGACATCAAGAATAGTGAATCTAATTAGTTGATTTATTGAATTCAAAATATATGAAACACAAAACACTCAAGTGAACAAACTAGGATATCGCTCACGCATCTCGTCCTCACGCTCCCATGTGGACTCTCCCGGAGAGTGGTGTCTCCACATGACGCGAACGAGAGGAATGATCTGGTTCCGCAGTTGCTTCTCCCTCCGGTCCAGGATCTCTACAGGCTTCTCCTCGTAAGTCAATCTCGGGCCCACCTCTAACTCAGAATAGTCCACCACATGGCTGGGGTCTGGAATGTATCGTCGGAGCTGGGATACATGGAAAACATCGTGCACTCCCTCCAACCTAGCTGGAAGCGCTAGTCGGTACGCCTCCTCGCCAATCCGTGCTGTCACGTCGAATGGTCCAATGAATCTCGGACTGAGCTTCCCGCCTCTGCCGAACCGAATGACGCCTCTGGTCGGTGAGATCTTCAAGAACACTCTGTCTCCAACCTCGAACTCAAGCGTCCGTCTGCTGCTGTCCGTCCAGTGCTTCTGCCGATCCTGTGCAACTCTGAGACGCCCTGAGCCTTTGAGATCAAATACGATAATTACACACAAGAAGTTGAAATAACACGATCTACCAATGATCAAAATCAAATAGGCACGAGATGGATCGAAGTTCAATTACATCTTAGAGGAGCAAAATCATGAAGACACAATTATTAGGTATGATCAAGAATCGATAGTTTAACACAGGTAGACTAGAACAAGATAGAAAATCATGGTCAGATAGACATGACTTAAGATTGAAGTTTAGACAAGTTACAACGAAATATGGAATCACAATCTGGTAATATACAATTTTGAGGAAATCAATGATATAACGATAAAGTGCTAGAAGGAAAATTTAGCAAGGATTGATTGAGGAGACGTACGCAATACTCAGGAGATACAGTATCAAATCAGAATGAACTTGTAAGGATCTGTGATTCTCAAAAACCAATAATCATATGAAAAGGGATTATAGTCTCCAGAATATCCAAGAACATGTTGGTATCTGAAATCACTTTGCTTAGAATCCCTACCCCGCCAGTATGTATCTGACTGCAGTGGACTTTCGGCTCCGTGACTCAAATAACAATATGTCTCCAAATACTCTATCAACCTTATCCATTTTCCAACAATCATTGACGAAACAACCCAAGAAATCAAGATATGAAGAATATGACAAGTCTCGTCAATACTCGAAAACCTATGGGTGTCTGAAATCACTTCAACTTAGAGTTCCTGCCTCGCCAGTGCGCTACTGGCTGCAGTGAACCCTCAGTCTCCATAATCCAGCTAATGGCTGCAGCGCGCAACTGTCATGCCATAGTAGGTCATCGAATAGCCTCTCGACTTTATCCTTAGGAATTTCAAAAGAGTTTCAAGGAATTCAAAATGAGTTTCAATAGTCCAAGTCACGGAAATGATGAAGTTACTTGACTGTTAAAATACAAGAGTTTATTAGGTACTAAAAATGACAAGGGATCCAATCAATGAGTACAAAAGGGCAGCCAGGGAGATTTAAAATTTTAGACAGGACGAAGTTTCAAATTATGACGGAATATCAACTGATATCTGGGATGGTAACAAGCTTCCACATATGGGACGTTATCTCGAAAGGATAACAGAGTCTCGAAGGACGAACTGAAGCAAGGTATCAGATAAGAATAAAATCCCGTACTGGAAACAAGTTTCAATAAAATCTCGAATAACAATAAAATCTCGAGCAAAACTTGAAGTGAAAATGAATTCTCCAATAAGGTACACAGTGAAAGAAAAAAAAATAGAAAAACAAGTATCAACAAAGTCGTGAATAAGGAAATAAAATCTCGAATATAAAATCTTGACGAGAAAACAAGATATCAAATAGGGAACAAGATCGAAGCAAAGTTGTGAACGGAACAATTTCCAAGTAGAAAACAAGCCACGTAGGAAATGAATTTCACATAGGGAACAGGTCGAAACTGAAGTTTTCAAACGATGTCTTGAATGGTGAATAGAAACAAGTATTGAATCAAATTCCAACAATCCCCAAATAGAAAACTGAACTTCGGAAGGAAAACAAAATTTACAAATTGTAACTAGTCCTGAATAGGAAACAAAATTCCTGAGTAGAATCTCGAAAAGAGCAAGGTTACGAAGAATGGATTGGAGGAGTACCAATCAACGAATAGGAAACAGTATCTCGAGTTAAGTTTCGAATATCCACCAAGGTTTCAAACAAGAAGTTTCAAATTATGATCTAGATGCTTCAAGGAATTTAAGGAAAAGCTGGATTGCGAATTAAGATATATGGTTTTTCCAACCATGCAAAAATCTTCAGTCTTTAGTCTGTCTTCGGTATTCCTCCGGAATGGAAATCTCTCTAACCTTCTTCAATTGTCCTGACATAGGTTGATCCCTGCGGTAGTGCTTCATGTGATTGTTGCATCTGGAGAGGCGGGTCCCCCTTGTTGTAGTCCTGGTGCTTCTCGCGTTCGTCCTTGGGCAGCGTGATCAGTGGCCTCCGGGCAGTTCTTGACTTGGTGGGCAGACGATCTGCAGTGCAGGCATAGCCTCCGTCTTTTGCGACACTCTTCATAGTGGCATCCTGAGAGGTGGCAGAAATTGTAAATGATCGTCGGCTGGATCTGAATCTGGATCTCCCGCTGGGGCTGAAGTGCAGGGCTCTGGCAAGAATATATGGCTGCTGGCGTGCTGGCTGCTGAGATCTGCTCCTGATGATGCGACTGGTGATGTGACCGAAGAAACGCTGACTGAGTGTTGTGATGCTTTGCGGGTCCAGGATAGTTGTTGTCTTTGTCATAAATCTTCATGTTCCTTCTGAGCTTCAGTTTCCCGTTGTGTCCTATTGTCTGTGCTACATTCTGGATCTCCTGGCAGGTGGCTCTAATCTTTAGAGAAATCAGGTCCTCAGAAACTTGGGTGATCTTCAGTGGTAACTCCAGGTTCTCGATCTGCTCCTTGGTGTAAGATATGCGCTCGGTGTCGAAAAAGTCCAAGTGTCTGAGCGTCTGGAAATTAGAAGTCCTTCCTGGCTCGGAGAGTGTATCCACAAGTCTGACTTGGAAAGGGTGGCCTGCTTCCTCTGGTTGTCAAGGGACTTTTCAGGCGTCTCCGTCAACTACGTACTACCCATGGGGATAGTAGAGTGATAGAACGTAGTGGAAGCTCGAAAACGTCAAGTGCAGGTGAATTGACAGTTCTGGTGTCGCATGCTTTTGAACTATCTGCAAAACAGAAAACTGTTAAAATAACCTAGACCTACATACAACAAGTGTTTATAGAATATCAAAATACCTGATACACCTGATACACCTGATATACCCTTATTTCCCGATTTTCCTATGCTGTGATCAAGTTTCCCTAGTGTAAATCAAGTCCCCCAATAGTACGCTAAGTCCTAGGTACCATTAGGATGACCTGCATGGGCCACCACTAAAAACATGTCACGACCCGCTCCCGAATAATCGGACACGAGTCGGACACGCCCAGCCTTCATTGTTAGACACAATGAAGTAAGCTGTACCAATCTAGGGAAACTAACCAGATAAACATGAAAGTATAGAATCACAGCATCTATATAATGTGTCCCAACCAGAAAAGAGATACAATATCTGAAATTATTACAATTCAACTATAAAAGTCTGCTAGTCTCAATACATGGAAGATAAATGGAAAACTAAATGAAGTACTAGGCCTCTGCAGCCTCTAGGTCACAAGCAGCTCCAGCTGGCTCAGTAGGGAAGGCAGTATCCTGTCCATAGTATGTGTCACACAAAGCCTCCATCTCACCTATCATAACATATCCAGTCAGGAGCGGAGCAAGTACAATTCTAGGTAATGAACAAGACATCATGAAATGAAGTACAAGGGAACATGGAAAGTACAGGAAAATACAAGTGAATAAGTACATGAAGAACAGGGTAAAGTACATGAAAGAACATGAATGTAAGAACATGAAAGAACATGATATGTAAGTACCTGAAAGAACATGATATCACAGGAAATAAGTACAAGGTAATCTCCTGAACATATGTGTAATGCATTTGAAATATAACTAAATATGTGACCGGCTAGGGTAAGAACCTGAAAGCACCTGAAAGCACATGAATGGTGACTTAGGACCCGCGTGCACGATGCGGGGTCTAAGCTAAAACACACCTGAGTTGATACTTGGGATTGGTCACATAGATAGTATATTTCCCCTCCCCAGATACAAGTAATAAGCACAAGAGAACAAGAGTACCAGAAAGAACATGACGTGTTGCAATCGTGTCAATCAAGGATGCACAGGATATATAATGAAAAGCACAAAACCGTAGAGTGTACTTGCCTGTCTCCGGGTGATTAAGGGTGTGTAGTGGAGCTGGAAATCCTCCTGTTATATGATTTATAAATTTGATAAGTTGACAATAAGAGTAAGGTTCTAGTCTAATCATAATCTTAGTCTTATTTTGCCAACTCCAACCTATTCTTATAAACTAGGACAAAGCCCAACCATGACCTAGTCATGAAGTAATCTATTACACTCTAATAGTAGTATTTATTAATATTTTAGATGCATCAAGATAGTGAACTTGAACCCTACCAAATTGGTTCGGATTACAAGTTCAGAGTCTCTGCCCATTCTAGAACATTAATATGTAATACCCTCATTATGGGTAAACTGAATATTATATAGACAAGGTAACAAATTGGTCATGATTAGATACACATTAAATATGTACTGAACTGAGTACCTAGCTAGTAAGAGTTGACTGTCTACAATGGTTCTTAATCCTATATTCCACTTTTCACCATAGCTCAAAACTTCCCAGGTTTGTAAAGGGACTGTTCCTATAATGCATCTCATACAAAAATCAGGTTGACAGTCCTCTACCATTTAATCAGTTCTGATCATCAGGACTGATAACCATTCTTGGTTTCAGTTTAACTTAGGAACTCAAGGTTTAAACAACAGCTACTTAATAACTGATCCTGAAAGTACACACAAACTGTACAGATCCTAAGTAACTGTGTGGTTGATTCCTGCAGTCCCCAACAATAAAACTAAGGATATCCTCCAACTAAACTCTACTATATTCCATCTCAGGTTCATCCTGGAATCAGAACAGTGAGGAGAATCCTCACTTAACTGAGACATTACTCAGGTTCTCTATGAGCCAGGGAATACGATATTCATGAATCCTAGGTTCCTAATCTGCCCAGGTAGGACATACAGGAAACTCAGGTCTAACCTGCCCTGTTCTTGCCATCAGTCTTTGTGTCTCAGTCCACATGATACCATAGCAATTCAGTTTGTAAAAAAAAAACTGACACCATGTCATCCTGGTATCAATCTAACATGGGACAGTACCAATATATATTCAGATCAGCCCTATAGGTATTCAGAAAATATGTTCAAAGACCCACTTAAATTACAGTTGATAATTTAGTTTTGGTAGAACTTTGAACATCAGTCCTAGGTTCATTTCTATCCCAGTGAAATATCAGTTTATACACAAATCTAATGTCAGTCCTAATGTCAAATACCAGTCCAATATCTAGTTCAAAATACAGCTGATACCAGGACACTATCATCCTCATTCCTGTTCAATATGAGTTCAAATTCAGCCTAATATGAAATCCAATCTTAACACAATCTGAACATCCTAATTTTCTTATTTAAAACTGAGAACATTTATAGCTAATCCCTGTTGCTACTGTTACAATCTCTGATAAATGTACTAACTGTATCTTATGTTTTAGAGCAAATTATTCCCACAGCTAGTTGGTCTTCATGGACTGCAATCCATTGTTGAACAAAATATCAATCAAACTTCCAAATTGAATTCTCAATAGATTTGATACCTTATCAATCTCAGGTCACTAAGAGGAATTAGTCTTAACAGGACTGGTATTAATCTCAGAAATCAGTGAGCAAATCAGTCATGTTAGGACTGATATCCATCTCAATCCTAAGACTGACACCTTCAGTCCAGAATGCTCTAACCAACCTGAATCAGAACATTGCAACTACAGTCCTAAACAAAATAGTTCCAGGTGACTCATCACAGAGTTTCACAGGGTTATCCAAATGAATGAACCCCCAGGATTATGTTCTAGCTATCCATGAATTTATATCACTAATTAATTATGATGCATCTAGCATAGTTATCATTCAATGATCTTAATGGAAAAACTCTCTATTTATTGATACTGGTACAGTCCTTCTTGTTCATCTAGCAACCTAGGGTCTCATCTCTCACTAAGCCATAAGCATTGATACTTCACTCTTGACTTATGATAATATAACCTCCCAATCTTATGGTTATGCATAATAAGGATCGAATGATCAAGCAGCTATCACGAGAAGGAGACAGAGGTTTACCTGATCGAAACAAGAAAGTTCTGTCCTGTGATGAAGACACAACTCTCCTGGATTTAGATTCCTGAGTCAACCATCAAACAAACCCACTGATTTCAATATAGATCAAACGAACAAAAACTGATCGAATCAAGAATGTAGGACTGAAATTAACCTCTGATCGAGTCTAGAAACACAGATTGAAACACACACTCGATCAAAGGATTTAGATGTATATATTGAAAATGCAAACCTATTCCAACTTCTATAGATCTGGATTTAGCCTTCTAATCCTGATCTTCAAATGGTTGATCGAATCGATCCAAGTATGAAGAAGAGATGGTTCTAAATGAAAACAAATCATTCAGTTTCCAATGTAAATTGAGTTTTGAATCAAGAAAGGATCAGTGAAGAACCATAGGGAGATCACCATTACCTAGTTTCAAGGATTGATGAGGTTTTCTGCTAGCCCCATCACCATCATTCCTCCTGTTGGTTCGAGTTTGAGAGGAGAGGAAGAAGGAAGGAAAATTAAAGAGCTGAATTAAATTGGTAGAGAGAGGAGAGGTGCTCTGTGTGGTTATATAGGTGGTTAAAGAGAGAAGTGGAGGGAAATGGAAGAAATCGTGGCCACCTTGCTCTGTGTCAGAGGTTGTTAGAACAGCAGAGGAGTGAAGAGAAAAAGGAGTGGAGGGCTCGTTTAGGGAATTTGAATTTCCAATTGAAACGAGAATGAACGTATGGTTCACAGTGGTCCTCCAAAGAAGGGAAAAAACACATGAAGCAGAGTCCAGGGAAAAATGGCCCAGGCTTAAAAGCTAAGGAAGAAAACCTACTCTTCAGTAGGCAGGATTTAAGTTGATAAGATTGGGCTTCCTGAACTAGCCCAACACTAAGGTAGGTTTAAATGAAATTAATTTGGTTGGCAGTGCCTGGCCCAATCAATTTAGGTTTAAGGGGATTAGCCCAAAAGAATTAACTAGATGATAATTAAATGAGAATATAACTTTACCTATGTTAAATACATAATAAAAATATACCAAAAATCATTACTCAATATAAAATTTTAAATTCTACCATATTTCAGAAAAAATGGAGTTACACCCGCAGCTTTTTCCCCAACTCCCGTAGGGATTACTTCCAGATACTCATCTGGAACAGCAGTGTCATCGGGTATGTCTAGAAATACCCTGACTGGCTCTTCAATATTCCCTTCTTTGGGCCATCTAAGAGTCCCCTTCAGGTTGTAGCCATGGGCAAAGGAATGGATGGATGCATAAAAGCGAGCATACGTATGAGTATACGTAGCTCAGTTGTGCTGGTAATAGTCGATACTCTGAATTTTGTACCGGTACGAGCCGTGCTAAAGTATCTCCAGGCTCTCGCACCATCAATTAGCTTCCCATAATGGTAGAAGCTGGTGGAGGGATTACCAACATGAAGTTGGTCATATCCAAACTGGCGAGCGAACCGACTTGGTAGATACGGTTCGAACGCACAGTTGTCTTCATTCCTGTACATCAGATGGGAGGGTCTGATGTACATTAGCCATTTGAAAACTGGCGCAGGCAATGAAGTCCTTCCTTCATTTTTATCTTCAAACTGTACACCGAGGCAGTCGGCTGGAACTTGTGGTCTTGGGTAGAAGAAGTTCCAACCGTGTGAATAATTTAGTACTGCTCGGGTGTCTGCCACAGTAGTTGAAGTCCATGTGGCTTTGTTGAATTTTTGGAGGAAGACCTCCGCATTATCTCCAAGGCCCGGTGGCAATAAACTGCAGTTGTGATGCAGTAGCCAGCCCATCAAATAAGTGTAGGGCATCTCTACCCTAGGAACCGGTGAGGAGCGTTGTTGATTAGTTCCTCACCAAAGGTTCTCAAACCTGCATTTATTCGGCACACCATCGCCGATAGCAGGTTGATTCTGACCTTGAATACCAAACGTACTACCGGCCACAGTACGTTTTGGTGAATTCTGTCTACTGTGCTGATCCCGGGCATAACCCATCTCCGCAGCCACAGAGATAGAAAGCCTGCCAGCAAGGCTTCCCTCGAGATCTTCTGACTACCATGCCTCAGGTGGCTTAAGGTTTCAGTCCCCGCAGGGATGTTTCCGGTCTTTTGGGCAGATACTGATCCGGAGACATATATGAGATCATTAAACTATTAATCAGATCTGAAAGGATTATTGAACAAGGGTTGATGGTTGGAGCCTTATTTTCTTGGAATCTTCCCTTCTCGTTCTTGGCTATCCTATTCTCATAGTAGAATAGATAAGTTGTCCATTTAGTAGTATATGCCAAGTGAGACCCACTGTCATACATACTGGTGCAAATTAGGTAATGGCACATAAGCTCTTCGTAGACCTCAACCAATCGAGGATTTTTCTCTCTAATTTTTGCTAGTTCCTGATTGGATGGAACATATTCTTCATAGGGCGCTTCACCCATCGGCAACTTTGAGATGAATTGCATCTCGTGCAGGGCAAGACCTATCTCACCCAATGGGGTTGCAAAAGTTTATGTTGAACTTATATACAACTCCATCAAAGCCAAGAACAGGTTACTATTCATCGGTATACCCTGGCTTGTAGAAGCTACCGCTTCATAAAGGCCAATGGCTTCTAACTCTGTCTTGAAATTCTTCATGATCCAAGCACTAAGATGGATCCAGTTCTGGTTATAAGGCGTCAGCCACCCTGGTAGCCTAGGGTTGGCCTGAGGATATAATATTGCAGCCCTTATGAACTTGTTAATGAACATTTGGGTCTGTACCGGCTGAATCAGAGCTAAATCTTCACTCAGAGTGAATCCAGGTAACAGACCGGAGAAAGGGACGACACCACCGCTAGGAGCACTGATATGGTAGCCCATGTCATTGGCTCTATCCCACTTGAAGATGATTCTGCCGGGCCTACCATGACTACTGGGAGTCAGGTTCCATAGCATCTGTCGGGGATGGGTGGCATAGACAATTGCAGACAGGGGATAATCTCTAACCATGTCAGGGAGATACATTGCTCTCTCTCCAAACTTGAACACCCAAGCCTCCTTCTTGGGGTGTGTTTGTGACTGGAAATCGATCGCATCCCCGAACAAGAAAGCTGGCTTTGCAAATCGTTGGCCATCCAGTGATATCAACAATTCTTCATTTATCATGGACAACAGCATTCTGTCCCCTTGAGCAGATATCAGTTGTTGTCACTTTTTAGGGTATTCAGGATTCGACTGAGGGAAATCCACATGAGACAAGTTCTCCAAGTAATTTGAGCCCACCATACCAGCTGATGAGCCAAATATTCCTGCAAGTGGGTGAATTTGCAAATCCACTGCCAAAAGAAAAAGAAAAATCAAGTTAGTAAAAATCTAAATTAAATTTTTACGCAGATGACTTGGTCTGAGTTTTACGCATAAAGATTAGAGACTCTGACTATGCAAACTTTACGCTTATTAAAGTTGATAAAAAATTTAAAGTGTAAAAGTTCTTTGTTTTTACGCAAAGTCTTTCACTTGTAAATTTTACGCTGGCACATATTGATGTGAGCGTATTGTGAATTTTACGCTAGCACATATTGATGTGAGCGTATTATAAATTTTACGCTGGCACATATTGATGTGGGCGTATTGTAAATTTTACGCTAGCACATATTGATGTGAGCGTAATACGAATTTTACGCTGGCACATATTGATGTAAGCGTATTTCAAATTTTACGCTGGCACGTATAGACGTGGGCGTATGTTTCTATTTTTATACTGACACGATAAACGTGGGCATATTTTCTTATTTCAAGCTTTACGCTGACACGTATAACGTGGGCGTGGAGTTTTAAGTTCGATTCTTCGATTCTTCTTCTTCTCTGGCGAACTCACGGCCGAAGTTAGGTAGTGCTCTACCTTTCATGGCTGTAGCCACAGCGGGGTTGGACTGTCGGAGTGCCACCGATGATGGGGTATTAGTTTCTGCGTGATTGGTTGTCGACGAAGCTGCGGGTTTCTTGCCTTTGCTGCCGGCGGTGGTCTTGCTCTTGGGGGCCATGGAGTCGACGTGAGAGTATGAAGGAAAAGAGAACAAAGAGAGATTGAAATTTCGAGAAAGAGTAAAGTTCTCTCTCTATTCGTAAAACTCTATTTATAGAGAATTTTGAAATTGGTTCAAATTCCCGAAATTTACGCTGACGGTTGGATATCTCAACTTTTACACGGACTGTTGAGTATCCCGAACTATACGCAGATGACCGTTGGGTATCCCGAATTTTACGCAGACTATTGAATATCCCGGATTTTACGCTTCTGTTCAAAGTATTTCAAATTTTGAAAACATTTGAAAACTTTGAAGGGAGTCTTGTAGGAGCGTAAAAAGTGCTTCATGGACCAAGTTAAAGAAAGTTAAGAACTTTACGCAAGTCAAACAGAGTAAAACTCTATGCGAGCTACTTTACGCAAGAGCCATCCTCAAAGCTTTTACGCGAGGGACAGGCTGTCAAATCATCGCATTTAATGCGCGTGATACTGTTCTGACGTAATGATTTTCTGACAGCGGACAGCACAGAAGTCGAGAAGATTTGATTTAAACCAAACCCAACACTGTCGTTTAGTATGCAGATGGGCTACTTTACGCTCAAGAGATTGCTTCTTTTTACGCACGAAAGCTATTCGAGCTTTTTACGCTCAAGGCTGTTGTACGCGCAAAGTTTATTTGAGCTAATTTTACGCTCAAGGCTATTTTCAGCCACTTTATGCGGGAAGTTTATTTTGGGCTATTTTACGCCCAGTCTGCTACTTTACGCAGGAAGTATATTTTGGGTCATTTTTGTGCCCGATCTTTTCTGGCTGCATGAGAACGTGGTCTGCATACGTGGCTTTCATGCCACACTTATCGAGGAACGAGTGTACGAGCTCTCCTTATATTGCTGAAGTTATAGGACACGTGTCATCACGCGTAGAGTTGATTTTCAATCGTGGGTGACAGTTGCTTGCGTAGAGACCCTATTATGTTGCTTTTTACGCACAGAGGATCTAGTCTATAAATAGACTTATTTTCAACACAGACATATTGAGGAGATCAAGAGATACAGGAGAGGAGATTCTGAGAAAACTCATACTTTCAGAGTGATATTCCCAGAAGCATTTCTTCAACTTTTTCTCAAGAACAGGGTGAAACAAAGCAGGAAAGCATTCGACTGTACCATTAGTGCCGTTGCTCGATACCTTTCTGGTGACTTAGTTCTTCTGATTGTTCGTCTTCTTCAAGCAGTTTTCTTCATCATCGTCATATGGTCCAAGAAACAAAGTGATCGCTCTCAGATCAGACTTCCATAGCAATACTTCCCAGAAACAACTTGTACTTTTTAGTTTTTCTAGTTTTCTTTCAAAAGCCAATTTTAGGCATTTTGTTAAGTGAAACAGGACGGTAGCTTTATTCAATTCCTGGTAGTCGATACAGAGCCGCATCGACCAATCCTTTTTCTTGACGAACAGTACAGGCACACCCCATGGTGAAACGCTAGGATGAATAAACCCTTTGTCGAGTAATTCCTATAATTGTACTTTAAGTAATTTAATTCTGCAGGGGTCATTTTGTACGGGGCCTTGAAAATCGGTCGAGTGTTGGGGAAGGTGTCTATAGTGAAATTAATTTCTCGATCGGGTGGCAGCCGGGTAACTCGTGTAGAAATTCAGCCACAACGTCGGTTTGATCCGCGTTTGCACCATGTTGTTGCGTGTCTCGAACGGACGCTAAGTAGTCTTCGCATCCGGAATATAGCATCCGTCGAGTAGAAATTGTCGAGATCACTATACAGGTTATCGACGCTTCGCCACATGAATAGCAGAATTCAGGCTCCCCTGGTAGACGGAAGGTGACCTTCTTTCCTGCATAATCAATAGTGGCTGAGCAAGCGTCGAGGCAATCCATCCCCAGAATGATGTCGTAGTCCTTATGGTTCAGAACTATCGTATCTAGAGTCAATTTCCTCCCACCTATACATACGCAGCCGTCTCTACAGATAGTGTTTACAGGGATTTGTGTGCCCGACAGGGTGCTAATGCTAACGTTAAGGCCTAACGGTGCTATGAAGAATTTGTGTTCATCAACAAAATATGCCGCTATAAAACTATGGATAGCTCCTGAATCAAAAAGTACACGAGCAGGTTTATTATTGGAAAGTAGTGTACCTGTCATGACTATATCAGAGGCAAACGCTTCGTCTCGAGTCATGGCATAGAAGCGGCCCTGGGCATTGGGGCGATGGTCTTGACCATTCTGTGGTGCGGGTTGTTGGGTTCGAGGCGCTGGACCCTGGTTCCCTAGACGATGTTGTTCACTACCAAAATATGTTGTTTTAGCGACGGTCACATCCGTTGACCATCCGTCGCTAATACGGATTAGCGACGGATCACTGACGAAAATTGATTAAAATAATCCGTCGGCAATCAGCTCGTCGCTAAAAAACGTCCGTCGCTACGTAGTCGTCACTCGAGGGAATAGCGACGGCTTCCCGTCGTCAGTATTCGTTGCATTAGCGATGACTTACCTACGTTCTTTCGTCGAATTCACGTATCAGGTATTGAATTATAAAGACTCTTACCGACGGACAGTCCGTTGATAAACCGTCGTTACTGTGTATCAGAGGGTATCGTTCCGTCGCTATTCCGTCATTTTCGTCGCTAACTCGTGATGGCTTAGCGACGGACTAGTGGGGGATAATCCGTCGACCGGGTTCTGGATATGCTTGATCTTCCCAGAACCATGGCAACGGATATTTCGTCGGAGTAAGTCGCCAAACCGTCGCAAATTAGCCGCTACAGATGGCGACGGAATATCCGTCGCCAAATAAAAGCTGACGAGAGACCGACGGCTTTTCGACGGCATGTCCGTCGCTAATGTTCTGTGCACCTTTCATACCATCAGAACCTTACCGACGGATGTTCCGTCGAAAGGCTGTCGCTATGTAAGATATTCTGTCGGCTATCCGTCGGCCATCCGTCGCTAACTGGAAAATATTGGGAATTCTCTAGTTAGCGACGAATTTTCTGTCAAAATTTAGTCGATAACTGATGTTATTCGTCGCTAACCCGTCACTAGTCCGTCGCTAACTGAGATATTTTTTTAAAAAAATTGTAGAGTTTTTTCTGTTCACACAACATCCGAACATCGGACCAATATATAATCACAATATACAATCACATAGACCAATATATAATCTAATATAAATCACACACGAATATAATGCACACCAATTATCCAAAAATCACATAGACCAATATATAATCACAAATATGCATCACCCAAACCAATATAAAATACATACCAATTATCCAAAAATCATAAACTAATATCCGTCTTTATAATATCCAAAATTCCCACAAATATTTAAAATTTAAAAACTATTATAATACAATACTTCAAGGAGGAGGAGGAGTTCGATTGTCCGGTGGTGGTACTCCCTCCTACGACCGACGATAATACTTCTCCACTATGTACGGCGGCAATCCGTCAAAGACATTGTCCGAAAGTCGGCGAAGCTGCTCTAGCGACATGAGGTCAAGGAGTACCGTCACAGTCGGAGGCGGTACCAGAGGGGCAGCAGGGTTGAAAGAAAGATGACCAACGAAAAAATGACCGGCACCAGCAGCCGACGGACCGCCACCAGTAGCAGACGGACCGGCACCAGCAGCAGACGGAGGCAAAAAGTACGTGACAATTTACTCCCGCAAGGACGACACCGCCACGTGCAGCTACGCAAGCTGCCACCTCACATCATCGTCTGTCGGAGCCGCGGAAGGAGGCGGTGTCGATAGAAATCTCTGAGTCGCCATGTGCAACGGCCCTAGGGAGCGGACTCCGTACAGGTGCCCTTTCTTAAAGCCGTCGACGGTATCTACGAACAAGTCGTTGCGAGCGGCTATAAAAAAGGGCATCCGGGCGAGCGTTATTTTACCGACATCCTCGGCAGCAGATGACTGAGCCCGACTAAGGACCTCACGATACGCAGCCTATCAAATGAATGTATTTATACTATAAGATTTACCTAAGTTGTAATCTAAATCCTATGTTTCACTAAGTTATAGTGTGAATCCTAAGTTTACCTAAGTTATAGTCAGAATACTTTTAATTCTAACGTAAATCCCATAAACATAAGTACTTACATCAGTCTTCTTAGCCCTCTCATCGACGAAGCTTCCGTCCTTCCGCCTCTTGTACGTATGCTGGAATACATCGTGCATGGTAACCGATTCTGGCGCCCTTTCCTCATTCACTGCCCGTTGGGTCTATATACGAAATTTTCGTAGAATTTAATTAACTCCGTATATATTACCGAATTCGATAGTAAAATGAATTTTTGGTATCTCACCAGATCTGCAAGCGCCGCTGCGTGGGGCCTTGATCCCCCCGTATGAAGCCCCGCGGCTCGTCGGTTCGCCTTCGCCTTCTCCGATTTCTCCTTGTACGCAGGAGTATCCATCATATCCAAGAGCTCCTTATAATAGTCCTGTCGGATCCTCGTCTGCCCCATTTTAAGGTCATGAATCATATCCCGTATCTTCTTCGAGGCAGCGCTTCTGTAGGTCCTGCGGATCGTGTCCTCGCGATGGGGGGGCCACCAGAACGTCGTCTAACATACAAAATCAATTATTACGTATTTTAAAAAATGGTTGATTAAAGAGTAACTAATAATTAACCAAAAAATATAGATATATACCCTCAACTCATCGAGCCAGATGTACTTCACGTTTGGGGGCACCGACGAAAAGTTGAGGTAGGGGCCATGGAAGTTAGCCCTGATAATTTCTACAAGAGACCTGGCAACATTAAACAGAAAAAACCTACAAAGAAGTAACAACTGGATTATTAACTTGAATAAATAAAACAAATTTAATAAATTATCTTAAATTTACTTATGAGGACCCCGCGGGCCATAGCTCTCTTCGGAACTTGCCTATCGACCTATCTGGTGCCGTCGAAGGATCCGCGGATCCGCGCATGTACTCCCCAGTAACCGGATGGAACCGAGTATGGGGGTAATCCGGGGCCAACTGTGTAGTAACTGGTGGATCCGCTGGTGGGTCCACTGGCGGAACGGATCCGCTAGCGGATGGAGACTCATGCCTCGATGAAGTTGTCGATCGACGGCGGGATGAGTCTGTGCCCGGGCTACTCTTCGGGTCGGGTTCGCTGGATGGGGTAACATCCCGAAAAGATTGAATACGACCACGACCACCAGCACCACCACGACCATGACCACCACCACCACCACCACCACCAGCACGACCACCACCAGCAGTACGACCACGGCCAGCCATCATGACCTGTAAATAGAACACATAAACATAATTAACAATATAGAAGTGTAAATGAATATAAAATTCTAAACTAAAATATGTATACCATCAGTAGGGAGACGAGTGCCGCCGCGATGAAAAGGACTATGAGTGCCATCTGCAAAAGTAAAATCATACAATAAGTAAATGATCGAACAAAAAAAGCATGAATTCACGTAATTGCTTTTATGATGTAAGCTGAATTCACGTAATTGGAAGTGTTTTTAATATACAACGATATTTAACCTAATCATCGTCATCGTCTTCGTTCTCGTCCTCGGCCTCGTCTTCATCATCATCCTCATTCTCATCCTCATCCTTATCATCATCGTCGATTTTATCTGTATCCTTATCCCCATCAAATTCTTCTTCTTATTCTTCTTCTGTCTCAATATTTGGGACAAGACATCTCTTTCTCTCTTGGTTGATAGCTAAGTCTTGTGTATCAACCTCTTCCTTCCCTCTATTTTCCTCAACAATATCTTCAACATCCATTGTATCCGACTGTTGTCCCAAGTATTGGGACTTTTTGATCTAGTCCTCTTGGTATGCCAGGTCTCCAACGTTGAATGTATTTCTAGATTTAATCTTGCATACTATCCACCAGTCAAATCGATCTCTACGATGCCTTGGGTAGCTTGTATAGTAGACTTGAATAGCCTGACTTGCTATCGTAAATGTATCGGACCCTCTATACCTCCTGCGATAATTTATATTGACAAATCCAAATTGTTTATCGATTCTCCAACCGATATTTAGTGTCGTATCGAACCACTCACATTTGAACATCACAATATGCATATCATATGTGATAGTATATTGTAAATCTACAATATCCCGAAATACTCCATAATAGTCAAAGTCCGGATCGTCGTCATAGATGGTGCCTCTTATGCAAACACCGGAATCCTTGGTACTGATGTCGTCATTGATAAATTCGACATTTATAGCATTCTGAGTTGCCTTAAACCTGAAGCCACTAACGACATAGCCTGGCCAAGTCTTTGCTTGCTTCTTCGGTCCCAATGCCAGATAACGAACACTCTCATTTGTGAGTATTATTTCAGGCAATAAAACCTGTAAACAAATATTTACAATTTAAATGTTTTAGATGCCTATATTTTAATTGTAGCCACATAACATATTATCTCAGTTACTTACATATTTGCGAAACCAGGACGGAAATGTACAATCAACCTCTCTTTGAAGTCCCTCATCGGTAATATCGGGTGTCCTCATTTTGACTTTATCTCTAAATACACTGTTAGAGAGAATAAGATTAAGTGTAGTCACTTACTTCATCAAATTAGAGATTATAACGAGTGCAAGTGTACTGACTTACTTCTCCAAATCTCTCACTTCTTGTATGTCACAGTTTAACAAGACATATCGGTGAGCAGCATCATACTCATCGTCAATCAACCACCGTTTTTTACTAGCCCCAATAGGCTTGCCCCTTACAATAAATATACCTCGATCCTCAACGTCCTCGTCATTCTTTTGAAGTCTATTTCGATTTGTCTTAACATGAGTATCGAAATAAATGGAGCAGAAGTTCGACACCTCCTCGATAAGATATGCTTCGTATATCGAAGCCTCTATATGAGCCTTGTTGCTAACTTTCTTCTTTAGATGGTGTAGGTATCTAGAGAGACAAATTATCTTGAGAATTAAGAATGAATTTTAAAACCCACTAAAATTCAACTTAAATTATATCGATTTTTATGTACCTTTCAAATGGGTACATCCATCGATAATGAACAGATGCACCGACACAGGCTTCGTATTCTAGATGAATTGGTAGATGCTCCATGCTTTCGAAGAAGCCCGAAGGAAATATTTTCTCCAACTTGTAAATTGTTAAGATAATATTCTCCTCAAGTTCAACCATGTGTTGCACCATCAACTTAGTTGAACAAATATTCCTGAAGAATGTAGATAGTTCGGCCAACAGAACCCATACAGTAGAAGGCAACAACTCTTTCAAAGCAATGGGCAGTAATCTTTCCATAAACACGCGGCAGTCGTGACTCTTCATTCCCGTTAGCTTGCGTTCATTAAGATCAACGCATCTAGACAAATTCGACACATAGCCGTCGAAAAATCTTAAAGTAGATACCCACTTGCAGATTATTAATCTATCTTCCTTGCTCAATGTGTATTGTGTTATCGGCTTAGTTAATTGTCCACCAGCTCCCCTTTATATCAAGTTCATATAAGGACGCTTGCATATCTCGGCAATGTCTTGTCTTGCTTTTGGAATATCCTTCTTTTTTCCTTTAATATCCATGACGGTATTGAAGACATTATCGAACACATTCTTTTCGATATGTATAACATCAAGATTATGTCTTAGAAGATTATCTTTCCAATAAGGCAAGTCCCAGAAGATACTCTATTTGGTCCAGTTATGGCTTTGTCCGAACCCATCGACACGATTGTTTCATGGATCTTCCATTACAGTGGGCAAGTCCTTTACATCTTTCCAAATATCGTATCCCGACAATCTGGCAGGCGGATGAGAAAATTCTTATTTTTCAGCTCTGAATGCGTCCTTATTCTTTCTCCAAGGATGACTCGCGGGCAGAAATTGACGGTGACAATCAAAGAAAGAAGTTTTCCTCCATGCTTAAGGTGGAACGCCTTACTATTTTCTATGCATATCGGACAAGACGTGGTGCCGTGAGTACTCCATCCCGACAGCATACCGTATGCGAGAAAATCATTAATTGTCTACATCAGTGAAGCTCTCATCTGAAAGTTTTGTTTCCTGGAAATATCATAGGTCGCAACGCCGATCTCCCGCAGCTATTTCAGCTCATGCACCAATGGCTGTAAATATATATCGATGTTCTTCGTCGGATTTTTGGGACCCAGTATGATAGTTGTCAAGAACATATAAGGAGTCTTCATACACATCCATGGTGGCAGATTGTAAGGGGTAAAAATGACTGGCCAGCAGGAGTATTGAGATCCCGACTGCCCGAAAGGGGCAAAGCCATCAGAACATAGCGCTAGACGTACATTTCTAGGCTCTGCAGCAAAATCTGGATGACAAAAATCGAAATATTTCCACGCCTCTCCATCCGGACGATGTGACAATTCTTCATCGTCCTTTGTGCGTTCTTCGTTGTGCCACGTCATATGTTCTATTGTATTCTGAGACATATACATCCTCTGCAAGCGCTTCATGATCGACAAGTAATGCATATACTTACAAGGATGTCGTTTTCTAGTTGACCTTCCTTTTTCCCTGACTGGCTTGTAACGATCTGCATTACAGAAGCTGCAACTTTCTATGTCTTCATTCTCCTTGTAGTACAACATGCATCCATTGCGACAACAATCTATCTTCTCGTACCCCAGTCCCAGTTGTCGGACCATCATCTTTGACTTGTAGAAGTTTTTTGGAAGCTTTTTTGATTCCTTCGGTAACACCTCCTTGATTAGTTGTATAATTCGATCATAGCAAGCTTGTGGCAAGTTAAAATCAGATTTTATGTTCAACAACCGTATCGTCACTGACAGTACGGAATGAGTCTCACAACCAGGATATAGAGGAGTTTCTGCATCCTGAAACATATCACACTACAAGAAAATAGGACTTTACCGACATTTTTTTCTACCGACGTTTAGTGGAACGTCGTCGTAGACATGATACGCCGACGTTTTACAATAAACGTTGAAAAATATCGATATTTCTCGTAAAGGTTGAGAATTGCTGACGTTTATTTTCTAGCATTTATGGATTAGTCGGCATTGAGATGATATGCCAATGTTTTGCAATAAACGTTGAGGATTTTGGTGACGTTTGAATATAAACTTTGAAAATATACGACTGATTTGTATAAAAGTCGGTTATTTTTTACTTACAAAAAACAAAGCTGATTTATTTTAAGCCATAAGAAAAACTCGTCGTTTATTGATTCGTGAGAAAATCGTCGGAGTATTTACGTTTTTTGCCGCACAAAAATTCCCACAAAATTTAAAGAAGTTCTATATTTTTCATTTCGTTGTGCCCTCCAAATCCTCTTTCGCCAAAATCATTCGCCCTCCTCTCCATGTGTGCCTCCGGCAGATCTGCTCTGTCCTAAGGACCCGACTCCACCAGTGGAGACACTCTGTCCTCCTCATCACCATAGCCCCTATTTTTTCTTCCGTCTTCTCCAAAGCCAGTCCCTTCCTCCTCTACTTTCCATCAAAATCCACCATGTTTCCTCAAATTCGACTCAAATCGGTCTCCAGTGTTGTTAGAGATCGAGGTGGTGGAGGAAGCAATCACCTCCATCGCCGTCGCCACTGGCACGGAGGTTCGACGGACCCTCCGGGCGAGCAGCTGAAGAACGATGAGTATACTGTAGCGGCGTACAGGAATCTAGAGAAGCTGTAGAGGCTGGTCGAAGCCGAGGGTTGCTCCGTCACCGAGTCTGATGGGGGTGGCTACTGCGCCGTCCAGTGGGCCGCGCTCAACAACCGGACCGCCACATCCCAATACAGCATTGAGGTGAGTGATCGATCAACCGAAAATTCTCTCATGTTCTATAATATAAGAGAAATTTGGTTATTTGTGTTTCTGATGCTCTCGTTCTCATCTTCGGTCCAAGTAGGAATCTTTGTATGTGTTCAACTGTGTTTGTGAAGTTTAAGACAACCCGTAGCGGACATGTATTAGACACAACGTCGACACTCCAAATACACCATTATCTGCCAACGCACGAGCTGTTTGTTGTGTCTCATTTGTGTTGGCACAATAAAGGTTTAGGGATAAGTGGATCAGGGAATTTGGTTGGTTAGATGGTTTTATTTTCCTGTGTGATTTGCTAGATTCTATTTGTTCGATAGTTTCCCTAGTCGAGTAGGGAATTCAAGTGAATGCGGTTGGCTAGGTACAAACTTTCCTCATTTGATAGTTCTTAAATTAGAATTATAGGGTTAGCTATGTTGCATGGACATTATACGGACGTGAAGTCATGGACAAAACAATGGTTTTGGTATGTCCTAAGGATTGTTTCTTGTTAGCTGTTTTGGGGTATCTGTTTTACAAGATCCGAGTACAACTAGCATAAAAGATATTACTGTGACTTGTGAATATCTTAAATCTAGTTCTTTGCCTTATGTTTTCTTATTTTTATTTGAACAAGCATAATTTAGATCATAAATGATCGTGCATAAATTTCTAGTTTACTCTGTAATCCTTTTTCATGGAAAGGCTAACCTAAAATCTGGTCATTCCATGTGCATGTCCAAGTCATAGGTAACATGATAGTTTTAAAACTGTTCTCTTCCTGTAACTTATCATAGACGATACCTTCATGTTGAAAGGGAAATTTTTATACTATATCTATAAATTAATATTGTGGTGTTAATCCATAACAAAGAAGTTACTACTGGAAAGAGCAACAAGGTAGGTAAATCATATTTGTGCCTTGTTGATATCTCTGAGTCCCTATGTTTGGTAGTTGCCTTATAAATTTGTCTGTAAATATGGACCCTAAAGATTGACTGAGCTTCTTTGGTTGAAAATAATGAGAATTAAAAATTAATAATATTCAACAATGAGTTTTATCTCAAGGAGATGGATTTTCTTTGTTGCGGGAATATGAGTTTGCTCGCCAGACACTGGCTGCTCTCAATCCAGTGTCTATCGAAAGATTGAGAGTCAGTGTGACATGTGATGTTCTAAAATTATTGCCTATTTTATCCCTTCTAAAATTTACTGAAATGCATGTGGGTAAGTTATTGTAGAAAATTTCAATTCTCAACAAGTTAAATCCTACAACTTATGGACCTCCGAAATCTACAATTCTCAGCAAGTTAGATCCTACAGTTCTGAAATTTACATTTTTGTACTTTCTTCTAAAAATAGTTTTTTGCTAATGTGAATCATGTGCAATTTTACTATCGTTGTTTCTCCTTTACAGTTTATTTCTTTAATTTGGTACGTTTTAGGGATCTTTTTGATTGGTCTGAATTTGGCACTTGTTTTGTATTAAAGGTTAGGCTTTCTAGGTAGACAAATATGTGCTGGAATTTTGTTGCATTTTATGCATAATGTTTTTCTAGCAGTTTCCTATCAGTTTTTGTAATATTGGTTGTGTTCCGCCTTTCTAGTTCACTGTTTTCCTCTATTTTTTGTGTTGTTTGTTGTTTGAGATTTCAATCCTAGCAATTCGCTGCTATTTCTTCTTTCCCACACTCTTTTCTTACTGTGTGTCCAGTAGACCCAGGATTATCTTGCCTCATCATTTGGGGAAAAATAACAAAGCCTTTATCCTAACATTTTGGGTCATCCAGGTGGGGATGAATAACAAAGCATTTATCCAGTAGACCTAAGATTGTCAACCTCTTTTCATCCCCCTCTCACAACTGCATCTAGCATCAACTTCTCATCTCTTGGCTTTACTATTCTTGAATAGTTGGAGTACTTCTCACTCAGTCATGTAGGGCACTTGAATTTTATCAAAATAAATTTGCTGCTACTATCATTATACTTCTGTGCTCACTTTATTTTTGAATGCGATGTACATGGTTAGCTTTGCTGAGCTTGCATTCTTTAAAGTGTTGTTTGAAAACCTTCCCTTTCTTATGGATACTGGTGTGTCTTGGTAAGTTTGCACTTTCTGTGGACCAACAAAAAGAAATAAATTAACTATGTTATCATATTGAATTGCTTTTGATCTAGTTAACCTTTCTTTTTGTGAGGATATCTGGTTCCTGGAGTTTGCGATATATCCTTGTGAACATTATATATACAGATTTATTAAACTCATAAGTTTGATATTTATTTTGTATGGTGCATTTGTATTTTTAAGTTCATTCATCATTAATCTGTCCAAGAAATCTATAAGAGAACTCCTTATATACAGTGATTTTTGTAAGTATGTAGGCACAATTTACTGGCTTTGGTTGGGACTTGTTTATACAGATCCCAATCTCCTTCGAATTATCCCACTACATACTTTTCATGCCTAATTCTTTTGTCATCCTTCTTATAGAGCCCTGTTTCCCCACTCCCTTAAACTTTCTGTAGCTTATATTTTCTTGCATTTGTTGTCAGTAAACAGGTTTCCAAAATTCCATAAGATATTTTGCTCCCCTATAATATTTGTCATTCTTCTCCTTTACTGGGCTAATAATGCTAAACCTCATGTTTCAGGTTTGATTTTTCAATCCAGTGCAATAGTGAGGTGGGACAGGAACATAACGATGAAAAGATGAGGGTCCAGGTACAAATAATTTGATAATTGTGGATAATATTTGGACTTTTATATATATCTTGTGAGTGACTTTTGGATGAAGAATCATATAATTTGATATTTTTAGGTGGTTTCAAAACTTCATTCTATACTGTGCCCTTTTCTCCTAAGGAGGATGAAGGAATATGTTGAGCATAATCCTCCAAAGAAGAAATAGATCATTTTATATGCTAATATGACACCTCATCAGAAGATTTTTCATGAGCATTTAGTCAATACATCACTTGATAACCATTTAAAAGAGAGAGCATCTTGGGTAAGAACTTATATCTGACTGATAAGGCAATTTTCTAAATTGTATATTTTTTTTTGTAAAGAGGAAGTTAAATATGTGTTGTAAGTACTAGTACAACTAGTGTGGTTGGTGTTCTTGTGCTAGTATTGTTATATTATGTTTTGTTGACTTCTATTGTGCATTTTGTGGTTAAATATATATTACAAAATAGGCTTCGTGCGATCTGGCATGAGAAGACAGCTGAATAAATTGGTAATGCAGCTCAAGAAGAACTGTAACCATCCTGATCTCCTAGAGTCTGCATATGACAGTCACAAGTTTGTCTTCTTCTCACTACCTGACTTATATATCACCAGTTATTGCTGGGTGAATATTTACATTGCTTGTTACTCTGTAGGTCTCTATCCTCCAATTGAATAAATAGTTGAACAATGTGGCAAATTTCAGTTGCTAGATCGACTAGTGACTTTGCTACTTGAGCAGAAGCACAAGGTGCATTTTTTTTTCTATTTTATTTAAAAGGTTGTTCTTTGTATAAACAACCAAATTTGGGTAAATTTTCAGGTTATAATTTTCTTTCAATGGACTAGAGTCTTGGACATCATTGAATACTACTTCAGTGAGAAAGGTGTGGGTGTTTGCAGAATTGATGGTAATGTTAAACTTGATGAAAGGAGGAAACAGGTTTGTATTGTCGTATTTCCTTGACATCCCAAGTGGTCTTTGTAATGACTTTATTGGTTATTCACAATGTTCACACCCAACACAAACATACATGCACACGCAGGGGCTTGCACACACAGGTTGCACAGATGACATTCCTCTGCACAGACCCTCTATAACTATGTGCATCCAATCCCTAGCTAAGTTACACCCACCAAACACTCATGTTCCAACATACCCACACGCCCAAAGCTCTGCTATCTGCACAGAAAAAGGAACACTCTTGTTCCAACATATCCCAAGTGGTCTTTGTAACGACATCATTGAATACTACTTCAACTAATGTTCAATTGTCGATCTTGACTAGTTGGTGGAGATTGATTTTGAAGGTTCGATGAAGTGATACTAGTCCGAGTTGGACGAATGGAGAAAGATTGAGAAGCATAGGATTCCAATTTTCAGATATAGTCTCTCTACTTTACCTACTGAGATAAGTGCCTGGAGTCGAGGTGACATAAGAAAATGTTGTCTACTAAAACTTATTAAATAAGTGGTTATACAAGGAAATGTTGCCTATTGAAACTTTTAGGATCTCCAAGTAAGCCCTAAAATAGATAATTGTTGTTATTTCTATGCGTAAAGACACGTACTATCCGTAAATCATTTTCTCGATTGGGCAAAAATAGATAATTTTATAGTTCGAATCTTCAAATAGTTCGAAGTTCAGCGATATGATGTCAATTTTCTTAAAGACACATCTCTAGCATGGAGAAGATATGTCGCAACTGTACCATAATAGTCCAGGCTTAACTATGGCTTCCCTTATCTTTGTTTTCATGATGTAATTTACTATTGGTCAATTATTTGACTGTTGTGTTGCTTCATTTTTTTATCATAACAAAATCTTATTCTTTACATGGAAATGTTTGCACAGATAAAGAAAACTAGAATGCCTCCTGGGCCACGTGCTGGGTTTTCTCTGTGTGTCCACAAGGAGAGAGCAGTGCTATTTTGTGGGGTTGTAGATATGGAAGTTGAAGGTTAGTTTTTATTTGCATGGACAGATAGTTTGTTGTCATACTTCTATTATGTTTACATCTCTGACCTTGTTGTTGGATGTTTTTTTTAATACTAAACTTAAACTAGTTGACTGCATGTGTGTAGAGTTTGGATCCTGTCTGATCCAGAGCCATTAATTCTATAGCATACCAGATAGTGATCACTGTATGGGATTTGACGTATACACCTAGTCACTATACTTTGAGTTTCTTTCTTATAATGCTGTAAATATGTGGTACCCTAGAGTTTATAGTCACAAAGTACAAGATGGCCATTTAGAGGCACGGGTGTTCTAAGTTCAAACTTTTAAGATACAAGATGGAAGCCACACTAATGGATGGAATCAACGTTATTCAGAAAGGAGTCTGAGCTAAAGCAGCTCCTTATGAGGATGTTTTAGTTGGCACATCTCATGCAGCTGTTTTCCTGTCTTGGGAGTTGCCATTGCCAAATGACCTCTAATTGGCTCTGCAAGTCCCAATATAAAATAATAAATACACACATTTACAGAGGTTATCTTGTATACTCTAGCATCTAGGTTGCATAGACATGGATACGATTTCAGATACAAACACGATACGGATTCGAGATATGGTATTTTTATAAAATTTTGGGATATAGGTATAACATGGATATCCTTTACGAAGTGGACAACTTGATAATAGTATTGATGTATATAGGATAGATAATTGTTGTTATTTCTGGCGAAGCAACCCAGGTACTGGAATGGTTTTGATGTTACCTTAATAAATTTAACGGATGAACCTTCAAAAATCTTTAGGAGATATTTCTTTATCAATGATTTAACAGATGTGGTATGTGTAATGTATACTTGTATATATGCTCACTGTTTTTCACTGCCCCGAAGTCTTTAAAGTTCTGAAGTAATTTCAGACGGCCAAGTCCTTGTTATAAAACTACAAGGTATCTCATAATTTATTGGTTTGAAGTGCACTAGCAATATCTGTGCTCGTTGTAAGGAGCTTTATTAATGATGCTAGTACAAGTCTTCCTAAATATGTAGCTCCTTTTTCCATTAGAAAAGAAATGGCAGATATCTCATATGCCAAAGATGGAATGAAGGATCAATGTCTAAGTTTCAATATTATTTCAATATTTATGATCAATGTCTAAGTTTTAATTACTATTGCAGATATAATCTCATCTGCCAAAGATGGACCAGTAAAGGTGAAGATCTTGTATTAACGGTAAAGGTATTCTACTTTTCCCACATGTATTAACATCTTTGTGTGTTTCTAAAACTAAAATCTTCATATACATGAACAGGTTTGGACTGTTCGAGTCAAAAGTATCTGATGTGTAGAAGTTCATGCTATGAGAGACAAGTTCATAACCTACCTGTTGCAAACTCGGCAGTATAGTAAAATATTGTATTTTTTTTGGCTTCTTTTATTTTGTTAAACTCGGTTGTACACTCAAATGTTGTATTTTGATCAATAAAAGTTTATTTTGAAAATTATTTATTCTTGAATGTATAATGTTAATTGAAGTATGTTTTAATTACTCAATAGGAAGCCGAGTGAATACAAGTGCATGGCAAATATACTCAAATTTATTTTAAATGGTTTTACCTATACCTACGTTTATGTTAAAATGTTGAAAAATTATTGGAAAAAGGTTGGAAAAATAAATCTCAACATTTTTGCAAAAGGTTGGAAAAGAGGTTTAGATTCCGACGTTTTTATTAAAATGTTGGAAAATTATTACCCATTATTGCGCAATTTTTAACGTTTATTAGGCGTTGTTGCAAACGTCGTCTTTACTGTACTGACGTTTATTTAAAATGTTGTAAATTTCCAACTATGGCAACGATGACGTTTGTCGAAAACATTGAAAAAATGTTGGGAATACCAATACCAACGTTTTTGACCTTTTTCCCGATGTTTATAAAACGTTGGAAAAAAATCAATTTTCTTGTAGTGTCATAGAACTCCTTCGCCTCGGGATTAGGATCCTCCGGATCAAAATTAGGCCCTGCCGTGTCGTACACCATATCTCGTGCAAGGTTCTGCAGGTCTCCATAATCAACAGAGCATTCGTCGTCTTCGATGACAAAATCCGTTGCAGCATTATCATCAAAAGCATAAGTAGCAGAATTCGCAACCTATCTTTTCGTATATAGTTCACCTTGCGATGACCACAGGTCATAATCACGTACGAAACCCTTACGGGTCAAATGATCTCTCACAGTCACCACTTCTTCGTAACGTCTATTGCGACAATTACGACATGGACACTTGATTTTGTTACCATCCATGTACTGAGCTTTGCTCATGGAATACTTAAGAAACACTTCCACGCCTGCCTGAAAATCATCACTCACACCTATTCTTCTCTTGTGTTGTCATTTGTACATCCATGTACGATCAACGAAATAACGATCTATCACAGATTGGATATAAAAATCTGTATCGTAAGACAAACTAAACAGAATTAGTATATAATCATGTAACTGGTGGATCCGCTGGTATATAGGCCGGATGTACTTAGTATCGACTGTATCAGATTAGTATCGGTCTATAGGTTTGGTATAGGCCGTATCAAATTGGTATTAGCCTTAGCGAATTGGTAGATATATATCCGATATATATCGGCCGTATAGCTAGGATTCATATTGGCCTTATCGATTTGGTATCGGCCATATCCGATAGGTATCGGCCGTATCGGATATGTATCTGCCGTATCGGATTAGCATGGTGGAAGGTTTAGTAACAACTGTACTTGGATTTCTCTCTTCTCGAGCTAGAATACCATTACAAGAGAGTCACGAGAGAGTAAAAAAAATCTCCTACATATTGATGTTTACGAGAGTGATTGGCCAATTACAGTAACATACATGCTGCATTTTCTATCAAGAAATGAGAGATTGAAAGCAATAACATATAGAGTTGTATTTCGGGAGAAGAACTTCTATAAATTCTTTGTTCACAAAACAAACTATAGAGAATACAGAACAAGTATCGAGTTCATAACCTACTTCGCAAGAGAAGTATCTTAATGTTCTCAGTTATCTCAGGCTAATCTGCCATAGAACAGTAAGATACTTCTCTTGCGAAGTAGGTTATGAACTCGATACTTGTTCTGTATTCTCTATACTACTAAAATACAGCAATTTGGCGACGGCAGATTAGCGACGGATCTTATCCGTCAGCCTTAGCGACGGACTGGCGACTACCTTGTGATGGACTACCGTCAGAAAGCAATGGATAATTTTTTTAGTTTTTTTGCGTCAAAATCAATCGCACATCCGTCGCTCATTTGACAAAAATTTAGCGATGGATTGATGTCCGTCGCTAATATGTCGCACATTGTAGCGACAAAATCTAGAAAAAATGGCACGCTAAATTAGCGTCTATCTAGCGACGGACGTTCCGTCGGTAATCTAGTGGATATTTAGCGACTACCTACCAACGGATATATCCGTCGGTAATCCATCGCTAAATACTGTAACCTAACTTAAATTGAGCCGACGGGGAAGAATTTTTCATTTCCCCCAAAAAGACTCTCTCTCTTCCCCCCCTCTCTCTCTCTCTCTCCGGCGAGCTCTCTCCGACGGGTCACATTCTCCAGCGAAGCTCTCTCCGACGGGATATCTCTCTCTCTCCTTCTCTCTCTTTCTCTGTTTAGCATAACATATAGGGTTTCGAGTTGGTGGGGGGGTCGGCTGTCGCTGGGGCCGACAGGGTGGGGGGAGGGAGTGGGGGCGGGGGATGGAAGGTTGTTGAGGGCGGGGGGCAGGGTTGGGTTTAGGGTTTCTGGGTAGGCGGTGATGGGGGGTGGGCCGGCTGTCGCGGGGGCCGGCGGTGATGGGGGGAGGGAGGGGGGCGGGGGGTAGTGGTGTTGGGTACGGGGCGGGGGGGCAGGGGTAGGGTTTAGGGTTTGCTGTCGGGGGTGAGGGGGAGGGGTGTGGGTGTTTGCTGTCTGGGGGAGAGGGGGTGGGGTGGAGGTTTACTGTCGAGGGGGTGTACGAGGTGGAGGGAGGGTTTGCTGTCCGACGGGGTAGGGGAGGGGGTGGGTGGTATCGGTGGTTTCGGATAGGACCATTCCTATGAGTATCGGTGGTTTCGAATCGGAGTATCGGATCGGGGGAGGAGGTATAGGTGGTTTCGGATCAGACCAATCCTATGAGTATCAGATCGGAGGAGGGGGGTATCAAAATCGGTATCGAAATCAGAATCGGTATCAGACCGATACTGACCGATACCGGTACAGTTTGGCATGTCCCGCTCCGATACTGACCGATACCCGATACTGACCGATACCGATCCGATACTGTCCGATACTGATACAGTTTGGCATGTCCCGGTATCGGTATCGGACTATCCCTATGAGTATCGGCATCGGGGGTATCGGTAATATCGGTGGTTTCGAATCGGAGTATCTGATTTTTTGGTATCAAAAAACAAATAGGTATTAATAAATTATTAATATTAATAATTTATTAAAGTATCGGCCGATACCGATATCGATCGGAGTATCGGACTATTCTTATGAGGATGGTATAAAGTATCGGGCTATTCTTATGTTTAGTTTGTCTTACGATACAGATTTTCACATCCAAGTCGAGGATGAATCGTTACTTTGTTGATCGTACATGGATGTACAAACGACAACACGAGAGCAGAATTGGTGACGGACTTCCCATCGGCCTGTTTCTGGAAAAATTTCGCGATGGAATGGCGACGGACTTCCTATCGCTCATATTTTGGAAATATGGAAGATATCCAGAAGCATGGCGACGGATTATCCGTCGCCAAATCGCCGCTCATCCGACGAGGTAGTGTATTTAGCGACGGCCTCGCGACAGCTTAGCGACGAACTATCCGTCGCTAATTGTATGAATACAAGATAGCGACAGTTAAGCGACGGAATGGCGACGGATTTCCCGTCGTTCATGTTCTGGAAATATATGGAAGATTTCCAGAAGGGTGGCGACGGATTATCCGTCGCCAAATAGCCATTAATCCGACGAGGTACTGTATTTAGCGACGGCATCGTGACAGGTTAGCGATAAACTATCCGTCGCTAATTGTATGAATATCAGATAACGACAGCTTACCGATGGATTATCCGTCGCAAAGCGACGGACTGGCGACGGATTTCCCGTCGCTCATGTTCTGGAAATATGGAAGATTTCCAGAAGCGTGGCAACATATTATCCGTCGCTCCTTCGCCGCTAATCCGTCGAGGATAGCGACGCTTTAGCGACGAATATTGTGTATCAGAAACCCTCTGATACGCGGTTAGCGATTATTTAGCGACGCATTGTCCGTCGCTAATTGTATGAATATATTAAAATTTTAAACTGTCGAAGTTGACGGGAAGCCGTCGGCTTGCCGTCGCTAAAAGTTTTTATTTTGCCAAAGGAAATCCGTCGCTCATTAGTCGCAGAGCGGCGGACTAGCGACGAGGTTATTCTCGACGGATTTTTTCAGCTCGTGTCCGTCGGAAATCCGTCGGTAATGTAAATTACCAACTGATTTCCGACGGATAGGGCCGTCGCTAAATCGTTGTATTTTAGTAGTGCTATAGCTTGCTTTGTGAACAAAGAGTTTATAGGAGTTCTTCTTTCGAAATACAACTCTGTATGTTATTGCCTTCAATCTCTCCTTTTATGATGGAAAATACGGCATGTATGTTACTGTAATTGGTCAATCACTCTCGTAAACATCAATATCTATGAGGTTTTTTACTCTCTCGTGACTCTCTTGCAATGATATTCTAGCTCGAGAAGAGAAAAATCTAAGTACAGTTGTTACTAAACCTTCCACCATGCTAATCTGATACGGCCGATACATATCCGACACGGCCGATACCTATCGGATATGGCCGATACCGAATCGATAAGGCTAATACGAATCCTAGCTATACGGCCGATACATATCGGATAGGACGATACCAATTCGCTCAGGTCAATACCATCCGATACGACCTATACCAAACCGATATACCGATACTAATCCGCTACGATCGATACTAAGTACATACGGTCGAGGAGGTGGATCCGCTACCGATAGTTCGATACCGATACCGATAGTTCGATACCGATACCGATAGTCCGATACCGATAGTTCGATACCGATAGCGATAGTCCGATATCCGTCGCTACATAGTCGTAAATTTGTCCCGCCACTTTTTTCAACATTTCCCGCCAAATATTCGACGGTAATCCGTCAGTGATTTGTCGAAAGTCCGTCGCTAATTTCGACAGAAAAATCCGTCGCTAAATAGCCGTAGTTAAAAATCCGTCGTTAAAATGAAAATTTGTCGCTAAATAGCCTATAGGTAAGCCTACCTATACCAATACAACACTAAATAGCTTGCATACTTGGATTGATACATTGCACTCATATTTCACTACATTGCATTATCTAACATGCATACCTATATTGCATTATATTAACATATATATATATATATATATATATATATATATATATATATATATTACAGAGATAGAGAGGGGGTGATGAGTGGCATAGCTGTGTGTATCATAGCAGTATGGGTTCAATGCGTTAATGGCAAAATGGAAAGTGTCACCACAACCCGCTGCCCCGACCCGCTGTGCCTGATGTTTGGAGACAACCAAGCCGAGATACTAAAAGTAGAACATCCACAAGAGGTGGCCAAGCTGGCATGAAAAAGTTTAACCAAGATACAACTTGGACTCGCAGTTCAGCTAGGATTGGAACAACCCCCCGTGGAGACAAATCCAGCACAAGTAAAGTTAGCTAGAGTGTCTGGTCCTCAACTAGCTCTCGGTTGGGAGGGAAGAAAGGAAAATCAAGTTCTAACAAGGCAGATTCGCAGTTGCAGGTAATTGGTGTTAAAAACTATTATTACCACTTTATTTCATCCAGCTATTAGAACAACATTATGATTTTGACAGTTATACCCATTTTAGAATATTCGATATTCTAAATAAATAATGTGTTATCTAGTTTGAGCTGATAATTCTAGCCTTCTATCATTCCTATTGCAGGTATTGCTGCATCAATTCCTACTGCAGTTGATACACACATTCCTAACACCCTTCCTACATTGTTGCACAGACCTGTATTGTCTCCTCAAATCTGTTTCTGCCAGCGTACACTAAACCCGACGACCCGCCGTCTCTTGCCCCCCCCTGACCCCCTGCCCTGACCCGCTGCCCCCTCCCTCCCCCGCCATCTACAACCCCCGCAGCCCCAGCCACCCCGCCGCCCCAGCAGCCTCTGACGCCCCCGTCGCCCCCGCAGCCCCCGTCGCCCCCGCCGCCACCGCAGCCCACGACGCCCCTGACGCCTCCAGTGCCCCCGCAGCCCCCACCGGCCCCACCGCCCCCGACGCCCTCGCCGCCAAAGCAGCCCCCGACGCCCTCGCTGCGTGCCCCAACGCTACCCACAACCCCCGACCATCGCGCGCGCGAGAGAGAGAGATTTACCTGGAGAGAGAGAGCTGCCGAGAGAGAGGAGATCGCGTTCGGGAGAGAGAGAGCCGCCAGAGGAGAGAGAGTGAGAATTTGGGGGGAATGAAAAATTCCTTCCGTCGTTTTAATTTAAGTTAGGGTCGTACATTTAGCGACGGACTATCCGACGCTATACTAACAAAACTTTCGACGGATATTTCGTCGCTACGTAGTCGTAAATTTGTCCCGCCATTTTTTCCAACATTTCCTGCCAAATAATCGACTACGTAGCGACGGATGTAAATCCGTCGCTATTTCTCTGACGCCGTAACGACGAACTGGCGACCTTTTCTCACCCTTAGAATAAAAATAAAAAATTATCGGCTTCTCGTCGGTAATTCGTCGGTGATTTGTCGAAAGTCCGTCGCTAATTACGACGGATAAAATCCGTCGCTAAATAGCCATCGCTAATTGACTGTATTTTGGTAGTGGTTGTTGTTGGGGCGCCGTTGGGTTCGGCCTTCTGGTCGGACAATCAGCACAAATGCTGTCCTTTTTACCACAGTTCCAGCATCCGCCTTCCGGTATCTGGCAGTCGTTGATAGTGTGACCAAGCCGGTGACATCGGGTGCATCGAGGCCATGGGTTACGCCCTTGATATCCTCCTTATTGCCCGTTGTTCGGACGCTTGGTCGCATTGTTTCCTCCTACATGGCTAGGATATTTGTCATTGTATGTATGCACAGCGTCGGCAGCAGCTGAAGGATATTGGCGTTCAAGGGGGAGAGCGTGGTTCAGGGACTCACCCATTGTCTTGTATTCCGAAACTGACACATGTGCTAGGATATAGGGCCGCAGACCCACTTCGAACCGCCGAGTGCGACTCTCCATTGTAGGCAAGAATGATCCAGCAAATTTGACCAGTTTATTGAATTATGCTACATACTGCCACACCGTCATATTCCCTTGCTTCAGCTGTATAAATTTATTCTACTTTTTTTGTCGAACGACTGTAGGTGGGTACTCGATTTCAAACGCCTGTCGGAAGGTAGCCCAAGAGATTGTCACTGTCTTGTCGTCTCGTTGGATCGCTCGCTTTTGTATGACCGACCAGTCGTGCGTATTCAATCGGAGTAGAAGCTGAGCACATGCAACTTTCTTGGACTCAGAAGCTCGAAACGGTCAACTCCTCCAACCAATCGATCGCCAGAGAAGGGTTTTCAGTACCGCAGAAGGATGTGCAACAATTTTTCATGAATTTTGATACCTCAAAGTTGGAGCTTCTTGGTGTTGCAGGTAGTTGCTTAGGTACCTCCGGCTCGATTTCGATCGGTCGGGCCACAGGTTCGGTTACGGCATGAGTCGTTGCAGAGTTGTTGTTGGCCACAACTGTCTGGACGATTTGCTAAAGAGTATCAAGCTGCTTCTGCTGCAACTTGAATTGTGCATTGAAACGTGCCTCAAACTGGGTCTGCCGTGCCTCAGCTTGTCTCCGCTGGTCTTCAACGTGTTGTCGATGTTGTTTGTTCATGTGCTGATTGGCCTCGGCCTATCGTTGTTGCGCTTCCAGCATACACATCATCCATTCCATAGGGGCGTTTGAGGGCTCAGGCCTAGAGCTACTCGAACGCTCGAGGCACTATCTTCGTTCCCACCCACAGTTTCTTCGACTTCTGAAATTAGAAGGCAATTTATATTAGTCTCCGAAAATATTACGGACTCACTGTATGGAACAACTCATCTCATCGACACAAGGAAAAAGTTTGAGACTCAAACGGAAGGTCAAATGACGTAAAGCCGTGCTCTGATACCATTATGTCACGTCCCAATTCTGTAGAATCGATAATCGTCCTCCGAGCGTGATGCCATGCGAACCTAAGTTGCAATCGCACAGGGCATAGTCATAAGGTTATCCGAAACACAACAACAAGAGAATGCGCAGAGTAAATTGAACACATTATATATAGAGAACTTGAGCTTTATTGATAATAAACATCATATTACAGACTCGATACAAAGGTGTCGCGTGGGCTTACAAATTGACTCCATTACAAAATGAACGTCGTTGAGATAGTTGTTCCATACATCACATCCCTTTATACAACCAAAACATGCAGACACCTTGAATAGGGGATAGTTGAGATATCTCAGCTTGGATAGTTGCAGAATCTTTAAAAGAGATTGCTTTAAGGCTTCGCACAGATGAAGCTCCAAAACGTACGAGCGCTGTCTTCAGTCACACGGCATGCTCCTCCTGTTATAGCACCTCTAGAGAGAGAGGATCAGTACAATCAACGTGTACTAGCAAGTGGCTAATTATTTTCCATGGTCTTATTTGGTTTAAGAATTTAGGTGAATCATACAGTATATTTAGTGATCTTTCTAGTCATTCTAGTCAGTTTCATGCAAGAAGTTTGACAAAATGTAAACAAGATAAATTACACTAGAACTTACCCACAACAGAGCGTGCCGTACACATAAAACTTACCAACGCCTTCCCTGTCATTTTGATATCAATTCATATTAAGTGTGCGATATGGAGGTCACTGGCATTAACTAGCCATCCTGGACATAGCTTGGTTAGACGGGGTCGTTTCAACGCAAGTAGCGAGCTCCGTTGCAAGCCCTCGAATTATTCGTTGCTTAAACCCAGCTCGGCTATACCGTGTGTCCTCCTAGGTCGAAGCGGTCCCGTGGCCTCGGGTTACCATTCGAGGAAACCAACGTCCTTGTATACAAGTTGTCCATGACCGTGCTAGACTAAACTAGTTATTCAAGCATGGTCTATAAATCATAGTAAACTTAACCAAACTCGGCATATCACGCCTTGTCATTTTGCAATGTACATTCGTTGGTTCATTCCCTTTTTGCTTAACATAGTTTAATGGAATGCGTATCATAAGCAAGCATATGAACAGTTCTATGATAAGCAGTTCTATAGTTCGTATACGTGAAATATCGTACAACAGTTTATTGGAGTAAGACTTTGTTTTGTTGTATTTATAGCTTAGCATGGCATATGTTGGTATCGACAATACATTAGAAAAAAGGGTCGAGGGAAGAAGGGTCAGCCACTCACCTTAGTCTTACTTGAGGTGAGGAACTGGTTGGCCGTGCTTAGACGTCACCTATGCGATCACCTGAAATCGCATAAGCAACTGATTAGAAAACTGTGTCATTCAAGGAGTTCGATACGAGATGCGACGTTCGAAAATGCAAGCCATAAAAACCATCAAAAAATTCACGAAAATGCATTCACGAAAAACCAAAGCCAAAGAGCAAGTGCAGCATGAAAAGCATAGCAACGGAAGGTCTCTCTCGACTCAGCCGCAGAGTCTATCCTCGAGATGCAACCCGCTGAATATGTGACTTGATTCTGAATAAGCCTTTTCATAACGAGAAAAGGATTTTAAATCAATCGTTTCCGTTCGACAACTTCAATCGATTCCGATCTATCGGTTCTGACTGAATTGGTAGCGATAGTGTTTCTTTCTCGCGCATCCCGTGGACGGAGAACAAGACACGATGTAGGGACGGGGCACTGCACCAACCCCCCCAAATCTTCCCAAAACCCTTCATTCTAAATTTATATTCTCTCTCTTCAAATTTCCAAACCCTCCTTTCTCTCCAACTCCTCCAATTCCATGTAATGCCTAAAATAGTTATATAAAATATTTTTAGAACTAATTTAGGATTGATATACAAACTTTCGGACCCTAAAAATTAAATTTAGGGTTTCAAAAATCGAACAGAGCCGACAGTCGAACTTCAAACCAACAAGACTGTAGAGAAATTCTATAGTCCTATAATATATATAGGACTGTTGAATTTTGCTACAGTCGTATAGTATCTGTAGGACTGTAGAAAATCCTACAATCCTGCATTATATATGAACTATAGAATTTTCTACAGTCCTGTATATAAGCAGAACTTTAGAATTTTCTTACAGTCCTAAAGAATTGGGAGCCAAAATATATGTTGGCAGTGAGTTCCAATTAGGACTGTCAACTAGCTGACAGTCCTATCGTAATTTAGGACTATCAAGTTTGTTAACAGTCCTAAATAATTGGGGGCTTTAATATACTTACAGTGAGTTTCAATTATGACTGTCAACTTTGTTGACATTTCTCGTCTCTCATAGGACTGTCAATTTGTTGACAGCCGTACATTATGGTAGGATTATGGTAAGACCATCAACTTTGTTGACAGTCCTCAAGCAAAAAAATTTAGGCTGCCCTCGAGCAAAAAAAAAATTGAGTGGTGAACTTGTAAATAAACAGAAAGAAAAAAAAAATTGGGTTGTCCTATGCAATTTTTGAAATGCCTATATAATTTTCCTATAAAAAATTGTGTAAGAAACAAAAAACTAAGGCAAATGTTAAAGGCCACCCCCTTTTTACTAAGGGCCACCAACCTAATAAGAGCAACCATCCTACACTCTTATTTTTACTAAGGGCCACCTAAAATGAACCATTTTACTAAGGGATACCAAAGAAAAAAAAGAAAACAAAAACAAAAAGAAAACAAAAAACCCAAAACCCAAAACCCAAACTCTTTTCCTCCCGTTCGTCCACAAAATCTCCTTCCCCGTTCGTTCCCCCCTCCTTCACCCGACATTCCCCCTTCCCCGTTCACGCCTCCCCCACCTCAACCCGACAGCCCCCCTTCCCCGTTCGTTCCTCCCTCCTCAACTCGACAGCCCCCCTCCTCTCTCTCTCCGCTCTCTACTATCCATCGAGCCAACAGCCTCCTCGGAGATACTTAAAAAACTTCTCGGCATTCTTCATGGGTCGGAAAGGTTGGAGAGGAGGATGACGAGGAGGAGAATGGAAGGAAGAGCCCACTTCCCCATGGCTGAGAAATTTCTTTTCCCCTCCGCCTCCCTCCCCATGGCGAGGACTGCAGGCCAACCTGCAGTCTTGTCTTCACTTTGGACTCCAGGCAAGCCCTGCAGTCACTGTAGGTTGGAAGTTTTAAAATAATTAGGAAAAAACTTCTGTCAATCGAGGACTGCAGGCAAGCACTGCAGTCCTGTCTTCACTTTGGACTGCAGACAAGTCCTGCAGTCCTCGATTGACAGAAGCGGGGTGACCCTTAGTGTTTTCAAAATGGAAACTTATAATTTTTAAAAAAAATTAAGTTGGGATGTTGTTGGTGGTGAGGTATCCTCCCTTATTCAAAATTTTTTCATCACTGGTATTATGCCCCAGAATCTAAATCATACCTACATTGCTCTTATCCCCAAAGTCAAAAATCCTACAAAACAGTTGATTATAGGCCAATTGCTCTATGTAATGTCCTGTACAAAATTATTTCTAAATTGCTTGCCAATAGAATTCGTCTACTCATGCATAGGTTGATTAGCCCAAATCAAAATGCATTTGTCCCTGGTAGGTATATTGGTGATAATATAGTTGTGGCTCAAGAGTTATTGCATTCAATATCTCATTTCTCACCTACAAATAGTTCCTTTGCCTTCAAAGTTGATATGTCCAAAGCATATGACATATTAGATTGGAATATCATTAGTCAAGCATTGCGTGGGTATGGTTTATTGGGAAAATCTCATGATCTCATAATGCAATGTGTATCTACATCTTCCTTTGCAATTCTAATCAATGGTGAACCTACGAATTCATTCTATCCTGGTCGTGGTATACGACAGGGGTGTCCACTATCACCTTATCTATTCATATTATGTATGGACATTCTTTCTACCTTGATAAACAGTATGGTAAGATCCTCACTATATGAGGGCATTACTATTCGAAATTCTGGTTCCATTTATTCACATCTTGTCTTTGCTGATTATTTACTCATATTTGGTAAATGTTCTCTTCATAACATCAATCAAGTGAATATCATTCTCAAATCTTTTGAATCCTGGTCTGGACAAAGTATCAAATTTGACAAATCTTCAATTTTCTTTTCTAAGAAGATTGATCCAATAATGAGGAAGCTGTATATTCATTTGTTAGGGGTTAATCTAATGACAATGACTGACAAATATCTGGGCCATAGGCTTCTCCAATCAAAGAACAGAGTTAGTACCTATTCTGAGTTACTAAAGATCAGTACATCCAAGCTTCAAGGCTGGCAAAGGAAGTGTTTGTCTCATGCTGGAAGAACCACACTCATCAAATCTACTCTATCATCATTACCTACCTATCACTTATCTGGCTATTATATACCAAAGAAGGTGACTAATAGTCTTGTCAAAGATCAAAGAAATTTTTGGTGGGGATCAACTGATAAAAGGAAAATCCATTTTACAGCTTGGAATAGATTCACTCTGCCAAAGTATCAAGGAGGCCTTGGTATAAGGGATCCACATATCATTAACCTATCCTTAGTCCTGAAACTCTCATGGAGATTTCTTTCTCAACCAAATTCCCTTTGGTCTACTATGCTTGCTGCCAAATATCTTCACTCATCCACTTTCTGGTCAGCTGGTCCCTCGAATACCACATCTTGTGTTTGGTCCAATTTGCTTAGCAGCAGGGAGTGGCTCAAGAACAATGTCATTTGGTCAGTAGGTGATGGAGCGGATATTAATATTTGGAATGATCCATGGGTTCCAGCTCTACCTCATTTTACAGTACAAGGTTATTCATTTAGTAATAATTGGGCAAGTAAGTTACTGATCTGATCAATGTGGAATCTATGTCCTGGAAAACTAATCTCATACATATGCTCTTTCCTCCTCATGAAGCTTCTGCTATCCTGAAAATTCCCTTATCTGCAAATTGTACTAAAGACAAACTTATATGGATTCATACGTCAAATGGAGAGTTTACTGCCAAATCAGCTTATAGAGTGATTCATGAAAGATTGTTCCTTGCTTCCCAAAACTCTGAAGGAAATGATTTCAATGAATGGAAGAGGCTTTGGTCTTTTAATAAAATCAGTCCAAAGGTGGTGCTATTCGTGTGGCGAGCCATAACCAATTCCCTTCCCACAAATGCAAATATCCACAGACGCATAGATCAAATCGATGAAACTTGCCCCTTATGCAAGGTACATCCTGAAAATACTAACCATTTGTTGTTGCATTGTCCTAAAACAGGTTTATCTTGGCAATACAATCCATTGGTGGCTAGCCTGATTTCAGTGGATTCGTCAATCTCATCTCTTACTACAGCTGTGTTAAAGGATGGTGACACAAACAAAGTGGCTTCTTTCTTCTACCAGCTATGGACCATATGGAAATCTAGGAACAATGCTGTTTTCAATAATACTCCAATCAATGCAAGGTAGATTTTTGAAGAGGCACAAAGTCTACAGAGGAAGCATGAAGCTCACTCCATTGGAACTCCTGACTGTACAAACATTCTGAGCCGGAATCAACTCCTTGCCGAATGGTTGCCACCAAGTTACAATTGCTGGAAGATCAACTTTGATGATGCCTTCTTGGATGGAAAAATGGCGGAAGCTACTGTTCTTCGTGATTCACAGGGTCGTTTCAGAATGGCTATATCGAAAACAGAGGAAGGTGGTTCCCCCATTGAAGCAGAGGCATCTGGAATCCGTTTAGCTTTGAACATCTGCAAAGAAGAACATCTTAGTGAGGTTACAATTGAAGGAGACTGCAAGTCATTGATAGATTCGATCAATCATCGTGCAGCAATTCCTTTGTGGCGTTCTCGTCATACCATTGAGGATGCTAAAATGGCTTGCCATTCAATTCCTAATCTTTCATTCAATTTTACTCATAGAAGTGCTAATCAATGTGCACACTCTTTAGCTACTTTTTCTTTGTTTTATACTGCCTCTGATTCCATCTCTCTTTATAATGAGATACCTCCATGTATTGAATCTCATGTTATTCATGACATGAGTTCAGTTGTCTCTTAATTTTAATGAAATCTTGTTTTTCAAAAAAAAAATTAACCAGAAACAAAAAATAAACATTTCTATTTGAAGCATACCAACTAGACAAAAATGAAGCAGAAATCATGAATTGGGACCCCTTAAACGAACAACAGGGATCAAGTGAAACAAAAGAATCACGAAAAGAGAGAGAAAGAGATAGGGGTGGAGTTTACAAGAAAAAGGAGGATCCATGGCAGGAAGTAGATATCAGCACCGCTCCGGTGAAATTACAGCCTCCAAGAAGAAGAAGAGAAGCAAATAGCCATGAGAGGTACGACTTGAGAGCTCTAGATTCGGGATCAGTGAAGGAGGAGAGGGGAAGAGAAACATAGAAGGGATAAGAACAACTTTAACCCAACATATTTATTGGTTTCTAAAACAAAATTTGAAAAGCTTTTGTTTCTTTCCAACAACAAACATAAGTGTCCAGCGAATGTAGTTCAATTGAAAAGCAATCTGGACATCACCCAGAGTTGATAGAGTTCAGTCCTCCAACTGTATAGATGTGTGTGGGTTATCATCAAAAAAAATTAGGTTAAGTTGGTTCTTCAAATCAAACCAACCTCGTAACTAGCCACCAATGTAATAGATTTCACTATGCGGAATCATGAAGAATCGATAGGCCGATGACACAACTAATGTCAATTTTTATTTTAAATTTTTATTTTACGCACACACACACACACACACACACATATATATATATATATATATATATATATATATATATATATATATATATATATGTTGGAGTTTGGTCTTTTTCTAAGTAAATTTTAGTCCCACATCGGCTAGACCAAAGGAGTTGTATCTCTATATAATAGCTTTCCTATTTTAGATATGCACATGTGGTGTGGAGGTGCACATGGGGGTGCCATGTGGGGTTATTTTTCTAATAGAAAAGGACTAAATCAACAATAAAAGCATTCATGCTTTTTGCTCTTGGAAATTTCATTTCCATGGGAGCTAAGCCCCGTAGGGGCTTAGCGACTCGGACTCATGGGCTCATGAGGCATAATATGGCATTTTGTTGGCGCACTTTGCACTTAGCAGCAACCGACCAGTTGCTGCAGGGCCTATATAAGGCATCCTCTCTCTCAAGGCTCATTACAGAATAAAAAAAAGAAGCCACTACAGAAAGTTTACGAAGTATTTTTTAGCACAAGTAAACAGAGAATTCATACGTGTTCTTTAACACAGTTCTGATCGGAATTTGCTTGCGAATTCCAGCAGCCTTTGAGAGAGAGGAAAGGCGCCGCACCAGCATTGCTTTTGTACGGGAGTTCGTGTCCATCCGAGGAGTCAGAAGAGCAGGAGTGTTCCAAGTTCTCCGACGAACTTGCTGGTTCCTGGAAGCTGTTCGTGTAGGGCGAATAAAGCTTTGAGCAACGGTGATCATTCACCCCAGCAGGCCATCTTCCATCTTTCGCCTGTCACCTTCTTCGCTGCTGTGATTACGAAATCTTTCTAGATTCTCGTAATATCATAACGATATCTTTTTAAATCTTCGTTATACTTGCGCAACCTTCCTAGAAGTGTTGCGTTGGAACATTGTTTTTACAATTGTTTCATATTCTCTGTTTTCCATCGAAAAATTGTGCCCCGGCACTAACAATCTCAAAGCTTTATTGCTACGATGGAAAACGTTAATGTTTCACTCTTCAATTCTGACTTTTGTAAGTTAGAAAAGTTTGATGGAGAACATTACCAAGTCTGGAAGAGGAAGGTATATCTCACCCTTCAACTCAAAGACGTAGATCACGTGCTTCTGGAGGAAGAACCTACCGTTCCAGATACTGGGTCTGCTGCCACAATCACTGCAGCTACTAAACTTCAGGCCAAGTGGAGAAGAGAAAATAGCATTTGCAGGCTGCTTATCCTGAATGGTATGGAGGATTCCCTTGCAGAATCCTATTCTAAGAAAAATATCGCTAGAGACATATGGGAGTCTCTAGAAAAACTCTACGAAGAAGACAAGAACCGCAGTAAAATATTTGTGGTTGAAAAATATCACAAGTGGTTCTTTGAGGACGAAAAGTCTATGCTGCCGCAGGTGAAGGAGTTTCTGAAACTGCAAGACGAGGCGATGTCCCTCCCCGACAAGTTTGTTGTTGGAGGGATTGTCTCAAAGCTCCCCGCTGGATGGAGCAAGTTCTATACAAACATGCATAGGAAGAAGCTTGAGATCAGCCTTGAAGATCTCTTGCAGGAAATATATGTTGAGGACCAGATGCGGGCTCAACTGAAGGTGGACACACTGTCCAAGCAATTGGCTAACGCCAATCTGGTTCAGACCCAGGAACCAAGGGGAAAACAGGCGGCTTTCCATAGCAAGAAGAAGGACTCTGACAATCTAAAAGTCAAGGGAACTTCTATCAAGAAAAAGAAGCCAAAGTCTTAAATGCCTTGCTTCAAGTGTGGCAAGAAGGGCCACTTTAAGAATGAGTGTAAAGCAAAAACCAAGCAATCAGAGCAAGGAGAGCCTAGTAAGGTATCTATGATCACTGACATTGTTGCTATGATTGTACAGGTTGATGCGGTAAGGACTGACTCTGACTGGTGGGTAGACACTGGAGCCTCCTACCATGTCTACTCCAGTAAGGAGTGATTCACCACCTATACACCTACTTCTAAAGTGGTTATGATGGCGAACCAGGCACAATCTAAAGTGCTCGGGATCGGGACGGTGGTGTTGAAGCAGACTTTGGGAAAGTCTCTGACGCTTCAAGGCGTGAAGCACGTACCTGCTATCGCCAAGAACCTGATCTCAGGAGGCCTACTCTGCAAAGCAGGCCTCAGGATGGACATCAATGCTGGCCAGATGGTGATATCTATCAAGGGAACATATTTTGGGAAAGCTTTTTATATCGAAGGAATGTTCAAAATTCAACTTGTAAATCAGTCCAATGTAATTAATATGATTAATGAAGTCACTTATTCTGCTTATACTCTTGAGTTGTGGCATAATAGGCTAGGACATGTTCATTGTAAACGAATAAACAGAATATCTAGTCTAGGACTTATCTCCATGTGTGGGGATAAGGTAGAGAAATGTGAAGTTTGTGCTCAAACAAAGATCACAAGGAAACCCTTTCCTCGGGTTAATCGAAGCACAGATCTTCTGGAGTTGGTACACTTCGATATCTGTGACTTCAAACAGTTCTCTACAAAGGCCGGGATGAAGTATTTCATAACCTTCATCGATGACTTCTCAAAGTATGCGTTCGTCTACTTGCTGAAGGCTAAAGATGAAGCATTCGAGAAGTTCAAGGAGTTCAGAGCCGAAGCTGAGCGGCAGACTGGACAACAACTCAAAAGGATAAGAAGTGATCGAGGTGAGGAGTACAGGTCTCATAAATTCGCATCGTTCTGCAAAGAACATGGAATTGTCAATGAGACTATGGCTCCGTACTCTCCTCAATCAAACGAAGTAGCAGAGAGGAAGAACAGAACGTTAACAGAAATGATTAACTCTATGTTGTTGACTGCTGGTCTTCCTAAGTGCTACTGGGGAGAAGCTGCATTGACGGCCACTTTTATTCTAAATAGAGTGCCTCATGCGACTTCAGACGCTACTCCTCATGAACTCTGGTTCAAGGTCAGACCTAACTTGAATGTCATTCGAGTGTGGGGGTATCTGGCATATGTCAAGCTTCCAGATCTGAAGATTCAGAAGCTTGGGACAAGGACTACCAAGACGATCTTCTTGGGGTATGCCGAGAAGAGTGATGCTCGAAGATTTCTTGATATTGAGTCAAATCATATCATTGAATCTTGCGACGCAGAATATTTTGAATACAAATTCGTAAGGCACAAGAATATTGTTCTTGCGGATGTTCCGGAGAACAATGAGGGTACACAGATCTTCAATGAAGATGTGGTCCAAGAAGATGTTGTTGTTGAAACAACGGTTGAACCAGATCTCGCTGAGCCGTCAACGAAGCGAGTGAGGAGGCCGAAGGACTTCGGAAGTGATTTTGTTACCTATCATGTGGAAGCAGATCCGCTTACCTATGATGAGGCGATGAAGACCAGAGACGCGGTTTTCTGGAAGGAGGCGATTGACAATAAAATTGATTCCATCACCTCAAATAACACTTGGGTGTTGGTTGATCTTCCTGAAGGAGCAAAATCCATCGGATGCAAATGGATCTTCAAGAAGAAGATGAAAGCAGACGGAACTATTGACAAGTTCAAGGCTAGGTTGGTAGCCAAGGGATTTTCTCAGAAGCAGGGGATTGACTATTTTGACACGTATGCTCCAGTAGCCCGGATGACCACCATCAGAATGTTGATTGCTCTCGCAGCAATACATAAGATGGTGATACATCAGATGGATGTGAATACGACTTTCCTAAATGGCGAGCTGACCGAAGAGATTTATATGCAACAGCCAGAGGGATTTGTCATCAGGGGTCTTAAAGACAAAGTCTGCAAGTTGGTAAAATCCTTTTACGGTCTTAAACAAGCTTCCAAGATATGGCATGAGAAATTTGACAAAGTTATAAGGTCAAATCGCTACATGGTCAGCGATACGGACAAGTGTGTTTACACGAAGTTCGCTGATGGAAGAGGTGTGATAGTTTGTCTGTACATGGACAACATACTTATCCTAGGTACGAATATTAGCTGTGTCACGGAGACAAAGAAATTTATCTCAAGCAAGTTCAGTATGAAGGACTTGGGGAAAGCTGATGTGATCTTAGGAATCAAGATCATCCGGACAGACACTGGACTAGCGCTGTCACAGTCTCATTATATTAAGAAAATGATCACTCATTATGGGTATCGGGATCTTCCAGGGATCGATACGCCGTACAGATATGATCTGAAGCTGAAGCCTAATTCAGGGGAAAGCGTCAGGCAGATGGAGTATGCAAGCGTAATCGGAAGTTTGATGTATGCTACTAATGCCACAAGGCCTGACATAGCATTTGCCGTAGGAATGCTGAGTCATTTTATGAGCAACCCAGGTGCTGAACACTGGAAAGCTGTGAAACGGGTTATAAGATATCTCAAGAAGACTCAGACATATGCACTGTACTACAGCGGAGATCCGCCGGTAGTGGAAGGCTTCAGTGATGCCAGCTGGTGCTCAGAGGTGGAGAGCGAGAGGTCCACAGGTGGATTCATTTTCACAATAGGTGGAGCTGCTATATCGTGGAAGCCGAAGAAGCAGACTATGCTCTCGCAGTCATCCATGGAATCTGAGTTCTTTGCACTTGATACCGCAGCCGAGGAAGCAGAATGGCTTTGGGAGCTCATGTATGATCTTCCAATGGTTGGGGCGTAAATACCGGCGATACCGATATACTGCGACAACCAGGCGACTGCGGCGGTGGCATCAAATGACCTCTTCAACGGGAAGAAGAGGACTGTACGGTTGAAGCACAGGGTAGTACACGATCTTATCAAGAGAGGTGTTATTGCAGTTATTGATGTTCGGAGTCAGGAGAACCTGGCGGATCCGTTCACCAAGGGCCTCAAGCGCCAGCTGGTCGAAGACACAGCTTGTAAAATGGGCTTGAAGGCATTCTGATATTGTATTATTGTATTCCTACCATAAAGTTTTATGCTATTAGTTCAAAGATTTATCTACTAGGCATCTAGCTTTTGGTTCAAGGGAGGACCACTAATCGGAAGAATATCAGGAATGGTGGGTACATGTTCTATTCGGCATGGAGAGGTTACGGACCTATAACCACTGTTGTTTTCTGCAGAAAACGATTTCTGTGGGAAGGTTGGCTTAATTGCCTTAATAAGTTCTTAGGCAGAGTGAATGCCTGGTGTGCTTTACAGGAGGCACGGTAGAGCAGCACTACAAGGAATGAAACTCTATGCTACAGTGGGTTGAGTCCACAATGAGGTTCCTATATGTGGGGTGCTGCCCAGTAATAGGATAAAGCCTCGACTTTGCAGGCCAAGTCACAGCGGCGTAGCACCGCAAATAGGCAGTTAGCCTAATGCTGTATGTTAAAAAATAAATAGGGGTGTAGTCAGCACTACAAAGAGGAGGAGTTCCTCATGTTACAGTGGCACGATACCACGATGAGGTACCCGGTTAGGGATAAAGCCTCGGCCTTGCAAGCCATGTCGTTGCGGCGTAACACCGCAAGGGAGCCTAAGGCTTCATGCTGGGTAGTTTGGCACTACAAAGAGACGGTTGCCTCATGCTGTAGTAGTATGACACTACGATGAGGTTTCCGGTACGAGGTAAGGCCTCGGCTTTAAGCCATATCATGGTGGCGTAGCACCGCAAGGGAAGCACAAAGCGCTTCATGCCATGTCTCTTTATATTGAACTCACCTATAGTGTATGGACAAAGAGATATCAGGCCGTCTCTTGAGGGTAAACTTGTAGACGCCCAAATTTATACACTGAAACCAGGCTGGCACAGGACCTTTAATGTGTAGCCAGAGGCACACGTAACTATATTATGCGAGTGGAAAGAATTTCAGCTATGATGCAGAATTCAAGGCTTAGTCCATTCTTGTATTATAGTCTGTTGTTTGACCCACACGGGAAGATTCAAGTCGCAAGCGACATCTCTCCTAATGCATGATGGAAAGTTACTGTGGAGAACACTTATACCCATATATATAGAGATATGTGGGGGATTGTTAGAGTTTGGTCTTTTTCTAAGTAAATTTTAGTCCCACATCGGCTAGACCAAAGGAGTTGTATCTCTATATAATAGCTTTCCTATTTTAGAGATGCACATGTGGTGTGGAGGTGCACATGGGTGTGCCATGTGGGGTTATTTTTCTAATGGGAAAAGGACTAAATTAACAATAAAAGCATTCATGCTTTTTGCTCTTGGGAAATTCATTTCCATGGGAGCTAAGCCCCGTAGGGGCTTAGCAACTCGGACTCGAACTCGGACTCGGACTCGGAATCGGACGCATGGGCTTATGAGGCGTAATGTGGCATTTTATTGGCACACTTAGCACGTCAGCATCGTCGTTAGACGCATAGTGCGCTTTAGTTGCGCTCGTTGCGCGAGCCACTTGCGCTGCAACGTTGCGCAAGTCCAGTTGCGCCGCCCAGTTGCGCAAGCCCAGTTGCGCTAACCAGGTGCGTGCCCAGGTTGCGCTCAGGTTGTGCTTGGGTGCACTGGGTTGCGCTGGGTTGTGCTGGGTTGCGCAGGGTTGTGCTGAGTTGCGCGGGTTGTACGGGTTGTGCTGCACGCGCAACGTGTGCAGTATGCGCAGTGTGTACAGTGCGCGCAGTATGCACAATTCAGTGTGCGCTCTGTCGTACAGAGTGCATGGAGCGCTGGGTGTGCGCAGTTGGCAGCAGAACGTGCGTTTGCATGTTCTGGGCGGTTGCTACATGTTCGGGGTGGTTATTACCACGTCCCTAACTTTGTGGCAACCGACCAGTTGCTGCAGGGCCTATATAAGGCATCCTCTCTCTCAAGGCACATTACAGAATAAAAAAGAAGCCACTACAAAAAGTTTACGAAGTATTTTTTAGCACAAGTAAACAGAGAATTCAGACGTGTTCTTTAATACAGTTCTGATCGGAATTTGCTTGCGAATTCCAGCAGCCTTCGAGAGAGAGGAAAGGCACCGCACCAACGTTGCTTTTGCACGGGAGTTCGTGTCCATCCGAGGAGTCAGAAGAGCAGGAGTGTTCCAAGTTCTCCGACGAACTTGCTGGTTCCTGGAAGCTGTTCGTGTAGGGCGAATAAAGCTTTGAGCAACGGTGATCATTCACCCCAGCAGGCCATCTTCCATCTTTCGCCTGTCATCTTCTTCGCTGCTGTGATTACGAAATCTTTTTAGATTCTCGTAATATCATAACGATATCTTTTTAGATCTTCGTTATACTTGCGCAACCTTCCTAGAAGTGTTGCGTTGGAACATTGTTTTTACAATTGTTTCATATTCTCTGTTTTCCATCGAAAAATTGTGCCCCGGCACTAACAATATATATATATACTAGTTACTTTCACGTGCATTGCACGTAGGAAAAAAATAACAACACGATTGAAATATAAAAATTTAAATTATGTTAGAATAATTCAAATATATTTTAGTTTTTCTTAGAAGGCAATATATTTTAGTTATGATTTACTATAAATATATTTTTAAACTTTTGGATGTGTGTTTAGTTAGATAATCTCATTTTGTTAGTTTTAATATAATTTAAATTCTAAAATAGATTAGTAGTTTTTTAGGGAAAATTTATGAAATGCAAAAAAAATGAAAAAGTTTTATGAAAAAACCACCGCGCAATAACATTTCATCGCGTGCCCAGAATTAGCAAAAAATATATAAAGAGGGTTCCGAATGACCTTTTTGCCCTAATTTATTGAAAACACCCACGAAACTACTCTTAAAAAAATGTTTCGATACTTCATCTTCTTCCATACGCTGCTCACTTTCGAATCTAGGTTTTCTCCTAAAATTTTTTTAAAAACTAGTGGGAAAATTTCGGAAAGACCGAGACAAACGACAAAAGTGCTAAAACGGAGGTCTAAATATCATTTTTTGCGATTCTAAAATTTTAGAAGGCCGACAAATGGTAAAACCATTTATCTCAGGCTCCTTGAAGATACGCTCATTTTGCGACAAACCGGGCCTCGTTTCGACCTTCCAGTCAAAAGTTATGGCCCTCCAAGTTTCAACTGACCAAAAAATACAGGAGAATGGCCATTCTCCGTGTTAGAACACGAAGAATGTTAATTTCGCATGAGGGTGGCCATTCTCCATGTTAGTAACACGGAGAATAGCATTCTACGTCTTAATTTACACGGAGAATGGCCATTCTCTGTGTTAGTAATACGGAGAAGAGCCATTCTCCGTCTTAATTTACACAGAGAATGGCCATTCTCCGTGCTAAATTACATGGAGAATGGCCATTCTTCGTGTAATTTAGCACGGAGAATGGTCATTCCATTGTTAAAATACAGGAGAATGGCCATTCTCTGGGTTAGAAACACGGAGAATGGCCATTCTTTGTGTTAATTTACACGAAGAATGGTCATTCCCAGTGTTAAAACGTATAAGAATGACCATTCTCTATGTAATTTAGTACGGAGAATGACATTCTCCGTGCTAAATTACACGGAGAATGACCATTCTCCGTGTTAAATGATACGGAAAATGGTCATTCAAATGTTAAAATACAGGAGAATGGCCATTCTCCGTGTTAGAAACACGGAGAATGCCATTCTCCGTGTTAATTTACTCGGAGAATGGCATTCTCCTTGTTAAAATGTAGGAGAATGACTATTCTTCGTGTTATATCGACGGAGAACAGATGACAGAAACCTATTTTTTTATTTTTTTTGTTTTGTGGAAAGAAATTTGACATGAATAAAGATTCAAGAGTTTTCGTTCTTCTTTCAAAACGATGCTAACTCTTATGGAAAGGAAGAAGAAGATCTTCTTTCCATAATTGACCTAATTATCGAAGAAGAAGAAGAAGAAGAAAGAAGAAGAAGAAAAAAGAAGAAGAAGAAGAAGAGCGATGATCGGAGTTCGACTGAAAAAAACATGGTGAACTACGAACAATCTTTGTGATCTCTGCTGAAGATGAGAGCAATGAAATTCAGATTTCTCGTGAAGAAGAAGAAGAAGACGACGAGAATCGCAATCAAATCTGAGTTTGTGTGGAGGGGTAGTAATGGTATTAATTTTGTAAATACAGAGCATCTAAAGGGAATCTTGGAATACTTAACGTGAAAATATATAATTCTGGGCATTTCATAAAACCCATCCTGCGGGTGAATTTTTCATAAATACCAACCCCGAAATTGGGTTTCTATAAGCCCCTGTTTTTCAAATTTAGTTTTATTAGTGCTAATTAATTTTTAATGCTAATTTTGGCCTTAAAATATTTTATTAGGATTTTTAGGAATTTTCTATAATTTTTAAATGAGTTTTATATATAAAAATATCACTTTGCAAATTAATTAAAATTTATTAAATAGGTTTTGCAATTTTCTGAAATGATTTTATATCAGTTTGTAATAAATTATTTGTTCTTAATTGAGGAATGCAAATAATATTTTGCATTTTAATACTGAAAAACCCCTTTTGTAATTTCCTAATTCCCGAGGGCCTAATTGTAATCTACCCAAACCCCCCCCCCCCCCCGACCAACTCTCTCTCTCCTCCAGCTCCATCACCCACCCCCGTTGACCCAGCGGGCTGACCCGACCGACTCACCGCCCTGCCCCCGCCGAATCCGGCTGCCCGACCGCCTCGAAAACCACCTATAAAATCCCCCACTCTTCCCCCGACCTAAACCCTAAACCCTAACCCTAAAAATTCCCCCACGACCGCCAGCGCCGCTCCATCACCCCCTCTCACCCCACCGGAACCCTAGCTCCGGCTAGACCCGAGCGCCGCCCCTACGACGCACGCCACCACCTACCACCACCGTCACAAGGTTCGCCGCAGTGAGGCGAACACGTCGCCACCGGAGCGCCCTGACCCCAACGTCTCCTCCGCCCGCCAGCACCATCAACCTCCCCTACGACGGGCGGACACGTAAGTTGCAAGTGTCACGACGTGTCGTGCGTGTCTCGTGTTGGGTCGAAAGTGTTCGCCGTGTCCTAGCGAACACGAACGCAGACGAGGACACGCGAGACTGAGCTTGTACGTGTCGTGCTAAGCGAAGACACATAGATACCTGTGTCCTGAACTGTCTGGACACAGAACACAAAAATTTATATTTTTTTTTGTATAACTAACCTAAACAGAAATATAACTAACCTAAAACCTATTCCTAACACAGCGGGCCGCTGGCCCACTGGCCAGCGCGCAGTGATCAAAACACCCCCCCCCTTCCTGAGGACAGGGTTCGAGTCCCCCCTTCCTTTCTGTTTTCTTTTTCAGTTTCTTTTCTTTTCTTTTTCTTTTTATATATATTTATATATATATGTATATACATTTATTTGTGTATATATATATGTATTACTATATATACTATAAATATATATATATACTTGCTGTTTTTATATATATATATTTATATATATACTTCCTCTTTTATACCTTATTATATTATGTATGTATATATATATATATATATATATATGTATTATGTATACATATATTTATGTATATATATATATATATTTCCTTGTGTATATATATATTATTATATATATACTATTATATGTATATGTATACATTATTTGTATATATATATATATATATATTATATAGTTTAGTATTTTCTTATATGTATGTATATATATATATATATATATATATATATATATATATATATATATATATATATATATATATATATATATATATATTTGTATATATATATATAATATATAGTTGAGCATTTTCCTATATGTATAAATATCCCTATATTTTATATATATATATATTATTTTTGTATTTCACTTAGCTTAGTACAAATTATCTTTATAAGATAACATTCATACTTTTATAGTTACTATGTAAAACTTTACCATATTAAAATAATAATGTTTAATTTGACTATTACCAAATTGTATTTTTATTGTATTTAAATTACTGCAACCATTTGGTGTCCAAGCCTAGCATGGGTATTTGGGCTCAAATGTGTTTTCACATATTCAAGACCTGTTCAAGTCATATTGGACTTGATTCATGGTCTTGGGTCCTGTATTTGAACTTTGGTTCAAATTATGTACATGGACAAAATACGCAGATAATTAATTATTGTGTGCATTACTGTTTTTGATTTTCTAAAAATACTTAAAGTACTGCTAAAATTATGGAAAAATAGTTTTTAGATACTATGTTAAGTTGGCTAATTTAGTATAATTTTTGTAGTATTTAATTTACTGTTTTGCCACTAGTTTGGCATATGAAACCAAAACTCATTTTCTGTATACTTAGGAAAACTGATTTTTATAAAATACTTGTACTGGTTAATAAATTCCAGAAAAATTATAATAAATTTCTATGATTAACAAGGATCACTTTAGTACTTTACTTTAAGAAAAACTAGGCTTTTTGTCTATCTCTAAAATTGTTAGAACACAATGATCTTTTGATTTATTTATTGATTAATTACAACTTGTAGCTTTTTGTGTTATTTGGAGTTTTAGTCGTGTTGAACCCCATCCCTCACTAGTGTAAAGACCCTAGAAAGTTAGTTAACATAGTGTGTCACCCTACATTGGTCTCCTATGCCAAAGTTATCATTTTGGCTAGGTGCCCAATCACAAGTCATGTTTCACCAATTAGTGTCCTAGTGTTTTAGCTTAGTGTAAAACTAAATTATTGTATTTACTTCTACAGCGACGAGTTACCGGACATCCATAGCATTGTTATCGTAGCTTGTTTTGTTTTGCTTTGCTAGAGGCAAGTACTTTCTACGAACTTTACATGTTGTTACATAAATGAACTGCAAAACCCACCATGTTAAATGCTGATCCTTGGGGTAGCAAGTTAAAACGTCACATGTTGTACTTTCCATTACTACCATGCTTAGAACAGTCTTGATGTATCTCTCACATGATTAGAATATGGGTTATGGGGAAACTGTTAGTAGTGTACGTGATTATGCCCCCTTCTTCCGTACGTATGTACCGAACAAGGTCGCATTTTATACGCATACCTTGTCGTAGGCTTTATCTCAACACGGATTTGTACGTATGTACATCTGTCGCCGTTTTACTTGTACGGAAGTACATTTCATTATGTGCCCCCAGCACATTGTACATCTATTGACCGACCACGTACCTGCTACAGTTTTAAACATTTCATATACATCTGTCTCTATGACATATGTGTCCTTGCCATGATAGACTATGTGATGCCATGCTTTCCAGTTATTCCTCTCATGTTCATTTCCATGTTTCATATGCTAGTTTGGTAGATTTAGTACTTGCTCCCGTCCTGACAGGATAACGTTGTAGGTGTCCTTACTAAGGAGGAGTTACTCTGCGACACATATTATGGGATTACTGCCGAGGACCCGGCTCTGCTTTACGAGGATGTTCCTGCGGGGAACCTCGCCTAGTTGTCTTTTGTTTACTTAGACTTTTGAGAGTAGACATGTATTAGATTATATCATTTTGTAACTGGACATGTATCCAGTTTTACATTTCAGTTTACTTGTACTTGGACATTTTACTATATACGATGACTTTTGTGTTTGGAGCACTTCTGACTTTATTTCACTTATAGAACTGTTAGCACATTTAGTCTTATCCTGTTGTCTTTAGAACAGCTTACTACGTTTTATCTCAACGTAGGCTGGGCATGACTCGACCTGGCCCAACAAATTGGGTAGCGGGTCGTGACAGTTTCTCAGCAATTTCCATATTTTTTTATATCCATGTAGTTACTGTTAGGAGGATTTTAGGTTTTAATTTATTTAAACTACGTGAGAAAATAACTACGGTTATGGAACTTAAATTTTTTTTAATCTTTAGAACGAAATAGTTGAATGATCTTGAGCCATTTTGAACCCCTTTATATTAAAAGAGATAAGTCACCGAACACAACTGGTTCGATGTAAACTTCTTGGTTAGACGGAAGGTCTCAAAATCGAACAACGGAAAAGATATAACAGTAAATCCAAATAACATGTAATACATTGTGTATAAAGTATCGTACTTTACACTGGCCGTCTCAAAAAGAAAATATCATAAGCCACAAAACAAATGTACATTTAAAATCCTCCATAGGTTTGTTGCATGAATGATTTACAATATGCGACACAAACAGATGGTACGTGATTCATCACTCTAGCACAATTTCCTTAACTAGTTTAAGTAGTCATACTGGAAACTAGCTAGCCAGAGAGAATGAATTAAGTAAAAGAATAATTATCAACTGGGACATTCAGATTCCTTAACAATTTCCTTAACTAGTTTAGCCGACCAATTAGCCGTAATATGAGAACACTTTCACATGCTTGACATTCAGAGCCCCCAATTAAACCCCCCACGCATAATTTAATTCCACACTAACCCCAGTCACATTATTAACCCCCAAGTAAGTATTGCCTATGTAATCTGTCTAAGCCTATTCCTCCCTATCATAAAATTATTCTCTTGGTTTACGTAAACCTACCCCCTCCACAATATACGGTCCGGGTCACCGTCGGCCCAGAAACCCATGCCCTACCGCTCCACCCCTCAACCGAACCAACCGCGCACGTGTAACTTTCCAAACGAATCCAACCATCCACGATCGTCCATCTGACGGCTGTCCAGATCCGTGGTTCTCCTTTTAAAAACTCGTGCCATGTTCTACGCGATTTCGAAAACGATTCCTTCCTCCATACGCGAATTATTATTACTAGTAAATCCACGTGATTTGCACGTATGATAACGTATAATAAGAATATTATCCAATTATAGTCAAATATTTTTTTTAGTTCATGTAGTTAAGGTGGGAGGTTTTCTTCTTGTTTGGTTGAGTTCAATTTTCCATTTTGAATATATATAACAAATTAAACTTCTTTCAACAATTTTTTTACATAATTTATTTATTTTTTTAAAAGAAAATGGTTGATGATATACATGGCTTAGACAGCTCAATCTTGAGCCAATTTGAAGCATATATATATGAGTCCATAGCATGTGGGTGTGGATCCCCTTTTTAGGAGCACCTCAGCTCCTCGGTCCCCCCCTCAGCCGGTGGCCGGACGTCCCCGGGCGGTCGGGTCCCCGCTGGTCGCACCTCTCGCGGAGTGGCCACCCCAATCCCCCGGCCGGAACTTGTACGGCGTGCGGCGGGCCAGTCCCTTTCTCCCCTCCTCCTCGGAGCCACCGCCGTACTCGGCGCCGTCGGAACCGCCGTTCCTGGCGACCTGGGCCTTCGCCGGCCCCGTATCTCCTCGGCGCGCCGCCAGTGATCCTCGGCGCCCCGCGTGCTGCGCGGCCACGCCCCGGCCCGCCGCTACTCAGGGTCGGCGTCCCCGTCGCAGAACCCCCGTCGGCCGCCCCAGCTGCCCCTCCAGCTCCGGATCCCTCCGCCCTGGCAGTCGACCTCCCTCCGGTAGCCCCTCCTCCCGAGCCCCCCGCTTCGGTTTCGGGCAGCCTCTCCGTGCCCCCCCCTCGTGCCTCATTCCGCCTCGTCAGCGGCCCTCCCCCATGTTGGCCCATTGGTCATATGGTCAAACTGATTTTAATAATTGATCAAACTCTGTCTCGATATATGAAGCTAGTCAGGATATCTCGGACTCTTGGACATGATCAAGAACAGCTATCTACTCATTTCAAGACCGAAGCAATATTTGTATGTTCGAGTCTGTATTTCTTTGAGCAACGTATTTTTTTATTTTATTGAGTCTAGGAATACGTTGTACACCGAGTCGTACTGGCAAATAAGCTATTACAAAATGATTTCAAAATATTTTTAAAATATCCTTAGTTTTTGAAAAACATTCATATTAACAAAAGCTTCAAAAAGGTTTTCAAAAATCCCCAAAAACTATTTTTAAAAACCTAACCTAACCCTGACAGAACTCGGCCAGAGTTCGGCCAGAGTTCGGTTAGTGACCGTTTTGATTTTTAAATTCTTTGGAACTTGGTCCTCCTGCAGTTGCGGATTTGACCGAGATTTTCTCATCGAGTTCTGCCCGAATTCTGCCCGAATTCTGCTAGAATTCTGTCTTTGGAACTCCTATAAATAGAGAAGGATTTCGATCATTTCAACTCACTCATTCACTTTCAATCTTCTCTCTTCTAAAAAGCTTTCAGTCTTCCAAAGAGTTTTTCTCGAGCTTCAAATTTCAGATCCCAAGCCAGTTACAATCCTCTAGTCGATTTGCCAGTGCGGTGCGGTCTAGAAGTTTCAGAGTGATTGTAATCAGAGGCTTGATAGAAGATTCAACTCTTCAAAATTGAAGTTGGACGAGTTCTTCGTATCAAAGCTCGCGTTGTAGAAGTTGCAAGGACTTCGTAAGAAAACTTGCGATTTTTCCAATAGTGGATTCAACTGGTAGCAAGAGTTCTACCGACTGGATTAGTCCTCAACAGAGGGAAACCAGTATACATCGCTGTCTTTGCGTTTGCTTTCTTATCTCTGCCTTTACATTATTTAGTTGTGATTATTATTCTGTGATCTTGTTGCTAACATTTTTAAATTAGCATTATTCTGCTGCCAACTCTATTCACCCTTCCCTCTAGAGTATTCTGCTTTACGATTTTGTTCCTACAATTGGTATCAGAGCGGGTGTTACAGGTAAAGCAAGATAACATTGTAATTATTTATTCATTTAACTAATTGTTATATAGATCACAGCACAACACATGGCAACTGTGAAATTCACAAGTGAAGGCCAGGCCACAAACAGACCTCCACTGTTTGATAGTACGAATTATACCTATTGGAAAACACAGATGAGTTTCTTCTTGAAATCACTTGACTTTGATTTATGGTCTATTGTTATTGATGGCTATCAAAAGCCACCTCGTATAAATGTTGATGGAGTTTTAGTTGAAAAATCCCATAACAGATATACAAAGGAAGAAAAGAAAAAGGCCAGCCTTGACGTACGTGCTATTAATGCTTTATTTTGTGCCTTAGACAGAACTGAATTTAACAGGGTGTCTATCTGCACAACTGCTAATGAAGTGTGGAAGCTCCTGGAAGTCACACATGAAGGCACGACTCAAGTCAAAGAATCAAAGGTCAGCAGACTTACTCAAGAGTATGAGGTGTTCAAGATGAAGCCCAACGAAACAGTTACTCAGATGTTCGAAAGATTCTTGAATATTGTAAATCCTTTGTCCTCCCTAGGCAAAGATTACAGTAACCATGAAAAGATTCGCAAACTCCTGCGAGCACTTACCAAGAACTGGATTCCAAAGGCTACTACAATCATTGAAGGGAACGACCTCACAACTATGTCCCTCGAAGTACTCATGGGTAAGCTACTCACTCATGAACTGGAGCTACAAGATTTTGAAGAGCCTGCACCAAAGGAGAAGACGATCGCTTTCAAGACACAGCACAGAAAAGCTGCTGAAGGTGATTCAGACAGCAGTGAATCTGATGCTGAAGATCAAGCACGCCTAGCAAAGAAATTCAAAAAATTCATGAGATATGGGAAGAAAGCCAAAGAAAATAATAGCAGCAACAACTGGTATCAAGATGATGCTGTCTGCTATGGATGCAAGAAGAAGGGACACATGAAGAAGGATTGTCCTACAAACTCATCATCAAGCAAGAAGAGCAACAGATATGAAAAAGGGAACCTGAAGAGATCAACATCTCGGAGATATGCCAACACCAGCATATGGCATGAAAGTGAAGCCAGTGACTCAGAAGATAAACAATCAGAAGACGCTACAAATGTATGCTTTATGGCATCCGATCAGGTACTCTCTGAACCTGTAGTTGATACATATGATGACTTCACTTTTGAGCAATTAGGAGATGCCTTCAGTGAACTGATAAGTGATTACAGAAAACTGTGTAGCAAATATCAGACCTCTAAGAAGGTACTCAAAGAGTACAAAGGTGAAATAGGAAGACTTACCGACCTACTAGCTGAGGTTAGAAATAATGTTAGTGAGTCTGGTGAGCTTTCCTCTATTAAGCTCTTATTACACGAGACTACCAAGTCATCTGAAGAGAAAGACAAGGTTATTGACCAACTGAAAGAAGAACTTTCTAAAGAGAAGAAAAGTCTTCAAAGTGCACAAGTCAGAATGGAAGCACTCACTTCTGACTATACTAAGTTGTATGACACTTCCAAAAGATTGGAAATTAGGTTAGGAAAACAGCCTGAGACTGCTGCTTCCTACCCTAACATGTGTCACTTACCGAATAATCGGAACATTCCCAAACCAAACACTGTCAGACCTAACCCTATCAAACCTTTACCCCAAAAGGTTAAGCCCAAACAGGATTATAGGTATGCTTTCTTCTATACTAGAAAACCTAAACCTACCAACCGTGCACATCACTCAGCTTTCAACACTAAACATGCACAATGTCATTATTGTGGCCACATTGGTCATATTTCTTCTGCATGTAGAATCAGAAAGCTTGTTGATTTAAATATTTATGCATGGATACCAAAAGCTAACATTTCAGGACCCTACAAGAAATGAGTACCAAAAGTTTCATCTGTAAACTGTTTTGTAGGTGGAACACCTTTCACATGCTAAAAGCAAATGGATTCTTGACAGCAGTTTTTCACGGCATATGATCGGTGACGCTACATTATTTGCAACACTGTCGAAGAAAAAGAAGGAAGGTTATGTCTCCTTCGGTAATAACTTGAAAGGGTATATCATTGGTATCGGTGATGTTGGTAAGTCTCCCTATCCTGTGATTAAGGATGTCTGTCTGGTTACCGAGTTGAAACATAATCTACTCAGCGTAAGTCATCTAGCTGATCATGGTTATGGCATCAACTTTGGCAAAGACAAATGTACTATAGTTGATAGCTCAACTGGTAGTACTATCTTTGAAGGTATCAGGGAAGACAACAAATATGTTTTCTATTTGTTGGAAGAAACTAACATTTCAGGTAGATGCTTAATGGCTAAAAGTGATGAGAGTCATCTGTGGCATATGAGACTCGGTCACGCAAATATGGACACAATTTTAAGATTATCCACAAAGAAGCTAGTACGCGGTTTACCGGATATAACATTCAAGAAGGATTCGGTATGCAGCCAATGTAAAAAGAACAAAGCTACCAGATCCACATTCAAGTCAGTAAACGCAGTATGTACTACTAGACCTCTACAATTGCTACATATGGACTTATTTGGTCCTAGCAGAGTTGCTAGCCTCGGAGGTAAGCTTTATGATTTTGTAATTGTAGATGATTACTCTAGATACACGTGGGTATACTTCTTGACATGCAAGAATGATGCATTATTCGAATTTGTCGCCTTTTGCAAGAAAGTACAGAATGAAAAAGGTTACATGATCACTCGTATTAGAAGCGATCATGGTGGCGAATTCGAGAATGCAGAGTTTGAGCAATTTTGTGACACACACGATTTTGTACACGAGTTCTCCTGCCCTAGGACTCCACAACAAAATGGAGTTGTGGAACGTAAGAACAGAACTCTATCCGAGATGGCCAGAGTAATGTTAAACCAGTTTAGTCTACCCAAATATTTTTGGGCTGAAGCTGTCAATACAGCTTATTTTGTTCTCAATAGAGTTCTAATTCGACCCAAATCGAAGAAGACTCCATTTGAGTTATGGTTTGATAGAATTCTATCAGTTTCATATTTTAGAATATTTGGTTGTAAGTGCTTTATTCTTAATACAAAAGACAACTTAGGAAAGTTTAACGAAAAGGCCGATGAAGGTATATTTTTAGGTTATGCGGCCAACAGCAAAGGATACAGAGTCTTCAATAAACGAACCATGATCATCGAAGAGTCAATCAACGTCACTTTTGACGAACTGAATCAAATGACTATCGATGACAATGACGAGGATCTAACTGTACCAAGCTCAATAACAGTTGATTCTCAACCAAGCTCGGCACTAGCTGATCCTCCTAGAGAAGATCCAGGAACCAGCTACCTTCAGAGTCTGCCGAAAAGATTCACTACTAAAATATCATCAAATAGCGACGTAATGTAGCGACGGCAAGAAATTACGTCGCCAGTAGCGACATCTTTATAAACACGTCGCAAAACGTCGCTGACTAGCGACGTTCTGCGACAGGAGTGTCCTACGTCGCTGAATTTCGACGTTCAGCGACATATTATAAGTATATGTCGCCATGGTTGCGACGTTTAGCGACGTCAACACGTGACGTCGCTAAGTTATTTTACTTAGGGCACGCCGATGCCTTCTTTCCCCCTCACTCTCACTCGAAAACCCGAAAATTTTAATTTCCCCCCCCCCGGTGACTTCCTCCCCCTCTGTCAGTGCCCTCCCCCCCCGGCGACCCCCTCCCCCCCGCGACTCCCTCCCCCTCCGACGAGCTCCTCCTCCTCGAGATCCTCCTCCTCGAGCTCCTCCTTCCCCAATCTGAGCTCCTCCTCCTCTTCCTCAGGTAAACCCTAACCTAACTCCTCTCCTTCCTCCTCCTCCTCTCCCACGGACACACACACACACACACGGACACGGACACACACACACACACACGGACACGGACACACACACACACAGACACAGACACACACACATACACACACGGACACACACGGACACTGACACACACACACACACACAGACACAGACACACACACATACACACACGGACACACACGGACACGGACACACACACACACACATACAGACACAGACACATACACACACACACAGACACAGATTTATTCCTAGTTTAAATGGTTTAAATTGTGATTTAAATGCTAGATTTGATTCCTAGACATGTTGTTAATCTATGTTAGTTGATATTTACATTGAGAATGGGTCGTTGCTGTGATATGGGATTCAAACATATGTGGGTTGACTTTACATGACTGATACATGATACGTTTCAAGTTTTTCTTATGTCAATCCTGTTAATCTGATTCTAACTAATGTTTTAAGTACCAATATTACTCCTACATGTGTATTAGCCTATGATAGATTGATCTTTACTTATTAAATTAAGTTTTATGATATGGGAATGGAATTTGGACTCGAGTTGGTTTCAATGGGTTGACTGATACTCATGAATCAGTTTTGATTGTCCCCTGAACTTCAATTCCAAATTTTTTTGATTTCTAATTGTTGTTCAGTTATCATTGGTTGTAACACATGTGTTAGTACCTGTTAATTCCTTTTTTTCATTTCTGATTAGGCTTGTGATTTGAGAATAGGATATTGGACATGGGGTTCGATTTAAATTGGTTTGATGAAAACTCAGGAATTTGGTTTGCTGTTCTTCCTTGAACTGAATTGAACTGATTCCTTTTGATGAGTTATAATAATCCCCACATGTTCTAGTTTGTGTTTACTGCAGGATTGCTTAATTAGAATAGGCTATATGTTTGAGTATGAGAAATTGGACTGTGTATTGGTTCTCGAAGACATGCAGGACTGGGAACTGATTTCCCTTCCTATTTTCCTGAGATGTATTCTCAGTTTTCTTGTTCACTGATTTCATGTTAGCTCACTGTTTCCCATTCCAGTTATTAGCTCACTGAATTTTCTTTCCTTTGCAACTGTTAATATAATTCCAGATTTCTTAATGTTAGTTAGCTCACTGTTTGTATTGACACTTGAACACAAATGTCTGCCACTGTTTCCTTTAACATTCAGTAATATTCTTGACACATATATTACTTCACTGTGTTAAACCTGAGACTCTGATTTCCCTTTTTGTATACACTGTTTTCAAAAGAAATGTAGATTTCATTTTTCTTAAACTATAAATAGGACTGAGATTGGTTTTCCTATTCCTGAGATAAATCCACTGAATGTGTCAACTGATTTCCTTGAATAACTGAAATTGAATTGACTGTTAACCAAGTGAATGGTTTAATTCCTAAACCTGAGTTTTGTTCTTCCTAATGAGTTGAATGAATGTTTTAACATTGGGTTCCTGTAAACTGTAAATTAGTAAGGATATATTAGATTTGACCTTGTTTGACCAAGGTTGACTATTTATTAGTTAGGATATGACTGAGAGGGTGACATGGTTGTCACCTTGTCAAAGACCCTTAATGTACCAACCATGTTACCGCGGTATTGGTATTGGGATACCAATAACGATAAGGTAAAGGGTACCAATAGCGATAAGGTAAAGGGTACCAACTTAAGGTATTGGTATTGGGATACCAATAGCGATAAGGTAAACGGTACCTTGGTAGGTAATGACTAGAAATAGGATATTTGACTTAGATTGGACTAAGAGTTGACAAAGTCAACTATAGGTCAACCCTTGACCTACTTTGACCTTGTTTGACTTTGTTTGACTTAGGTTGACCTTGTTTGACTTTGTTTGACTTAGTACAACCTAGTTTGACCTAGATTGCATATCATTGTTATTAGTAACTGTCCGCTACTAATGTGTGTCCCTAATAAGACATAATATACGAATTTGTGCCTGTTGGATAATGTGTGTCCATCTTTACAGAATTATTTCCAAATGGATATGAATTACTACTTGCGGAATCATTCATGGATGTACAATCGTCGTCCTGATGATATGTGTGGTGTGCAGGATGAATACATAGCGGGAGTAGAGCAGTTCCTGCAGTTTGCTAAGGCGTTCCCTCAGTACATGGACGGCACCAAAATTAAGTGTCCGTGTGTGAAATGTCATAACGTGAAATATTATCCAGAAGTGGAAGTGACATATCATTTGTACTCGAGGGGTTTCACGCCAAATTACAATCAGTGGACCGTACACGAAGAACTTGTGTCTTTAGCATCAGAGCCGGAGCCTTATGTTGAGCCATATATGCATGCGGGACCTAATTTTGTTTCAGATAATCATGCATACGAAGACGGGTGCGTGAACATGGTTTTCGACGCTGCGGGGCCTAGTTTCGTTCATGATTGTCACGCCCCAGTACCAAAATACGGAGACGGACTAGGCCAACTACTCCATATGAGGTACGTAACGTCATACGGCGATCGTGGCTGTCGAGAGACTAGGGGGTACATGCTACAATCAAGTTTCCTATGGTCCCACAGAGTTCTATGTCTCAATCAATCAAGTTACATCAGCAATTAAATGAATATTAAAGTTAAAGTAGTAAGGCGTCTCCGACGCTTCATCAAAATGATCATGAGAGACTAGCTTTATAATTTAGCTACCTCAGAGAGTCAGGAGTACAAAATTATACACAGCTGCAGTCTGTTTATTTACAATTCTGTACTGACACAAAATATCAAGTAATCCGGCTAACAGGTGCCGGTGGCTAAATGCCGCATAAAATATAAGCAGGAGTGGTGGAGAAGAAACCCACTCGCGTCCCCGAACCGCCATGCTCCTAGTATGCACCATGGATGTCAGGGAGGAAGATCGTGTCCTCTGGCTCTGCTACGAGATCTGGCCAAACAAAACCAGCGGGGTCAGCCCCGAATAGCAAGTACCGCCAAAGGCGCACAAGAGTTAAGATTAAAAACCCAGATAATAGAATGATTGATAATAGTAATACTTATGCTACTATTATAGGGTAGCGCAACATCCTCGAACCCATGTGGCACCCTTACAACCAAACAAGGACAAAAGGTGCCGCATGGAGTCGGGACGTGTCGTACTCTATAACTTTCACATAAGTTAAAGGGGATAAACAATAAAATCTCCTGATCGTGACTTCGGTCCATAGCCTATCGCAGCACAATAACCAACCCAACAATCAAACAAGAACATGGGTTGGATCATGTACCATGATAGACCATGTTCCTCAGTCATTCACAAAAGTAGCATTTCAGCCAAGACAGGATAGTGAAATCAGGGCAAGCAAGGCACAATCATATACAAGTTAACTATCATAGCAGTTATTATCATACATCACAAAGTGCAAAACTAGTAGGTGCAGATAAGCATGGAATCGTGTCAATAAGGCGTAAAAATATACCTCATTAGTCAAACAAATACGGATACCGAGATCTGATCTCGTCCTCGCGCTCCCAGGTTGACTCTCCCGAAGAGTGATGGTTCCAAGAAACACGAACAAGGCTTATCGTCCGATTCTTGAGTACCTTCTCTCGTCGGTCCAAAATAGACACGAGTTGTTCCTCGTAAGTTAGGTCGGTACCAACGACTAACTCAGAATGATCGAGGACATGACTCGGATTCGGGACATACCCACGTAATTGGGATACATGAAACACATCATGTATACCAGTTAACGAAGGCGGAAGGGCAAGTCGATAAGCCACATTGCCTACCCGAGCGAGAATCTTAAAAGGACCAACGTATCTTGGACTAAGCTTTCCCCGGGTTCCAAATCTGATGATACCCCGAGTAGGCAAAATCTGCAGAAATACTTGGTCGCCAACTCTAAACTCTAGAGGCCTATGATGCTGATCTGCCCAATGACGATGTCGGTCCTGTACAACTCGAAGGCGCTCTCTGACCAACTTAACTATTTCTACAGTCTGCGTGATCATCTCTGGCCCCAACAACTTCCGTTCTCCGACGTCGTCCCATGCCAAAGGGGACCTGCACTTCCTTCCGTACAATGCTTCGAACGGGGCCATCTGAATGCTAGCCTGATAGCTGTTGTTATAGGAGAACTCCACTAGATGAAGGTGATCCTCCCAAGATCTGCCAAAATCTAAGGTACACGCCCGTAGCATATCTTCTAATATCTGAATGGTTCTTTCTGATTGCCCGTCAGTTTGTGGATGATAAGCAGTACTGAATCTTAACTTGGTTCCCAAACTTTGGTGTAAGCTCTGCCAATAATGGGAAGTAAACCGCGTATCCCGATCTGATACTATACTAACTGGAACACCGTGCTGTCTTACTATCTGCTTCATATACATTTCTGCTAGCTGCTCAGTAGTCTGTCCAACCCGAAAAGGAAGGAAATGAGCGACCTTCGTGAGTCGATCCACTATTACCCAGACTGTATTCTTGCCAGCCGGGGACCTAGGTAAACCGGTCATAAAATCCATCGTGATGTGCTCCCATTTCTATTCTGGGATAGAAAGCGGCTGTAGCAATCCTGCTGGTCTCTGCTGCTCGGCTTTCACCTGCTGACATACCAGACACTTGGATACAAATCTCGCTATCTCTCTTTTTATGCCATTCCACCAAAAGTACTGCCTGATATCTCGATACATCTTCGTTCCACCTGGATGAATGGAGTAAATAGAACTATGAGCTTCGGACATAACTTTTTGCCGAAGGACTCCACTCAGTACACAGAGTCTGTTTCCAAACCTGAGCGTACCATCTTCATGAATCACTAACTCCTTCCTACGGCCTGATTCACACTCCGACCGCAACTTCTGAATCTGTGGATCTCCTGCTTGTGCTGTCCTTATCCTCTCTACTAAGGTTGACTGAATCTGCATACTGATCATTCTTTCTATATCCCTTGACAAAACTACTTCGATTCCCATACTCTGAAGGTCTTCTAGTATATGCTTCTGCGAGGTCAAGATAAAGGCACTGTCTCTCCTACTCAGCGCATCTGCAACTATATTCGCCTTGTCTGGATGATACTGAAGATCTAAATCAAAATCCTTCAGCAATTCTAACCATCTTCTTTGCCTCATGTTCAAATCTTGCTGCGTGAACACGTATTTCAAAATCTTATGATCAGTGTAGATCTCTACCCGATCCCCGTATAAATAATGCCTCCACAACATGAGTGAAAACACCACAGCTGCTAACTCCAAATCATGAGTCGGGTAATTCTTCTCATGGTCTCGAAGCTGCCGAGACGCATATGCTATCACCTTTTCGTACTGCATCAATACACATCCAAGACCCTTCCCTGATGCGTCATAATATACTGTAAAGCCTCCCGCTCCTACTGGAAGCGTCAAGATCAGGGCTGAGATCAATCTCTTCTTCAATTCTTCAAATGATGCCTGACAGCTAGCTGACCAAACATACTCTATGTCCTTGTGCGTCAAACGCATTAAGGGCGCAGAGATCTTGGCAAAGTCCGCCACGAACCTTCTGTAGTAACCAGCTAATCCTAAGAAACTTTGCACTTCTGCAACCATTCTCGGGACCGGCCAATGCTCTACGGCCTCAATCTTCTTCAGATCCACTGACACTCCTGCTCCAAAAATTATATGTCCCAGGAACGAAATGTGGTCTAACCAGAATTCATACTTGTCAAGCTTCGCATATAGTTGATACTCCCTCAATGTCTGCAAGACAGTCCTAAGATGTTTTTTATGCTCCTCTTAACTGCTGGAATAGACAAGGATATCATCTATGAACACCACCACAAATTTATCCAAATACGGCAGAAAGATGCGGTTCATTAAATCCATGAATACTGCGGGGGCGTTGGTTAGTCCAAAGGGCATTACTAAAAACTCATAATGCCCATATCTAGATCTGAGTGCTGTCTTCGGTATGTCTTGCTCCCGGACTCTTACTTGATAGTATCCTGACCGAAGATCGAACTTGGAAAAGATGCTGGCCTTGCTCAACTGGTCAAACAGGTCATCAATCCTTGGTAGCAGGTACTTATTCTTCACTGTTACTACATTCAGCTTGCGGTAGTCAATGCACATCCTCGTCGACCCATCCTTCTTGGGAACTAGAATCACTGGCACGGCCTAGGGCGATTTACTATCTCGGATGAATCCCTTAGACTTCAACTCTTCCTCATGTTGATACAACTTATCCTGTTCTGACGGCGACATTCTGTAAACTCTGTCTGCAATAGGCCTCATTCCAGGGTTCAACTCAATGCTAAATTCTACCTCTCTGACTGGGGGTATCCCTGGGAGCTCATCAGGGAAGACGTCGAGAAAATCTTCGACCACTCTCGGAATCTGTCCTGGCTCTGACACTGCCGCTGAGAGGACGCCTCCGGCCTGATTCTTCAAGGTTCGAGTAAAGATGAACTGTTCCATCCCAGGAATGCTGAATATGACCCTACCTCCTCTACAATCAATTGTCGCATGACTGTCTCTCAACCAGTCCATGCCAAGAACAACATCAAAATTCCCCATAGGAAATTTAATCAATGATACGGGCAGTAAATGCCCACACACCTCTACCGGACATGAAAAGCGCACTCTGCTCACTTCTACGAGCCCATTGCCGGTGAGTATATCTATCCTCTCCGGCAATGCCTCAAACACTAGTCCAATCCGTGTAGCATATTGTGCAGAGATGAATGAATGAGTAGCGCCTGAATCAAATAATGCTACAGCGGGAAATGAGGTGACGAGAATTTTACCTGCCACCACGTCACTAGACGCTAGAGCCTCTCCCAAAGATAATATGAGAGCCTGGCCCTGGCCCCGCGGAGCCCCTTGTTGCGGCCTTCCTCGACCATGCTGTTGCTGCCTTTGAGGGCCTCCGGGTTCCTGTGCTTGGCGAAACATCTGAGCCTGCGTTGGTAGACGCTGGGCTAAGGGCCTCACTGCTAATACTGGCCCTCCACTAGGGGTTGCCACAGGGGCTGGCAATGCTGGAAACTGCTGAGCTGGCCCTCCTGGCCTCTGTATCATAGGACAAGTAGAAATACGGTGGTCTGAACTACCACACCTCAAGCATAAGCCATTCGCTGACCGACACACCTCCCTCGTGTGCCCTGCCTTCCCACAGAATGTACAGCCCTGGGGTGCTCCCTGACGCTGCTGTTGGTTCCTCGGCTGCTGATGCCGAACTGGCGCTGAATTAGTTGACACGGCCGTCCTCCGCGACGCTCCTGCATCATAAATACGTACACCGGGTGCTGGTGCCGATGTTCGCTATATTACTCCTCCTCCAACCTGGGAATGAGATCTCTTCTGACCTCCTGTCCTCGATGCCAACCTCTGCTGGGTAAGCTCGTACCTCCGAACGGCCGTCAAAACAGCATCAAACGTCTGGTAGTCGTGTCCCTCCATAAGCTGTAATAGTTCCAAATGAAGTCCCTGCTGGAACCTCATAGCTTTCTCTGGCTCCGTTGCCACCATTGCTGGGGCGAAACGGCACAATCTGCAGAACTCTGCTGCATACCCATCTACGGTCTTGCCTGCTTGCTTGAGACTAATAAATTTCTGCTAGAGCTCATATCGAGCTACTACGCCTAAATACTTGGCCTTGAATCTATCACTGAAGGTGGTCCAACGAACAGGGCGTCTTATACCAACTTCTTCTGATACCCACCAGTCGCAGGCAAGATCCTGAAGTACTAATTTGACCTGATCAACCTTCTCATCATCTGGAACCTTGGCTGCCACAAGAATGGCTTCAATATCTTGAATCCATGCATCCGCAGTGATGGCATCCTCCGTGCCATCAAAATACCTTGGGTTCAAGCGACGGAACCTTCCTGATGCTCCCGAGTCAACCCCGACACTCCTCTCAAGAGCTAACTGAATCCCTTGGTTCAGCAACACGTTCTGCTCCTGCTGCTGAGTCTGTTGCTGTTGGTGAGTGACAAGAATCCCTCGGATGATCTCCAGGAGTGCTACGGCATCTGGTACTGCCGTCACTGCAGGTGCTGTAGGAGTTTCAATAACCTGCGGCTGCACTGCCTCTGGTTCCATTTCTGCTCGTGTCCGCCCTGGGGAAGGTTCTCTCCCCTGCTGGTGCCCAGTCGAGCCATGCTCTCGCTGCTCTTCCTCTTGGGCCTCACCCGCTACTGAGAATGAAGCACCCCTATGGAGAAAGATATAAGATTATCAAGTCCGAATGAGGAAGATTTCGAGGATGCAAGTCAGGTTAGAGATCAAGGCAAGGACAGAGAATTCGAAACAGAATTTCAAGGGGAACAAGTTTTGATTGAGACTCCTAATAATTTGTAATACCCCACAAGTCTGAAAAACAGACCTGCATGGGCCACCACTAAAACCTTGTCACGCCCCAGTACCGAAATACGGAGACGGACTAGGCCAGCTACTCCATATGAGGTACATAACATCATACGGCGATCGTGGCTGTCGAGAGACTAGGGGGTACATGCTACAATCAAGTCTCCTATGGTCCCACAGAGTTCTATGTCTCAATCAATCAAGTCACATCAGCAATTAAATGAACATTAAAGATAAAGCAGTAAGGCGTCCCCGACGCTTCATCAAAATGATCATGAGAGACTAGCTTTATAATTTAGCTACCTCAGAGAGTCAGGAGTACAAAATTATACACAGCTGCAGTCTGTTTATTTATAATTCTGTACTGACATAAAATATCAAGTAATCCGGCTAACAGGTGCCGGTAGCTAAATGTCGCACAAAATATAAGCAGGAGTGGTGGAGAAGAAACCCACTCGAGTCCCCGAACCGCCATGCTCCTAGTATGCACCATGGATGTCAGGGAGGAAGATCGTGTCCTCTGGCTCTGCTACGAGATCTGGCCAAACAAAACCAGCGGGGTCAGCCCCGAATAGCAAGTACCGTCAAAGGGACACAAGAGTTAAGATTAAAAACCCAGATAATAGAATGATTGATAATAGTAATACTTATGCTACTATTATAGGATAGCACAACATCCTCGAACCCATATGGCACCCTTACAACCAAACAAGGACAAAAGGTGCCGCATGGAGTCGGGACGTGTCGTACTCTATAACTTTCACATAAGTTAAAGAGGATAAACAATAAAATCTCCTGATCGTGACTTCGGTCGATAGCCTATCGCAGCACAATAACCAACCCAACAATCAAACAAGAACATGGGTTGGATCATGTACCATGATAGACCATGTTCCTCAGTCATTCACAAAAGTAGCACTTCACAACCAGAATAAGTCTTTCGTTCATAACTTTGGTCCACAGCCTGTCATAGTACGATAACCAACCCAACAATCAAACAAGAACATGGGTTGGATCACATACCATGACAGTCCGCTTCCTTCAGTTATTCACGGAAGATAAATAGGATACAAGCAAGTCGTTTTCACGGCCAATCAAGTCTACGAGTTTCTAGTGGGACGAGGTTATCCTCGTGTCATGTTATTTCAAAATCCTCAGATCGTATCTTTCCAGCAAGGCTAGCCAACCCAGGGGTTCGCGTAGACAGGTATCATTGAGCACAGGTCCCTCGTAAGGCCACGTTGCCAAGACATATAATATATAGCAGGAATTAATCGGATATAGTCATCCACTCGTTGCAGATGACACAGTATCCGTGGAGACCAGCCGGCGCGTCAAGACAAAATCTCAAGACGGCTGGTGTAACACGATCTCGGGATTCTGCCCTCCCCATGCATCTAGTATATCTAGTTGCCTAGTTTAACCCTAGGTGAAATCTTGGACTCACATGCTGTGGCCTGCATGATTATCCTCCTAAAAGTCGTACTCAAGTACGAGTACCCCAAAGAGGATCCATGTCAATCAGTATGTCAACATGTTCTACCCTCCTTAGTGTAATGTATCATTGCAAATATACCACATGGAGTTACGAGTCGTTTGTCGAGCATGAACGAGAACTGGGACATTCAGGTACAAGTATCAGGTAGGAACACTTTGTTCACCGGGGTCACATTAGTGCTCATATCATGCTCAGGACAAAAGGCGTAAGGATATATATAGTATACACAAACATTTATATATATATATGCAATATAATATATACATATAAAAATATAAGGTAAGTCAGGCTACGCTCAAGTCAGGCTACGCTCAGGTCAGGCTACGCTCAGGTCAGCGTATGCTAGACATACGCTTCCAAAAGGCAGCGTATGTACTCCATACGACTCCTCTTCAAGGCAGCGTATGAGGTCCATACGACTCCTCATCAAGGCAGCGTATGAGATCCATACGACTCCTTGTCGAGGCAGCGTATGAGGTTCATACGACTCCTTGTCAAGACAGCGTATGAGGTCCATACGACTTCTCATCAAGGCAGCATATGAGGTCCATACGACTCCTCATCAAGGCAGCGTATGAGGTCCATATGACTCCTTGTCAAGGCAGCATATGAGGTCCATACGACTCCTCATCAAGGCAGCGTATGAGGTCCATACGACTCCTCATCAAGACAGCGTATGAGGTCCATACGACTCCTTGTCAAGGCAGCATATGTGGCAGACTGCGCTGCGCTAAAGAGCGCGTGCAGCTCAGTGGCGCAAGCTAGAAAGCTCGCGTACACTGCTCACTGTCTTCTCCAAAACAGCGAGAACTCCATGGTTTGAACCCAAAGCTTCAAAAGTCCATAACTTGGTCAAAATAAGTCCAAATCCAACTTTCCAAAGGTCAAAATTGGGTAGAATAAAATTCTCTACAACATGGAACCATCAAAACTTGAAAATAATAAAGTTTGCTAGATCAAAACCAAGAAGATCTGAAAATGGTTAAAACTTAGATCTACAAAAATTAAAGCTTCAAAATGAAAAATTTCAAGTTTTAAACTAGTATAGAATGAGAAGAAGAATATATTTTGACAAATAATTTTGTAAGAAAACATCAACATTTATGGATCCATCTCTTGAGCAAGTTGGCACTTGCCTTGGTTGGTGGAAGAAAATAAATGAGAGGAAATAAATGAGAAGAGAGAGAATGAGATGAGTTATTATATAGAATCTTGAACCCATGGGTTCATGATGAACCAAAGGGTTCAAGATGAACCATTGGTGAACCAAGAATAGGTTACCCAAATGAGCCTAAACTGTAGGCCCAAATGCAGAAAATAAATTACGAAATAATATTTTGTCGAATATTTTTGGAAAATGTATGAAGAAATACAGCATATAAATATCGTATAAATACAAGGTAAATACCATTTATCGGTTTACGTATTAAAATACGTATTCCAGGATCGGGGAGTGACAATGATGCACCTGAGGAGGCACCGAACGACGATGCTGCACAGTTCATGGAGTTGCTGGAGAATGCAAGGACTCCATTATATCCTGGTTGTGAGGATCATTCACCGTTGGAGGTGATTACAAGACTGTTGAGCATTAAGTCAGATTTTAACATGTCGCAAGAATGCTACAACCGAGTGTTGGAGTTGATTATAGAGATCTTGCCGGCGGGTGCTAAGTTGCCTAAAGACTTCTACCGGTCTATGAGGATAGTGAGATCGCTCTGGATGGGATACGAGAAAATCGATTCCTGTCGTAATGGGTGCATGATGTACTACAAAGACGACAAAGATACAGATGTGTGCAGATTTTGTGGTACTGATCGCTATAAGATAACTAGTACAGAAAGGTCTACCGGTGAAAGAAGACCGACCGATTCAATGCACTACTTGCCTTTAACGCCGCGGTTGCAAAAATTATTTATGGTGAAAGAGACGGCCGAAAATATGAGTTGGCACATGCGAGAACAGATTGAAGGAGTGTTGGATCACCCATTCGATGGAGAAGCGTGGAAGCACTTTGATCGAGTGTATCCTGATTTTGCTTCAGATCCGCGTAATGTCAGGTTGGGACTATCTTCTGACGGTTTTACTCCTTTTGGTCTTTCGGGATCCCAGTATTCGTGCTGGCCTGTGATTGTCACTCCGTATAACCTACCGCCTTGGATGTGCATGAAGACTAAGTACATGTTTCTAACCGTTATAATTGCTGGTCCGAACAATTCCAAGAGGAACATTGACGTGTACTTACAGCCTTTAATAGATGTGTTGAATCAGTTGTGGGAAGTAGGCGCTAACACGTACGATATTTCCAGGAAGCAGGATTTTCAGATGAAGGCAACCCTTATGTGGACCATCAACGACTTTTCGGCCTATGGAATGTTATCTGGATGGAGCACTCATGGCCGTCTCTCATGTCCGTATTGCATGGACCGTAGTAAGGCTTTCTGCTTGAAACACGGAGGAAAACCGTGCTTCTTTGATTGTCATCGGCAATTTCTGCCAAAAGATCATCCGTTCAGAAGGAACAAGAATGCATTCCGTACCGACGTTGTAGAGAAGGGTGATCCACCGCCAAGGTGGTACGGAGCCACGATATGGGAGGAGGTTAAAAATTTTTCAAGTGCTATCGAAGATCCTACAACTGGGTACAAGTACGATGGATTTGGTAGAGATCATAACTGGACAAAGAGGAGCATATTCTGGGATCTGCCATACTGGAGTACTAATCTGATCAGACATAATCTTGATGTCATGCATATTGAGAAGAATTTGTTTGATAACATAATTAATACTGTGATGGACATAAAGGGAAAAACGAAAGACAATCCCAATGCCAGGTTAGACTTAGAAGAAATATGCAAACGCCCTGCGTTGCATTTGATACAGCAGAATAGAAAACAGTTCCTGCCGAAGTCAATTTTCTCGCTGGACAAGGAGGATAAAGTGAGACTTTGTCGGTGGATCCAGGGCCTAAAATTTCTAGACGGATATGTGTCAAATCTGAGAAGATGTGTCGATCCGAAGAAAAACAAATTGATGGGTATGAAGAGCCACGATTGTTACGTATTCATGGAGAGGTTAATTCCGATTGCATTTCGGGAATTCTTGCCGCAGGCAGTTTGGGATCCATTGACGGAGCTTAGCATATTCTTCAGGGATCTTTGTTCTAAGAAATTGCTCGTTGATCGTCTAGAAAAGTAAGAGAAGGACATTGTGGTAATACTATGCAAGCTAGAGAGGGCGTTTCCTCCTGGATTCTTCGACTCTATGGAGCATTTGCCGATTCATCTATCCTATAAGGCACGTGTTGGTGGACCCGTCGAATATCGATGGATGTACCCGTTCGAGCGACATTTGAATCACCTAAAAAGAAAGGTGAAAAATAAGGCACGGGTCGAGGGTTCTATTTGTGAAGCCTATGTTCTCGAGGAGATTACAAACTTTTGTTCGATGTATTTCAAGCCTTATGTTGCAACTAATAGAACGAGAGCTTCCAGAAACGACGAGGGAGATCATGAAAGTAATGATACAATACTGAAGGTATTCAATGCTCCAGGAAAGCCATCGGGTAAGATGAAGAAGAGATATCTGAATGATGATGAGCTAAGGGCTACTCAGGTGTATGTATTACTTAACTGCGACGAGGAGGAAGTAGAGAAACTGGAGGGGTAAGTAAATAATACGTCTATATTATTTTAATAATATTGAGAATGATACTATTACATTAATTGCACGATGTTGTTTTCAGTATTTTTAATGATGATGTGAGGTCAGGTAGGCCACACATAACAGAAGAAGAACTAGAACAAGAAATGAGGCATTATTTTCCATCATGGTTGAGTGCATATGTAAGACTTGAGAACTCTGTAATTACCTTTCTGTATATGCACTTGATTGAGAATGAGCTTAATTGCTTCTTTCGTAGTATTTAGGTCGATCGTCCATACGCAAGACTTGAGAATGAGTCTATTAGAACGCTAGCCAAGGGACCAATTTATGCTACAAAAATATGGCCAAGCTACTGTGTTAATGGGTTTAGGTTCAAGTCAACAACTTGTTCGATCAGAGACAACTTTGTGGATCTCGACTCCACCAAAAATAGCTGTTTGTGTATCAGATCTTCGAACTACAAAGATGTTGATGCGGGCAACGATTTCTATGGCATGCTACGGAAGATCGTGGAGCTGACATATAGTTATGGAATAGAGCCTGCTAAGATTGTGTTATTCATGTGTGATTGGTTCGATCCGATTGAAGGTCAAGGTTGGAAAGTAGACAAGCACGGTCTTGTTGATATAAACTATCGGCGTCGATATCAAGCCTATGAACCATTTGTCCTATCAAGTCAGGCTCAGCTCGTGTACTTCACAAATTATCCTAAACGGGGAATAATAAGGTCGGACTGGTGGGCAGTATACAAGACCAAAGCTAGAAATACCTTTGAGGTTGACGATATAGCTTATCAACAGGATGAACTACCTCTTATAACAAATATTATAGAAGTGGACACGACGGAAGTTCCTTATTACACATCTAATTGTGTAGAAGAAGTAGAATTATCTGAAGAGGAAAATGCAGATGAAAGTAAAGATGTAGAGGAGGAAGAAGAAGAAGAAGAAGATGAACTAAACGAACTAGATGAATTTTCAGAAGAGGATTAAAATCTGTGATGTCTATCATATAAATATGTATTTTTGTAATAATAAATCTGTGACACTTTAGTGACACTTTTATCTGTGACCATGATATTTTTCAAAAATCTGTGATGTCTATCATATAAATATGTATTTTTGTTTTATTGTCATATGTTATTATCAGGTATGACTAGACAAGGAGGACGATGCGGAGGATTTTATATTAGCCAGTCCCGTCAGCCTCGGGCTGGGGATGGAGAGGGCAGTTCCGTACCCTCATCCTCATCTTCGAGTACGCCATTGTACCGTTCTGTTCCCGGTCCATTACCGGGACAGGGCAGTTCCAGCAGGTTGCCGACTCCTCCCTCGTCGTCCAGCCTTCCTGGTCCCTCGTCCAGCATCCCTGATCCCCCGTCCAGCATCCCTGATCCCCCGTCCAGCATTCCTCCTGTCGACGGCTCTATGGGGGGAGTCGACGTCGAGCATATGGAGGACGGCGATCAGACTGATCCTGCCCAGGCAGGAGGTGAGAGCAACCCTCCATGCGCTCCCCCGGGCGAGACGCGTATGGAGATTTGGACGGACGGACCTATGAAGTAAGTTAATTAATTAATATATATTTCTCAAATTATTATATGTACATATATATTCATGAAAAATTATTATTGTATAGATATCGGCCTTCTGCAGTACAGAGATAGCTGGGGACATTTCTGAGGTAGAACTATGGTGGGCCTTGGATTAACTACTCAGATGCTCCCGCAGATAGGAAGGCCTTTTGGTTCGCCCACTTCAAGGTAAAAAATTTGTTTATTTTTAAATTTTAATAATCATTTGTGTATATTATACAACTTTTGTATTTTACTTCTTGTAGAGGACCTATTTCTATCCACCATACCGGGCGACGAGGATCGAGGGCCAATTTTCTGCCGTCGCAGCCAAGCTCATCCGTGATGCGATCGACAACCAGAAGCGTCATGATCGCTCCGGACAGCCGATCCAGGGTTGGATTACGCCAGAGCAGTGGACTGCGATGAAGGCTAGATTCAGCGAGCGTAGGTACTAGGAGCGGTCTGAGAAGGCCAAGGTGGCGCGGTCGAGCGCCGGTAAGTGGTGTGGTGGCTTCATTCCGATGACGGAGCATTTTCGTCGTCTGGTACATTTCCTATAACGGACATTAATTTATATATAGTTCGATAGAATGTTTAATACTAATAATAGATAATATATTTTAACAGGTAAAAAAGGGTGAGGATCCGAACATGGTGACCGTCTTCCTGGTCACCCATCGGAGGGCTGGAGAGTTCATTGACGAGAGGGCGACGCAGGCATATGTACGTTCTATTCTTTATATTAATTTACTATAATTTAGAAAACAGGAAAATAGATATCAATATAGACTTTAGCAAATACTTACACGTTAGCAAACATGTTCTAGGCCGAGTTTATTCGGCTACAGGAGGAGGCGGCTGCTGCTGCTGCTGCTGCTGCTGCTGCTAGTGCGCAAGCAGAGGGAGGGGCTAGTACTTCCTCCCAGCCACCTACAGCTCCATCGTCGGACGAGCTCTGGATGACCGCCGTTGGCGGTCTTCAGAAGGGTACGTACTACGGTACGGGATCCTATGGCGCGTATTTGGCTTCAGAGTCATCCCGGGCCCCCTCTGTCAGTGCGCAGTCTCCGGCTACGCAGGCGTCATCACGAGCTGAGGATGTTCGTCGTCAAATCGAGGAGCTGCGTCGCGAGTTGCAGCAGCAGATTTTTGATGCGGTCGAGCGACGATCCGACCCTCCGATCGTCATCGGACGATTTGATGCGATCGAGCACAGTATACAGAAGCTGATGAGTCTGCATCAGGCTACAGCTGCCAGCTTGCAGATGCTCACCGAGTCTATGCAGCGCACAGAGCGTAGACAGGTCGAGCTGGAGGGATCGCAGAGGAGCATATCTGCCTCACTCACTCAGTATACTGAGAGGGTGGTGAGTACCCTTGCTGCGCATGGTGAGCGACTGCGAGAGCTGGAGCAGATACGTCCTCCCGGTCCATCGACGGCGCCGACTCCAGACATTTCACTGCCTCCTACTGCCCCTACGGTACAGCTCACCCAGGAGCAGTATGACTACATTCTATCCCAGTTGTCCCAGTTGCGCGACAGGGGTCCGCAGTAATTTTATTGGTTTTTTTATGACTTGTATGTATTGGCCCTATGGGCAAATTGTTTATTGGTACACTGTTGTTTATACACTTGGTGGGAGACTTTTTATCATCTTCCATTTTTATTTGACTCTATTGGATGTTTGTGAGGATGTGTGTCTGTGATATTTACTTTGTACTGCCTCCTATTTTTATTGTGATATTTACTTTGTGATATCTGCGACGGGGATGACAAATATACCTACGCTGGGTTATAAGCGATGATCTGATATACAAAGGAGGTGCTGCCGAATTTTAAAAAAATATATTGTGTATTTTTGTTATGATGTGTGTCTGTGTTTACAGTGAATGTGAAATGCAGTGTTCGGAACCATCGACAGTTTCGATTACTGTTGTATGTGTTATCTTGGATAGAAATAGCAACAGTTCAGGGTGCACTTCTGAGAGCTTTATTTTCACGTCCTTCACTTTCTCGGGACGTAATAAAGGTTCCCGAGAAGGTGAAGGACGTGAAGAGGAAGCTCTGAGAAGTGCACCCTGAACTGTTGCTCTTTCTATCCAAGATAAAACATAGAACAGTAAGCAAAACTGTCGATGGTTCGAACACTGCACTTCACACACACTGTAAACACAGACACACAGCATAACAAAAATATCAATTATATTTTTTTAAATTTTTTTTATAATATCTGCGACGTATAGCGATGTTCTGCGACGTACTGCAACGGAACGTAGACGTCGCTATACGTCGCTAAATAACGACGTAACGTCGCTAGACGTCACTAATATGCTGACGTATGCTGAGGGTGTACGTCGCTAAATCTGTCGGTAGGCGTCGCTAAGTTGCCCACATGGCTGCCATGCCATGTCATCATATCTAAAGTTTACAGCATCGCAAGTGGTCGCTTTACGTCATAATTTTGGCGACGTAGTGATACGTCGCTATCTGTCGCTAATTTTGCGACGTCTAGCGACAATGAACTCCGCGTCGCAAATAGCGACGTTCGGTGACTAAAGTGTCATCTGTGACTTGCCTATAAGTGACGTCCGATTTTCGTCGCTAAATACGTCACAAATTGGTTTTAGCGACGTATTTTCCTTATTTAGCGATATCTCGTGACGTCGCTAAAATGGGTTATTTTAGTAGTGATTAAAATTTACGGCTGATCATCCAAAGGATTTGGTAATTGGTGATATTACCAAAGGTGTAAGTACTCGTACATCCAGTAGAGATATTGTTTCTAGTGTTGCATTTATTTCACAGCTAGAACCCAAAACTATTGATGAAGCATGTAGTGATAGTTTTTGGATAGATGCTATACAAGTGGAATTAAACTAATTTGAACGGAATCAAGTTTGGAAACTTGTTCCCAAGCCTATTGATCATCCGGTCATTGACACCCGTTGGGTATTCCGAAATAAACTGAACGAGAATGGTTTAGTGACTCGTAATAAGGCTCGACTCGTAGCTCAAGGATACAATCAGGAAGAAGGTATCGACTACGATGAGACTTATGCCCCAGTTGGGAGATTAGAATCCATTCCCATGTTATGTGCATTTGCATATTTTCATAATTTCAAATTATTTCAAATGGATGTCAAGAGTGCATTTTTAAATAGTTTTATAAAAGAAGAAGTTTTTGTAGCACAACCTCCAGGTTTCACAGATTTTAAAAACCCTGATCATGTTTTCAAGTTGAAGAAAGCTTTGTACGGTTTAAAACAAGCCCCTCGTGCTTGGTATGATCGTCTAAGCTCCTTCCTACTTGACAACGATTTTTCAAAAGGCAAGGTTGACACTACACTTTTTATTATGTCTTTTAATGGCAAGCTTCTCTTAATACAAGTCTATGTTGATGATATTATATTTGGATCTACTGATGAATCTCTGTGTCAAGAATTCTCTAAGTTTATGCAGAATGAGTTTGAGATGAGCATGATGGGAGAGCTGAAATTCTTTCTCGGACTGCAAATCAAACAAACTGACAATGGGACATTCATAAATCAAGCCAAGTACACAAAAGATTTGCTAAAGAAGTTTGATCTGGACAATGTCAAACCTATTGGCACTCCGATGGCAACTTCAACAAAGCTTGATATTGATGAACAAGGCAAGCCTGTCGACACACGTAAGTATCGAGGTATGATCGATAGTTTACTTTATTTAACTGCTAGTCGTCCAGATATTATGTTTAGTGTTTGCCTGTGTGCTCGTTTTCAAGCTAATCCAAAGAAATCACATCTGTGCGCAGTTAAGTGTATCTTTCGATACCTTAAGGGCACTTCTTCTGTTGGCTTATGGTATCCAAAAACTAAGTCCTTTGACCTTATCGGTTACTCGGATGCAGATTTTGCTGGATGCAAAGTTGATAGAAAAAGTACCAGCGGCACATGTCATTTCTTAGGCAAGGCTTTAGTCTCATAGTTTAGTAAAAAGTAAAATTCTGTAGCCCTATCAACAACAGAGGCTGAGTATATCGCCGCAGGACGTTGTTGTGCTCAGATTTTGTGGATGAAACAAACCTTAGAAGACTATGATTTATTTTACACACACATTCCCATTTTCTGTGACAACACGAGCACTATTAATTTGACTAAGAATCCAGTATGTCATTCTCGTACTAAGCATATCGAGATTCGACATCATTTTCTTAGAGATCATCACCAAAATGGAGATATTGACCTTGTGTACATAGATACTGAGAATCAATTAGCAGATATTTTCACAAAACCTCTAGCAGAAGATCGTTTCAATTATTTACGTCGAGAATTAGGAATTTTGGACGTCAATAATGTTAATTAATTTTATTTTATGATTTTATGTCAATACGCAAAAACTGTGTTAGAAACAAGCCAATAAAGAGTCTGTCTGTCACCACAACTACGGTTGAAGCGAAGCGGTACTTAAGAGTTTCCCGGTGAGCCTCTGCCAGCTGGGACAATACTCCTACAGCTAATCTGAGACAATCGCTGTGTAACAATATTTAATCTATAAAATAACATTAATTATATTAATTGAATGTTAAAATTACTAATCTTTGAATTAAAGCTTTGAAATGAGCCAATGAAAAAGAAAGTGTTCCAAACCAACCCCAGGCGAATTCGGCCAGACTTCGGACCGAATTCGGCCCGAGTTCGGTTGAAGGTATCTGGCTATATAACCAGAACCCGAGAGCCTTTTTTCTTCATTGCTTCTAAACACCACCATCACAGCAACAGCAGCCGCGCGAGAGCCATCAAACGCTAGTTCTTCACCACTCCGTTTCTCCCTATCTATGTGGTGAAATCCATCCAAATTTTGGATTCGTGCGGAGTTCGTTGTCCTCTACAACATACTTGAATCTCGGGAGGTATAACTTCATATTTCTCCTCCTTTCAATTTCGTGCATATTTACTTTTATTGTACAATGCCGCCTAAGGGATTTAACCCCTTCAAGAGAAAGAAGACGACCAATCCTAGTGAGGAAGGATCATCTTCGAATCCACCCACGGATTCTCTCTTTTCACCAGTTCAATCGAGCGATGGCGCGTTCGATGGGTTTTACTTTCAAACCCTAGATCAAGCCCTTCTGTGGTATGGAGACTTTTTCATGCGATCCATATGCACAGGCGCTCCTATCAAATGGACTGTGTTTCCAGAACACCGCCAATATTTTGAGGCATTAGGGTTACAACACATTGTTAAACTTTGTTTCCCGGTAGCAACTAATGCCATTAGACATTTCTACTGCAATATCATATTAAACACGTTTGACGTAAGTACTCGTGTTGGCGGACTAGATATCAATTTCAATGATGTCCTCTTAGCAAAAATCTTTGGTATTCCCAACGAAGGTGAACCGCTTGTTGATATCACTGAATTTGAATTCCCTGACGGTACGACACTTACTAGTTTCAAAGCGGAACTCTGTGCACCTGATCGAGTTCGCTCTTGAAAGTTCAAGGCAAACAACTTGAACTTGTTTAATTATAAATTGCACCGCATCATCTACTCCACTATCCTTTCGAAGTCTACTTCAAAGGATGATGTGACATCTCTTGAATTATCTGCTCCTAAGACCATTATCCAGATGATGGGACATTGTCGTGCAAGAGATAGAAATCTCTCTTATGCGATGATTCTCCCACGCATCTTCCAGCGTTTCGATATTGATTTGTCAACTTATACTCAAGACCCTGAGCCCAAGTTTCTGAAATTATCTCATCGTAGTATGACTGCTGCTGCTCCTCCTACTGTTCCTCCTACTGCTCCACCTCCTCCACCTACTCAGCAGTATGCCATGACTTTTGAGGGCATACACTAGCACCTTTCGGATTTGCACATCTCGATGACGGATATGGCTCGCGAGCGTGAGTTCCGCGATGTCACTCGTTATCAGGCGATAGCAAATTCTCTTGCTGATCTCCGATTCGCCCAGACTGGACATTCTGCCGGTTCTATTCCTAGAGATCCAGCCTTCTCTGGTTACCGCTGTGAGGATGAGGCTGTTCATGCCTACTTTCAGCCCGGTAACGCATAAGATTGGTACCGTTCTGACCGTGCTCCTCGAGACTATGTCGGTGAGTTTTACACTGGCGCTCCTCCTCACCCTTATGGTGCGGGTACCTCTGCAGCTGGTCCTTCTGGACATGCCGGTCATGCTGATGATGATGATGATGATGATTATGATGAGGAGATGTGATATGTTAGCTGATTTTTGAGACTTAGATGATATCTACTATATACTTGGAAATGTTCCGACATTCCAAGTCTTTAGACTTTATTATCAGTATTTCTTTTGAGGACTTGTACTGGATATTTTTTATGTCTCTTGGACATCTTTTTATCTTTATGAGATGCGTAGTTTATGTTTCACTCAGTTTATTTACTTATTTATAGCATCTTTATCTGCTTCTTTATTATAAACTGCCTGTAAAATAATTCTCTGTTATAAACTACCTGAGATAAATACATGCCCATGATTTCATTCTATTTTTCTTCCTATTTCTGTCATTTCTCATGATTATTTTTTTGTGTTTCTTCACTGTTTGTTATTTATGCATTGATTGCGGGGGAGTTTTTCTCTTTTGCAATTATTTTGCTAAGTGACAACGGGGGAGAAAATAGGATCTAACATTTCTTTTTGAGAAAATGCAGGAATATGAATAATTTTACTATTTTTGATTTTATTCCAAGCAAAGATGTTATATCATTCATAGTTTGTCAATTATCAAAATGGGGGAGATTGTTGGCCCATTGGTCATATGGTCAAACTGATTTTAATAATTGATCAAACTCTGTCTCGATATATGAAGCTAGTCAGGATATCTCGGACTCTTGGACATGATCAAGAACAGCTATCTATTCAGTTCAAGACCGAAGCAATGTTTGCCTGTTCGAGTCTGTATTTCTTTGAGCAATGTATTTTTTTCATTTTATTAAGTCTACGAATACGTTGTACACCGAGTCGTACTGGCAAATAGGCTATTCCAAAATGATTTCAAAATATTTTTAAAACATCCTTAGTTTTTGAAAAATATTCATATTAATAAAAGCATCAAAAAGGTTTTCAAAAATCCCCAAAAACTATTTTTAAAAACCTAACCTAACCCTAACAGAACTCGGCCAGAGTTCGGTTAGTGGCCGTTTTGATTTTTGAATTCTTTGAAACTTGGTCCTCCTGCAGTTGCGGATTTGACCAAGATTTCCTCATCGAGTTCTGCCCGAATTCTGCCTGAATTCTGTCTTTGGAACTCCTATAAATAGAGAAGGATTTCGATCATTTCAACTTACTCATTCATTTTCAATCTTCTCTCTTCTAAAAAGCTTTCAGTCTTCCAAAGAGTTTTTCTCGAGCTTCAAATTTCAGATCCCAAGCCAGTTACAATCCTCTAGTCGATTTGCCAGTGCGGTGCGGTCTAGAAGTTTCAGAGTGATTGTAATCAGAGGCTTGATAGAAGATTCAACTCTTCAAAATTGAAGTTGGACGAGTTCTTCGTATCAAAGCTCGCGTTGTAGAAGTTGCAAGGACTTCGTAAGAAAACTTGCGGTTTTTTCAATAGTGGATTCAACTGGTAGCATGAGTTCTACCGACTGGATTAGTCCTCAACAGAGGGAAACCAGTATACATCACTGTCTTTGCGTTTGCTTTCTTATCTCTGCCTTTACATTATTTAGTTGTCATTATTATTCTGTGATATTGCTGCTAATATTTTTAAATTAGCATTATTCTGCTGCCAACTCTATTCACCCCCCTCTAGAGTATTCTGCTTTACGATATCGTTCCTACACCCGGCGCCGGTTGGTCGAATTTTCTCTTTCCTGCCGTCGCCGCCTACCCACTCGCCAACGGCCCCTCCCCCCTCCCGGCGCCTCTCCCCTTCGCCGCCCCCTATCCTGGCCGGCGCCCTCCCATCTCGCGGCGGCGCCCCTCCCCCAGGAGACGGCCGCTTTTTTATCCCTCCAGTGGCCGGTCCCTTCGCTTCCGGCCCCCGACAGCTCTGTCCCGGCTGCAGCCTCCGCCCTTCCTGCCTTGTCGGTGCTCTCTCCGTCGGAGGAGGCCCCACCCTCGGGGGCTTTGGTGGCGGCGTCGTGCCCCCCGTGCTCATCGTTGCCCTCGGCGAGCTCAGCCTCCCCGGCGTCTTTCGACGGCTCCTCGGCGGCCGTTTCGTCCGCTGCTCGCTACGACCTCCGGAGCTCCCACCCCCGCTCGCTGGCGGTCCCTCCCCTTTGCAGGTGGTGAGTCGGTGGCCCCAGGCGACCCATCCCCGGACGCGCGCCTACCCCCGTTCCTTTTGCCCCGGTCGCCGCCCCGCTCGGCCCCTCCGGCTATCGCTGGAGCTGCAGCAGCCGGCCTAGCCTCTCCTCTGGTCGTCGCGGGTTTTCCGTGTCCCTCGCTGTCGCCCCGCCCTCCTCCCCCCGATCTCGGCCGGTCTCCGCCGCGCTGGGCGGCTCTCCGGAGGAGCCACCGAGCGGCGCGCCCTCGGGCCTCGCGCCCTCGGGCAGAGCGTCGGACATGACGCTTCGGGCAGTGGGCCCTCACCCACGCGGGTCTATCCCCTCGGTTCTCGCGCGCGGGGTTAGCCCGCCCTCGGGTCTCGCGCGTTTGGGAACTGCCACCGTTTGAATTTTGAATGCATTTTCAAAATTCATATTCCCTTTCTTTTCCAAAAAAAAAAAAAGAACTCAACCAGAGCTGAGAGCCCCCACCCCCACTCCCCCACTTTTCCATATTTTATAATTAGGTTTAGACTTTTCGAATCTTCAGTATTTGAAATTTCGAAATCTCTATGTCTGGTATTTCGAAATTCCTCTTTCGAAATTTCAGTTTAGTCGATTCGATTTTTCGAAATTTCGGTTCTGAAATCTCGGAATCTCGTTTCCGATCCTTTTAGATTTCCTAACTTGTCTATCAGGGCCCGTTTTGTGTGTTTTGGTCCTGCACCCGCATGTAATGCTCGTTCTGAGCCACCCTTTACTTCAATAAAATTTCTTCTGTTTATATATATATATATATATATATATATATATATATATATATATATATATGTATATGAGTCCGGATCGGAAGTCCCCAAAAGCTCCCTCTTACTGCACCGTTGGATCGAGGGTACACGTCCGCGGGCCCCACGCAGCCCACTCGATCCAACGGTGCACTGGGGGGGTGGAGCTTTTGGGAGGCTCCCGCTGGGGGTCTTTTGATCCGGAACGAAAATATATTAAAGGCTGGAAGGAGAGCTACAGATGTCACTTATGGCTGACAAAGCCCAAACCGGACCAAAATTAGACCAAACGCAAAATGACAAACACTACGATGATACTCATCAAACGACAGAACCCCACAAAGGACCGAACGCCTAGGCCCTCTGCTTTGCTAACTTTCTCGGCCTAGTAAAGGAGGATGGACGTAAGTTCATAATGTGGAGCATTGCTCTGTTCGGATTTTTGCATCTCTTGTGCTCTTGCCCGCCCTGGGTCGTGTTCTCTTGATGTCTGACCTCCGCGCTCGATATCGGGTCTAGCCCGGTCTTCTGAAGTCCTACTCCCACTTCCTTGATCGGACCAGCTCCTGTAGCTTCATCCCCGTATCCGATCTCGTCTATCCCAAAATCGGTGACAGAAATACCTCCCGTCGACGAAAGTTTTGAGCCCTGGTCATCGACCAACTTGGAGGCCTTGTCTTGTGTGGACTTGGTAGCACTTTCCGCGGACATGGCGAGCTCCGCTTCTACCTCGTTTTGCCCAACTGGAAGCGGGAGAGGATATGAAAGAGTGAAGGTCGGTGGGGACCGAGAGCATGGCCGGAGCGGGCGGCTTTGGACTGGGGGGATCCCTAATAGGGGTTGATACAGGACCCGCTACCAGAGTGGACGAAAAAGAGGGGGACCCCGGAGATGTAGGCTAATGGAGGGGAGAGACTGAGAGCGGAATAGCCGAAGAGGGGACAAAGTCCAGAGGCCCAGCTCCAGAGTGGACCAGAGCGTCAACATCCAGATCATTCCCCTCCGAGCAAATATTAGACTGGGCGGGCGCTGCCTGAGCCGACCCGACCCCAAGCTGAATGCTGACCCCAACCGAGGCATGAGGGGACAAACTCGCCTCCTTGGCAAGAGGGAGAGAGAGAGATCCCCTTCCGCACTAGAAGAGGTGATGTATCCAGACGAAAACGCTTCCAATCCTACAATCCCATGCCCTTCAGAAGGTTGACGCGCCATGGGGATAATGGGACCTGAGCCTTTAGGAGGCCTGAACTGCCTCTTTAGACAATCTGATTTTGCAATTATCAAATGAGTGACCTTGATGAGAGCTATACTTGTAATAAGCAGGGTTCGTACTCCACGGCCTGTCTATAGTTGCGTCCCCTAGGGAGCTCGGAGCTCCACGCAAATATGGTTCACCATCGGAATACTAATATCCATCTCCACTAGTACCCGTGCTCGACTTGGACGGACCAGGGTCTCGGTGGCCTTGTCCAACTGGAGAGGGGTCTGAAGGAAATTGTCCAAAAATAGGCATATGAAGGAAATTATCCAAAAATAGGCATATGATCTTTTTTGACCATATATATGGTAATCCTATACAAGATTAGATTTGACCATATATGTGGTAATCCTACATAGGATTAGGATTATATTTTTTTAGCCGACATAAGATTTGATTTCTATGCTATATAAAGGGGTCTATAGGTGCCCCTTGAGATATCGCATTTGTGCTCAAATTGTTGAATAAGTTCAACACAAGAGAGCTAAAGTTATTGAATAAGTTCAATACAAAAAAATTGAGATATTTTTTTTATCTTTGTGATAGAGAGTTCTCGAGTGCAAGGAGAAAAGTGTTGAGAGCTATTGCAATTCATTTTCTTCTTCATAGTAAAATTAAATCACTCTCGTTTGTGGAAGTAGACATCTTGGCCGAACCACATAAATCATTGTCTTTGTGGTTGTGAATTTTCTCTGAGTTTTTTGGGTTTATTTCCACTGCGCCACAACAAATTGGTATCAGAGCTTTGGGAGTTTAGCAAAGTTTTCGACAAAGTTCTCAGAAAAAGTTAATTGGGTGGATTCTTGATATGGCTCCGTCAAGCAGGATCGGGAAGTATCAAATTGAGAAGTTCAATGGGAGGAATTATTTTGGCTTTTGGAAAAGCCAGATGAATGACGTTCTCATATCTCAAAAGCTTCACAAAGCTTTACGGGAAAAGTCTAAGAAGCCCACTGACATGACCGATGATGATTGGGATGACATGGATCTGGAAGCATGTGTCGCTATTCGCCTGTGTTTGGAAAGGGATGTCGTATACTCTGTGAAGGACAAAACCAATGCCGCTGGGCTCTGGTTGAAGTTGGAATCGCTCTACAGGACAAAACCAATGCCGCCTGTTTCAAGTTGTTTCTTTTTAAATTATATGTAAAATGCAAATTACTATATTTTATGTAATTGGCTTAGAGTTAAGGGACTACCGTCAAATTTAGTGTGTCTCATTGACTTGTCACGATTATACACGAGTTGTGTGTGAGAGTTGTGAGTATCATATAGAGGTCACTTGCGTGTGGGCTGATCCCCCGTGCGCATGCGTTAGAATATAACAACTAATAGATTGTGTAGAAGACTTTGGCAGTTATTAAGGATTAAACAGTGTCGTGGAGTCGACGCATGTATAGTATCATTGGGGGGAGAGGGGACAGTTATTAGCGTAGGGGCTACATTTTATTTTTACACACATTTTGGACCGAGGGTGACTCTCATGAGCACTACCTTCTGCCCAGGTCGATAGCGTCTCGGATGAGCGCTACTTGCTGGCCACTTTCTATTACTTGCTTGCGTGAATCCATTACAGCCCTTGCGTAGAACGTTGTCCTCAAAATGCATATCACATAGGATGGTTAGGAACCTTTACTCATGCATACTTTCCTGTTGAGCTTATTTATTTAGTTTATCGGCATGATATTATGTGTCTTGTTACGTCCCTCTGAGGACCTGGTTTTTCCCCAGGTGTGTGTTCATGTTTTCTGCAGGTAATCTAGCTAAGGCCATGACTTGCGCTCTATTCTTCGAGATGTTGCTTTATGGGTCGTCATCTCCTTCGCTCGACCAATCATTTTCTTGTACAATTCTTCCTTATTTAAATTAGTTGGTAGTGGACCTTGTCTCCGCCCAACTATTGTGTACTTGACAAACATAAAGTTGCTTTATATTATTATTTATCTTTGTGGATGAGATTTAGTTGTCTTGGATTACTACATTTACAGCTTATGTATATATACGAGTCGTATATTTACTCGTATGTATACAGCTGGCATGATACGTATCTAGTCTCAATTATTGGGACTGGGGCGTTACATGTTTTTGTGGTGGCCCATGCAGGTCGAGTTTGTCACTTCGGTTACTTAATTGTACCGATGTGGGCCTGTAATATAGGATTATAATCTTGGAATCTCATCCACCTACTTGACATCCTTTATTGACTTCAAATTTTGAACTCTCGTTCGCCCTCCTTGATTTGCATCTTGCTTGACGCCTTCTACCGTAAATTCTTAGTTTCGTGCTTAGTGACAATTAGAAAGATGACTACACTCGTATATGCTCATAGGTCAATCACATGGCTAAAAGGATTACCTTGACAATTAGTATGCATTAAGGTCTTATTTGTGTATAAAAGTATTTATGTTTCCTAGAAATTTAATCTTAAGGATTAGTTTATTCCAAGTTGGATAGTAGTATATTGCCGCCATCAAAAGGATAGTTTAAATTTTATTTTAAATTTACAAGGTGGTATACACAAGAGGATAGCTAGATCGAGAAAACAAAAACTTTTATGAATTTTGAAATTGTGAAATAGTTATGATTTATTAGGGATATGAAATCAATTTGAGGAATATCTTGAGTTTTTATATTGTGACACATGATTTACGGTTAACTTTAAAAGTTGGATTGTAATATTATAAAGTTTATCTCGAGATTATTTAAGGAGTTTTAATTATGATTTTTAGACAATTAGAGAAGACGAAAGTTTAGTTTGAGAGAGCTTGAGGTTTAAAATTTAGTCGTACGATTTATAAGTTTATTTAATTTTGAGTTGAAGAAATGATGGTAAAATTTTGTTTAAATATTTGGGGGATATGAAAACGACTTTGAAGGAAATTTTTTTTTTAAATTTAAATTATGACATATGATCTATGATTTAAGAAGTTATTTAGATTTTAAGTTTAAAAGCCTTGATTATGGATATTTAAATTTCGGTAAAAAAAAAGATTTAATTGGGGTTGCACGATTTGCGAATAATGAAATAGACCAAGAGTTTATCTCGAGGTACATTTGAGAATTGGAAATTTTAAAAGTGATGGCTTATTATGAAAATTTAGTTCTGCCGCATTTGATATGATTTTTGGAATTTATTTAAAAGAAATTAAACTTTAAGTTATGATTAAATAATTGATGGAGTATCTTGAGATTTTATTTCTAAACTGTGGAGGAACTGAAAAGTTAAAATTTGATCATATATTGGTAGAGGACCAAGAAGCAAACAGGTCACCCTAATGGGATGCAAGTATTCCTCATTTGCCATGATAGTTGTATGTACTCGAGTGTAGTTAAGTCATCTGCCAGATTATGTGAAGATATCCCAATTTGACTCACTCGACACTCACTCAAACCTAGATTTATCGTGACTTTCTCATACTCCATCTAAGTGGCTATCATATCTCTAGAAACTGTATTCGAACTTATTTTACCTTGATTTACTCAAATATGAATTTTCTTATTTTTCATACTTTAACTTGATCAATTATTTTATGCGTTAATCATCATCTCATGAATTCCCACTTTCTATTTTAATTCTTTTGTGTCCTTTACCATGACTTGGATATTTGAAGCACAATACTAGACGTTTCCTTCCTACAAATTTCACAAACAAGACCTACACGAGCCCACCTTCATGTAGGTATATCACGTGCCACTAAAACACGTCTTCTTGTACTCTAATTTCATGTTGCGACTTTCGGGTCAAAAAGACTGGACTCTAAACCCTACCGTGAAACCAATATACTTTAAACTATATACGAGACTCGACCACGACTCCATCTTTTCGACCCGATATATGATTTTGTTCTACTTAATTCCTTACATGCTTAACCTTGCATGCTTGACCTATCGTCCCATGGCACCATTAGCTTAATTTTTGTAAGTTGGGTAGAATATCTCACTACCTAACAAACCCTTTTTCCTAGTGAACCGTATTGATAAGTTCATTTGAACTATAACACTTACAGGACCCTAACTTATCTAGTCAACCAAGCCGACCATATAGGCCAAACTTTGGGCAAGACTTGATATTAAAGAACCTTAGACTATTTAATTTCCTTTTCATGGTCCCTTACTTATACTTTGACTATTTTAATGCTAACTTAGCATAAATTTTGCAAGCTTATTTTCTTATCAAGCTTGATCATGACGTATTTTATTGGGTCGCTCCCAATAACATACTGTCAAATCAGAACCGGTACATGATGGTCTGATCAACCTATTGCACTTTGGTTCGCTTTTATCTACCGTCATACGTGGATGGGGACATAGCTAAAACTTGTCCTTTAGAGCCTCATCCGCGACTGCCTTGGCAATGCCTTTTTGAAATTTTTCGGTCGTCTTTGAATCACGTATTCGTACTCAATAATCTCATCTTTGAACCCCTTAATACTTTCGCCTTCACCTGTTTTAGAAGGACGAAGGCGTTGTACTAGAACCTTCTCTAGCCTTCATTATTATCACTCGATAATGCTATATCTTCATCCTAACAACCCGACCTTTCCCTCGACCCTAAATTTACAATCTTGACTTTCTAATCACTTGAATTTAAGAGTGATTACAATTATCTCTTAATCATATCCTCAACCTAGACTACGATCATATAAACTTCTTTAAACCCTCCTACATACCGTTGTGCCTTCTCACCCCCTCCTAATTCTTAATTTTGTGGACAAAATTCTTCTAAGTTGGGTAGGATGTAAAACCCCTAAATTTCTACTGTATTTTTTATTTTTCGTACTGATTTAAAAATTTTGTATTATACGTCACATAGTCGTATTGTACGTCACGCATGAAATTTTGATTTTCGAAATTGCTCGATGAGTGCGAATATGTGCGAGCATACATATTTTTGAAAAATATGTTTTCTATATTTTTATGGTTTCAAAATAATATACAATAATCTAGTTATCGTTCCAAAATTTCAAATTTGCTATTTTATTTATAAAGCCTTTCATTTCTCGCACTTTTTTTTATAATAAATAATATTTTTATTTCATACTAGAAAGGCATAATTATGAAAACAGTATTTATGCATACATATATAATTAGTAATTATTTATTAGTTTATTTTTAATGTAATTTTCAAATTTAATTTCACTAGTATTTTAGAAAATATATTTTGAAATTATTTTGTCATCTAAATCTTGATTTGAATTTATGGAGTTATTTAAATAAGTAAATAGTTGCAATTTGATTTATCCCATTTGATTTCAAACTAAAAATCTAGTTATATTTAAATTGGATTTTGATTTGAATTTGGATTGATTGATTTAAATTTATTAGTAGCAAATATCTAAAAGGGGATTTAAATCTTTTCCTAATCCTATCCAAATGGGAATTCCCATATCCTATAAATAGGCATGTACTCATCCATGTAATTGCTATTCTCCACAAATTTCACCACAAAACGTGCGTGCATCGTGTCCGTGTTCCCCGTCCAAACTCTTATTCCAATCTCGTACAGTAATCCACATTGTGTCCGACACCCCCGGACACGACGACAAAAATCACAAGAAATCTAATCCCCGCCACCATCAAAATCTCTCGCAGCACCACCACCACCACCAAAATTCGACCATCACAGCCACCACCAGCTCCGGTCAACATCCTACTACGAAACCCAAAAAGCAAGGAAAAGAAGCCAAATCCTAACCTGCCCGCTCGTCGCCGCGGTGCCACGCGCCTCCTCCACAGTTGCGCCACCCCGAAGAAGTCCTCTCTCCATTCCTCTCGACTATCGCCCTCTCGTCCTCCGCCTGGACGTACGGCCGTAGCCGCCGCGTTCTGGAACCTTCGCGCCCAGGGCACCAGGCTCCGGCGCCACGCCGCCATGGTGTACTGTTGCCACCCCCGCCTCTCCGCGCCGGAGCGCGCCCAGCCACCGGCGCAGTTTCGCACCTCAACGCCGCCCCAGATCGATTCCCTCCGCAGCCACCGACTTTCGCCCAGAGCTCCGCCGGAGCTACCAACCGCCGGAGCTTTTTCCCAACTTTCTCGTCAGATCTGCTCCGGCGCGCCACCGCGCCACCGCGCGATTTCTTCCTCCGCCGCCGTCCGCCGCATCCACAGATCCGTACTTTCCGGCGAGATCCGCGCCCCTCTCTCATCTCCGACCGCGCTCTTCCCGCCCACAACCGGAGCGCCAGCAACCACCCGAGCGACCGGCGACTCCTCCGCCGACCATCCTTCCTCTGGCGCCGGCGATCGCCACTAGACCCTTGCACATCAACCTCGACCATTGGACATAACATGACTTGTTGGATCATTGCACCCTCCAGGCAACACCACCAGGCAAGACACCTTGCCTTTACTGTTTAAATTTCCTGCTCAATACCATGCATGTTGTGTTTATTTTTCAAGATATTTCTTTTTAAATTATATGTAAAATGCAAATTACTATATTTTATGCAATTGGCTTAGAGTTAAGGGACTACCGTCAAATTTAGTGTGTCTCATTGACTTGTCACGATTATACACGAGTTGTGTGTGAGAGTTGTGAGTATCATATAGAGGTCACTTGCGTGTGGGCTGATCCCCCGTGCGCATGCGTTAGAATATAACTGCTAATAGATTGTGTAGAAGACTTTGGCAGTTATTAAGGATTAAACAGTGTCGTGGAGTCGACGCATGTATAGTATCATTGGGGGGGAGGGGACAGTTATTAGCGTAGGGGCTACATTTTATTTTTACACACATTTTGGGCCGAGGGTGACTCTCATGAGCACTACCTTCTGCCCAGGTCGATAGCGTCTCGGATGAGCGCTACTTGCTGGCCACTTTCTATTACTTGCTTGCGTGAATCCGTTACAGCCCCTGCATAGAACGTTGTCCTCAAAATGCATATCACATAGGATGGTTAGGAACCTTTACTCATGCATACTTTCCTGTTGAGCTTATTTATTCAGTTTATCGGCATGATATTATGTGTCTTGTTACGTCCCTCTGAGGACCTGGTTTTTCCCCAGGTGTGTGTTCATGTTTTCTGCAGGTAATCTAGCTAAGGCCATGACTTGCGCTCTATTCTTCGAGATGTTGCTTTATGGGTCGTCATCTCCTTCGCTCGACCAATCATTTTCTTGTACAATTCTTCCTTATTTAAATTAGTTGGTAGTGGACCTTGTCTCCGCCCAACTATTATGTACTTGACAAACTCAAAGTTGCTTTATATCATTATTTATCTTTGTGGATGAGATTTAGTTGTCTTGGATTACTACATTTACAGCTTATGTATATATACGAGTCGTATATTTACTCGTATGTATACAACTGGCATGATACGTATCTAGTCTCAATTATTGGGACTGGGGCGTTACACTTTCATAAAAACTAATTGAAGACAGTCAAAGACAACCTAACCGAGATTGTAACGCACTTTTTGGATTCACTTTTTATCTAGTATGTAGAAAGTTACACGTTGTTAAAGTTTTACGAAAAATTGTAAATTCTATTTTTAAAAGAGTGGAAAAACACCCGATACGGCGTGCGCCCCGACAAACCGGGCGACGTGGTCGCACACTATACGCATCGAAAGGCGCGTATGGATGTTGTCGACGTGTGGGAACTGACGGAACCCGATTTCGTTGCATGTGTGCGACGAAATCAGTACGTATCCGTCGAGATACCCCCGTATCGACCCTTTGCAAACTAAGTCACAACTTTGTGCACACTCATCATATCACGATGAAACTTGCGCCATTGGACTCGAAATATTTTTCTGGTTCTGTGATCCAAGTTTGATCCAATTCTGAGACCGTTGATCGGGACGCTATTTTGGCGGGCCCACAATCCTACTCAACGGGCGATTTTGTGCACAGCCCACCGAAATTCAAACTTGGACATACCATTGGGTTCCTCTCATCAAAACAAATTTGTAGACATGTAGTTTGACGACTTTAGAGACCGTAGATATTGGCACGCATTTCAGTGCAAAGCGGGTACAACGGCGGACATCGTTTTGATCCGAAATTATGATTTTGCCCCTGTTCCAGAATTTAACTTTTGGACAGGCGTTTCCTAGGCATATCTTATATTCCAAACTCGTTCGTGATGTTTGTTTCAGCATCCGGAGCTTCTTGTGGATTTTGACTTTCGTGTTGACGATTCTGATTGTTGGATTTTGCTGCTTCTCGTACCACCCTCAGGCAAGATACCTTGCCATTATACTGTTTATATTTAGTTGCATTTTATTACATATCACTGTTCATTTATTTCTAGTTCTTGATTACTGTCTAATCAGTGATATTAGATATACTTTGTTATTATCCTTTGATTGCATGTGGACTTAGAGTTAAGAGACCACCGTCTGTAGTGTATTGCATACCCCTTGACACAGTTGTACCATGAAGATGTGTGAGATGAGTAGCATGTAGAGGTACTTGCGTGTGGGCTGATCCTCCATGTGCATGCGTTAGGGCTAACTGCTAATAGAGGCATGTTAGGAGACTTAGCAGTTAGTAGAGGTATGTGAGTCATGGATGTGACTCTGTTAGACATTGGATGGGAAGAACAGTTCCTTAACGTATGGAACAAGTATGCACTTCCCTATTGCCGGTTATCTCCACGGGAGATACGGTCCTGGATCCTGATACTGATTTACTGCTGGCCTTTGACATTCGATAAATGTTATGCTTTGAGGTCCCTGGTATCCTGATGGGCCATACCTGAGATTACTATTACTGAGCCAGAGTGCCCATGCGTTGGAGGTTTGTTCTTAACTGCATAAACACTGTAGTACGATTAGATTATCTTATTGTCGTCTTGTCACTTATTTCGGTTTGTGACATATTATATATTCAGTTTATTATGGCATGTTCTTTATGTATCTTGTTACGTCCCTCTGAAGACCTGGTTATCTCTTCAGGTGTGTGCTTCTGTAAATTTACAGGTGTTCTAGCCAAGGCCGTGATCTTCTCCTTTCTTTCGAAGACGATTGCGCTTGGTTCGTCTCGTTATTCTATCGATCACTTCTTGTACATTTTATTTGAGGTAGTTGGTAGTGGACTTTGTCTCCGCCCAACGATTGTATACATGACAAATTCAAAGTTGCTTTTATATCATTTATTTATCTAGTGGATGAGATTTTAGTTATTATGGTTCTACTGTATTTTACAGCTTACGTATTCATACGAGGTTTCCATATATGGGAGTATACTTCGTATGTATGTAGCTGGCATGGATACGTACCTAGTCCTAAGAATTTTGGGACTAGGGCGTGACATATGTCATGAGTGTATTTCGTGATCTGAGAGCGCGTTCGACTAGCCTTAACGAAATTTCGAAGACGAAATTTTTCTAAGGAGGGTAGAGGTGTCACTCCCCGATCCCGATATACGTATTCTTTCATGAATTCTGTACATGGTATCATGCATTTAGCATGTGCATAATTCTATTTATTATTTATTAATGGTTGCATATAGCCTTTAAGCATGTCATTAGTGGAATGGTTAGAGCATGTTTAGAGATTAGGGTTTTCTTAAGCCAACCCTCACCCAGTATAAATGTTCTCTTCCTCACTCTCTCTCCACATTCACTCTTTTATTTATTTTCCTCAAGCAAACCATTAGGCAAGTACAACTTGCTCAAAAGTAGAGATTTGTGCATTTTCATTCTTGATTTTCCCTTTGATATTATTTGTCTATATTGTTCTTCGCATCATCCTCTATAAGTTTAGTACTTGGTATTTTCGGTTTTGATGGATGGATTCTAGCAGATCTAAGTTTAAGTCATTTTTGGTTTTCTTGGGTTTTGATCTATCAAACTTACTGGTTTTTGAAAACTAATTGTTCCATGTGGCAGAGAATTTGATTCTACACAATTTTGACCTTTAAAAAGTTAGATTTTGACTTATTTTAAGGAAGTTATGGCCAAGTAAGATCTGGACATCTTCTACGTTCATCTGTCCTGGTTCTGGCAGGGACGATGAATAGTACTGGCTGCATAGTGTCAGTCCGCATAGATGTATAGTACTGGCTGCATAGTGCCAGTCCGCATAGACGTATAGTGCCAGTCCGTATAGATGCATAGTGCTGGTCGTTTAGTGCCAGTCTGTATAGATGCATAATGCCAGTCCGCATAGATGCATAGTGCTGGCCGCATAGTGCCAAACCGTATAGGTACATAGTGCCAGTCCGTATAGACGTATAGTGCCAGTCTGCATAGATGCATCGTGCTGGCCGCATAGTGCCAGTCCGCATAGATGCATAGTTCTGACCGTATAGTGCCAGTCCTCATATATGCATAGTGCTGGCCGTATAGTGCCAGTCTACATAGATGCATAGTGCCTGGCCGTATAGTGCCAGTCTGCATAGTGCCGTATAGTGTCTATTTTGGCTATTTTTGGCTGTTTTGTGTCCTATTTGGCCGATTTGTGGCCAGAATTTCTTCCAACTCAAAGCATAAAAGTTGTAGATCTTTGTCTTGGCTTCAAGAATCTTCATGTCTCACTTTAACCAGAATTCATATGTGACTTATGGCACCTTGTGCACCTTTCACCTTGTACTTTGTCCGGGCGCCGTTTGGCCCACTTCATGACTCACGAGTACTTAATACCCTAAGTGTGTAGTACCTTCTTGTTCTCTTTCCTCTTGTGTCTTGGTACTCATTCCTAATCTGACTACCTATGTGAGTGCTGGATAACCCTATGTGTGTACTAAGGTACAATCTATGTGAGTTCTGAGGTGCCATCTTATGTGCTAAGTGTTCCTACGTGATACCTGCCAGTACATCCAAGAGTCCAGCATTTACATAGCGAATGGTCGGTAGCAATAATGTGGTATGTGTTATGTATTGTATTACACCAAGAAAGGGTACATACGTATGACTCCATGAGCCAGTACGGATCCCTTCTTGGGGTACTCGTACATTGTACGACATCTAGGGGAGTGAGCATGTGACCACGACATGTGAACATCGAGGATAACCTAGGGATTAAATAGGCAACTAACTTGGTAGATGCATTGGGTAGGAAGAATCCCGAGATCGTGCCATACTAGCCAACCCAGGTCTAGTCCTGACGTGTCGGGTTGGCCACCACGGATATGGTTTTATTCACCTATAGCGGATGACTATATTCGACTTCTACGAGCTATGTGTTATATGTTTTAGCACGGTAGCCCTCCGGGGGACCGATGCATAATCAATGTGCTATATGTTTAATGGTTTGGCTAGCCTTGCTGGAACGAAACGATCTGAGGATTACTATAATTTGCAATACAGGGATAACCCAGGCAAATAATATAAAGCTGTAGGATTGATTGGCCACTTATAAATTGACTTGCTTGTGAGATGTTTCTTTTGTTAGTAACTGCGAAACATGGACTATTGTGGTGCGTGGTCCAACCCATGTCCTTGTTTGTTTGTTGGGTTGGGCTATTGTGCTGCGATAGGCTATGGACCAAAGTTACGACCGGAAGCCTTTTATTATTATTATTACGCTTGGGTTTTATCTTACTCTTTTGTGCTCCCTTGTGGTACTTGCTATTCGGGGCCTGACCCCGCTGGTTTTGTTTGGCTAAATATCGTAGCAGCACAAGAGGATCCAGCTTTATACCCGAACAATGGTGCACACCAGGAGTATGGGCGCCAGGGACCATGAGTGGGTTTCTTCTTCACCGCTCTGATAACTTATATTTTGTACTTGGCGTTTAGCCACCGGCACCTGTTTAGCCGCCTGTTCTGGACATTTAGTTCCTCACATAATTGTAATTAAATCATTTTGATGAAGCGTCGGGGACGTCTTACTGCTTTGTCTTATATGATCATTATTTACTGCTTCTTATTTTGATTGATTGAGACTTAGATGTTCTGTGAGACCATAGGAGACTTGATTGTAGCATGCACCCGCTAGTCTCTTGACATCTACGATCACCGTATGACGTTTATATACCTCATATGGAGTAGCTGGCCTAGTTCGTCTCAGTATTCCGGTACTGGGGCGTGACAGTATGCTTGACTCAAATGGTAACAAGTTCATCGCCGAGGGAGGAGTCTTGCGGGTCGTTCGTGGTTCTTTGGTGGTAATGAAATGTCACCGACAGGGTAACCTTTATATCTTATTGGGAAGCACTGTGACTGGAACTTTAGAAGTCACTACATCTGATTTGTCTGATACCATACGTCTTTGGCATATACAGCTTGGGCGTATGAGTGAGAAAGGCATGTCCTTACTGAGCAAGCAAGGATTACTAAAGAGCTTAAAGAAGCCAAGTATGGATTTCTATGAGCATTGCATTTATGGCAAGCAGCACAGGGTGAGCTTTAGTACAAGCAAGCAGAAGACAAGAGGTATTCTCGACTATGTGCATACAGATATGTGGAGACCTAGCAGGATTCCTTCCAAGAATGGAGCAAGGTACTATGTCACTTTTATTGATGATTATACATGTTATGTTTGGCTGTATTTCATCAAAACCAAGGATGAAGTGTTCGAAAAGTTCAAACAGTGGAAAGTGACTATGGAGAACAAAACAGACAGAAAGGTAAAGATGATGAGGTCTGATAATGGTACTGAATATACCTATGGAACTTTCAAAGATTTTTGTGCTTAAGAAGGTATCGTTCGACATTGGACTATCATGAACACACCGCAGCAGAATGGGTTAGCAGAGAGGATGAATCGAACCTTGCTTGAGAAAGCAAGATGTATGCTCTGCAATGCCGGTTTAGGCAAGGAATGGTGGGCATATGCTATACACATGGCGCGGTACTTGGTGAATAGATCACCAACTCCGGTTATAGATTGTAAGAATCCATATCAGGTGATGACCGGCTAACCAGCAGATTACATCACTTTGTGCATGTTTGGATGTAAAGCTTACTATCATGACAATGAGAGTAAGTTGGACCCGAGAGCCAAGAAAGCAATATTCTTGGGATATGTACAAACAGTGAAGGGCTACCGTCTATAGTGTAAAACCCCTATTTTTTAATTATTATTATTATTATTTTATTAGACTTAAAAATGAATTTATGCAATTTTTGATTTTTTGTTAGTAGGAATGACCTTAGCCATCTTTGAGTTTTGGAGCACTAGACTACCATGAATTTTGGCACGAAAGATGTAGCAGTGTGCCTTGACTAGTGTATTAACCATGCCAGGAAAAGCCTAGCCATGGTGATGTCCAAACTAGGAAAACCAGTCCAAGTTGTGAATAGACTTATTTAAATTATTTTAATTAAATATTATTTTATATATTGATTTTTAGACGGTCTGGTTTGTCCAGTATAGTCCGAACTGGGCCCGAACCAAATTTAAGCCATATAGACATGGGATGGGACCAAGGTGGCCATGTAGACATATTTTATGTACGTAGAAATATTTCCTAAATTATTTTAGAATTTTATGTACAATTTCTAATTATTTAATTATGTGTACAATTATTGGTATTTTTATTATTAAATAATATTTTACAAGATTATTCATTTTCCAGGACCCGGATAAGGGTGTGTGGTACAGTTCACCCATTGGAGCAATTTTTATTAATTTATTATTATTAAATTTATTTTGTAGAGATTTATTAAACATGTTTATTCTATTAAGATATTATTATTATTTTGAGTTGATTTATTGTGAATTAAATTTATATATACATGTAGATACGATTTAATACATTCAATATTTGGATAGATAATATTAAGTTTATTATTTGGTTTTTAAAATAAATTATGGTATATATAGATAGTACATATATATATATATATATACATATATATATATATATATATATATATATATATATATATATATATATATATAGATGAGAAAAGAAAAGAAAAGATTTGGAAAAAAAAATTTATTTATATAACCTAAGTGGTCGGCCCCACCATGTGGGAGCCGACCATATGCATACAACCACAAGAAGAATAGCAACAGCAATACCATTTTTGCGTACCCCACCACAAATAGTAGCAGCAACACTTATATTTGGCCGACCCCTTCCCCCCTTTATATATATAAGTTATATACTTATATATGTTTAGCAAAAAAAAAAACCCTAATCTCCTCCTCCTTTCTCCACTTTTCTTCCTCCACCCTTGTCCGCCATTCCTCGGCAAGCGCGCCCGGCCTCGTGCGCCGCAACACAGCCCCGCGGCAGCAACGGCAACAACAAACGACGACAACAACAACAGAATTTAACAACGAGGTATCCGACTTCTCCATCAAATTTCTACTTCAATTTAAATCCGTTTTTTGATCCGTAAATTCGTGTAGAAAGCCCACATGACCATCTTCGAGATCCCCCAAGTGGATTTCGACATGCCCATCCAACTTGCTTGAAAAATCGAGACGAAGTTGGAGAAAAACTATTTTTCTGGTATATTAAAAACTGTTTTGAAATATCAACTTGTCGGCCACTTTTCTCGCTGTCTATTAAACTTTCATAAAAACTAATTGAAGGCAGTCAAAGAAAACTTAACCAAGATTGTAACGCACCTTCTGGATTCACTTTTTATCTAGTGTGTAAAAAGTTATACATTGTTAAAGTTTTACGAAAAATTTTAAATTCTGTTTTCAAAAAGTAGAAAAACACCCTGATACGGCGTCCATCCCGACAAACCAGGCGACGTGGTCGTGCACTATACACATCGAAAGGCGCGTATGGATGTTGTCGACGTGTAGGAACTGACGGAATCCGATTCGTTGCATATGCGTGACGAAATCAGTGCGTATCCGTCGAGATACACCGTATCGACCCTTTGCAAATTAAGTCACAACTTCGTGTACACTCATCAAATCGCGACGAAACTTGCGCCATTGGACTCAAAATATTTTTCTGGTCCTGTGAGCCAAGTTTGGTTCAATTTTGAGAAGGTTGACTGGGACACCATTTTTGCGGGACCACAATCCCGCTCAACGGGCGATTTTATGCACGACCCACCGAAATCCAAAATTGGACATACCATTGAGTTCATCTTGGAAAAACAAATCTGTAGACATGTAGTTTGACGAATTTAGAGATCATAGGTTCTGGCGCACATTTTGGTGCAAAGCGGCTCCAACGGCGGACATCGTTTTGACCCGAAATTACGATTTTGCCCCTGTTCCAAAATTTGACTTTTGGACAGGCATTTTATAGGTATATCTTCTATTCCAAACTCGTTCGTGATGGTTGTTGCAGCATCCGGAGTCACCTGTGGGATTTGGCTTTTTCTGGCTCCGTTTATTTGTCGGTTCGAGCTACTGGATATTTCCCTTTTGCACATAACCTCAGGCAAGATATCTTGCCATTATACTGTTTATATTCAGTTTGCATTTTATTACGTATCACTGTTTAATTATTTCCAGTTCTTGATTTACTGTCTGCTCAGTGATATTAGATGTACTTTGCTATTATCCTTTGATTGTATATGGACTTAGAGTTAAGAGACACCGTTTGTAGTGTATTGTATACACCTTGACACCGTTGTACCATGAGGATGTGTGAGATGAGTAGCATGTAGAGGTCCTTGCATGTTGGCTGATCACCCGTGTGCATGCGTTAGGTCTAACTGTCAATAGTTGTATATTAGAAGACTTGACGGTTAGTAGTGTTACTTGGTCGTGGATGCGACAAGATAGGTACATTGGGTGGAGAAAATATTTCCTTGTCGTATGGGCTTCGATTGTACTTCCCTTGTAACCCGGAAGCTCCGCTGGAGATACGGGTATGTTTAGCCCCTCAGGTTTTCTACTGTCGTTTTTGAACGTCATGCGCTTAGGTCACTGGTGTCCAAGTGGGGACTATACCAGATTCCATTTACAGCCAGGGCTCATGCGATGAAAGGTTTGTTCTTAACTGCATGTTCACTTTAGTATGGTTAGAGTACCTTATTGTTGTCTTGTCACTTACTTTTGTTGTGGCATATTTTATATTCAGTATTTATATGGCATGTTTATTGTATCTTGTTACGTTCCTCTGAGGACCTGGTTATCTCTCCAGGCGTGTGCTTCTGTGATAGTTGCAGGTGTTCTAGTCGAGGCCGTAATCTTCTCCATCCTTTTAAAGATGATCGCACTTGGCTAGTCTTGTTATTTCATCTATTCCTTCTTGTACCTTTTATTTGAGATAGTTGGTAGTGGACTTTGTCTCCGCCTAACGTATTGTACAAAGACTTATTACAGTTGATTATATAATATATTTTATTCTTCATTTGTGGATGAGATTAGATTACTCTTGGTTTACTGCATTTTGTAGCTTATGTATACATACGAGTTTCTATATATTGGAGTATACTTCGTATGTATGCAGCTGGCATGGATACGTACCTAGTCCTAAGTATTTTGGGACTGGGGCGTTACATGTTTTTGTGGTGGCCCATGTAGGTCGAGTTTGTCACTTTGGTTACGTTACTGTACCGATGTGAGCCTGCAACATAGTATTAGAATCTAGGAATCTTATCCATACAGCTTGACCACTTCCCTTGGCTTCAAATTCCGAACTCTCGTTCGACTTCCTTAAATTGCATCTTGCTTGATTCCTTTCTACCGTTGATTCTTATTTTCGTGCTTAGTGTCAACTAGGAAGATGACTACACTAGTATATACCCATAGGTCAAACACATGGCTAGAATGGTTATATTGGCAATTGGAATACATTTAAGACTCTAATTGAATTAAAAAGGCTTTTTAAAAAAATATGATTTAATGATTAGTAATTCGTAAAGTAGGATATTACCAAGAAAAGTTTTATTCTTGAGATTTCTAAATAGTAAACGCCATAGGATTGATACTGCAGGAAGGAAAAAAAAAAGCTAGAATCTTTATACCATTGATTTAAGAAATTGATTGACTTTTTGAGATTTGATATTTATGATTTATTGGGTGATAGATATACATCTTTGAACAAATATAAAATTTATTTGATTTTCGAGTTTTGATGTTTATGATTTATTGGATTATAGTTATACACCTTTGAATAGTTATAAATTTGGTTTGAACATGATCTTAGCTTTTAAAAATGGCCGTAGGAATTATTTAAATTTGAGTTGTACAACTTGCGATTGTCGTGTTTAGTAAATTTTGAATTTTAAGTGAAAGTAATGATGGTGAATTTTGGTTTAAAATATTTGAAAGTTATGCAAACAATTTTTGAGAATTTTTATTTATTTTAAATTGTTTCCTATGATTGAGGATTTACAAATCCATTTAGATTTTTTTCTAAAAAATTTGAATTTGGATATCAAATTTCGTAAAAAAAAATAATTTTTGACTGATAAGATTATTTGAAAATTTAGTTTAATGTGGGATTGCCAATATTAAAAATATTTTTGGGAAAATTTCCAATGATGTGATGGAAAGTTATTTTGGTTGATTAAAGAAAGTTACCATTTAAAAGTTGTGATTATGTTGCAATGACTTAGTATGAATAGAAGTTATAATTGATGAGTGCATTAAAATATTGAGCTAAAATTTTGAGATTGCTTTGTAGTGTGCTAGAAATTTTTATCTGGGGAGCTATTAATTTTTGTAGAGTTTTAAAGTTATGATTGATTATGGATATTTTATATATAAATTCATGATTTATGAACGATCTTGAGTTTGAAAGTTGAATTAAAAATGTTAAATTATGAAAAAAAAGTCAGTAGTAACATAATAAAAGTTTGTTTTGAGATTTATGAAAGTAATTTAAAATTTTTTTTTTCATGATAAATTTGAACGGCTTTGAGTTAATACAAATTTTGGTGGTTTATTTTTGAAAGTTTAATTTTAAAACTTTTGGAGGAAACTTGAGTTAAAATTTTAATGGTAGGCCCCAAGATAACCCTACTGAGTATTCCACACTAATTGCCATATCCCTCATGACCATGATAGTAGTATATACACAAGTGTTGTTAGTCATCTACCAGACTATGTGACTGTATTTCACTCATGACTCAAGTTGACACAAAGTCACAGTCAACCAAATATTGATAACATTGAGTAAATAATACTTGTAATAATTCAATACGACACACGACGACCACATCCAGCTCAAGTCAGACGACAGCTCAGTTTTGCAAATACAAGTCGTTTTTGAGTCTGTATTTTTATATTTATTGAGTCTAGACTGTTGTAAGCTGAGTTGTGCTGAGCTCTTGAGACTTTACCTATAACCTACCCAAAATCCATAAGCTCTACACATCCAAATAAGCCCATTGGACCCTAAGACCCATTCTGTGCTCTGGAGACAGAGTTCGGGCCGAACTCTGCCTCCACACAGAGTTCGGGCCGAACTCTGTCCCCTAAAAATCAGCACCCTAATTTTTAGGGTTGGCTGGTTGCTAGTTGTCCAACGGCCAAATATTTGAAAAATCCTACCAGAATTCTGGCCGAATTCTGCCTGCTAATATCCTATAAATAGGCCATAAATTCTCTCATTTTCATTCATCCAATCTTCTCTTCTCTTCTCTCTAAAGCTCAATATAAGCCATACCCCTCTTCATCTACTAGCCACAAGCTTCCTAAGTCTCGAGTGCTCAGCATCTCTCAGTTAGGAGTCTTGTGCAAGAGTTCAAGAAGTCGCTTGGAAAATTCCAAGCATCGCCACTATGATCCTTTGTAAGAAGTTGATGTGATCTTCTGAAGAAAAGGCACGGAGTGTAACTACTATTTCATAAATAGTGGATTTAATCCTGAGCTAGAGTTCTCAGGCCTGGACTAGTCCTCCACGAGGGAAACCAGGTTAAAATCAGCTGTGTTTGCGTATGCTTTCTTGCTCCTTATTTATTTCCGTATTTACTCTGATTAGTTTTTTCTTGTGAAAGAGTTTAAATTTTTAATTGGCTATTATCGCTATAAACTCTATTCACCCCCCTCTAGAGTTGCCATATATTTTTTAATTGGTATCAGAGCTCTGTTCTCTCAACAAGGACTAATATCCTAGAGCTGATCCATGGCAACCACACAATCCTTGATTTTCAATCACGGTGAAGGGCAGTCCACTCATAGGCCTCCCCTATTTGATGGAACTAACTACACATATTAGAAAACAAGGATGAGCTTTTATCTCAAGTCGCTAGACTTTGACCTGTGGACTATCGTCACTGACGGTTACAAAAAGCCTGCCAGAATAGTTGTCAATGGTGATCTCGTTGAAAAATCACATGACAAATATTCTGACGAGAAGAAAAAATAGGCAAGTCTAGACGCGAGAGCTATTAATGCTTTATTCTGTGCTATAGACAGGAATGAGTTCAACAGGGTATCTACATGCACCACATCTCACGAAGTATGGAGACTTCTAGAAGTGACACATGAAGGAACCACCCAAGTCAAGGAATCAAAGATAAGCCGTCTCACTCAAGAATATGAGGCTTTCAAGATGAAGCCAAATGAGACGATTATACAAATGTTCACAAGATTCCTCGACATCATCAACCCCCTGTCTTCGCTCGGCAAACAATATTCAAATCACGAGAAGATTCGCAAGCTACTTAGGGGGCTCCCAAAGATTTGGAACCCTAAGGTGACAGCCATCATAGAAGGAAATGATCTCACAACCATATCCATGGAGACCTTGATGGGAAAGCTAATGACTCATGAGCTTGACCTCAAGGACTTCGAAGAGCCTGCTCCTAAGGCTAAGGAGATCGCACTCAAAGCTCACCGACGGAGGGCTGACCCCGAAGAGACGGATGACGACAACTCGGAAGGTGACGATCAAGCTTTCCTCATCCACAACTTTAAGAAATTCCTTCGCTTCAACCGAAGAAAGAAGAAACCTCAAGAAGACGACGAAGAAGAGACAACCTGCTATGGTTGTAAGAAGACAGGACATGTCCGAAAAGATTGTCCATACTTAAAGAAGAGCAACCGTTATGAGAAGCCATACAAGAAGACTTCCTCAAAGAAATATGCCAACACAAGCATTTGGCATGAAAGCGAAGCTAGTGACTCCGAGGAAGAAAAGGACTCTCCTCAAGATACGGCTAATGTGTGCCTAATGGCAACTTCCGACAAGGTATCAAACGAAACTCTTGATGACTTCACTTTTGATGAACTTGGCGATGCTTTCACCGATTTACTTAATGATCACAAAAAGGTCATTGGTAAATAAAAATATGCCAAGGACAAGATCAAAAGTCATGAAGTCAAAATTCAAAGACTTTCTTTACTGCTTGATAACATTAGAGACACTTCACCCACGGATGTAACAGATGAGGTATCTAAGCTTAAAATAAGCTTACATGATACCGAAGCACGCATTGACCAACAAACACAAGAAATCACAGCACTCAACACGGAGCTTGCAGAAGAAAAGAGTAGACACAAGATTTTTATTACTAAGATGCATGGTTTGAATGCTAAGATTACTGAACTGCAAGCTGTCTCTAAGAAATTAGAGACTAAATTGGGAAAACAGGTTGCTCAACCTCAAACCCAATTTCATGAGACACACACAAAGCATGATACCTCTCATACTAGTCACTCACGTCATCCACCTACAACACGTAACCATGCTTACATATACACACACTTTCACAAAGGACACAAACTACATGCACGTAGAAATAATTATCATATGTCACAAAATCATCATGCTAAACACAGATACAATCATCATCATGTTGCACAAAAACCACATCACCATCACTCTACATATAGACATCATCACCATGCTACTCCATATAGACAATATCATCATGCCACTCCACATCACTCTACATATAGTCATCATCACCATGCTAATTCTACATATCATCATACTTATCCTCATCACTCTACTTATAGACATCATCAGCATGCTCCTAATATAAATAGGAATGCTACTGTTTGCCATTGATTGTAAAAGAACAGAACAATTATCGGAGGACTGAACTTAGACTCACAATACAAACTCGCTCGTACAAAGAAAGCCTAGGGACGAAAACCTAGGTACAGCAGACTAAGTACGATTGTTTATTTTTGATTCTGGGGGTGACGATAGAGGCTCGGGAAAACGACGGCCGCTCTGCCTTACTCCTTGGACGATTAGTATGCAGCCTTGGCTCGGGGAAGATCTGCTCGACGTTGATAAAGAAATGCTTTTCTTGCTCTCCTCGGATTGCTCTCCTGGCTTCTCTCTCTCTGTGATTATCAAAAAAAAAGGGGGAGCTCTCTCTGTGTAGATCTCTCTCTTTTTATATTTTTTTATTCTTTTGTTGTCGACCTCTTTTTTTTTTACAAGGGAATGATGCTGGCTATTTATAAGAGTGGGGGGTGATCATTAGGGTTTCTTAACGATTATCTGTTTGGAATGTCGGCGCTCCTTCATTCTATCTGAACCCTTGATCCTGATTATAGTGAATCTCGGCCATTAATGCGGATAGCATCATATCTCATGAGCAATTAATGCTAGCTGCTTTAAATCCTCGTGATTGATTATGCCAATGTCTGATTGCTCGCCACGTGTCCCATTAGCTTGATGATAAATGATATGCCCTGATCTCAGTAATTATGACGATGATGTCAAATATATTTGTTGAGATTCGGTTAAATCTCTTATTGATCCCATGCCACGTGTCTTAATTGTGAGTCTTGTCAGATCCGCATAGGATTGATGATCCTCGAACCGCAGAGAGATACTCTTTGTAAGCCGCATAGGACGATGCTTTATCGAGCCGCATATGCGTAATCTTTGTGAGCCGCATGAGCTGGCGTTGTATTGGGCCGCAGGGAATGTGTTCCCAGGGAGCCGCATGAGCTAGCGTTGTATCGAACCGCATGGAACGGGTTCTCAGGGAGCCGCATATGACTGATTGCCACGTGGCAATCTGGGACTTCTGACGGATTTGGCCAGAGATTTTCTTCTTTTCCCGAGGAGTCAGTCATTATGGCAAGGCCATTATGAAACTTTATGTCAGGGCCACCACAGTGAATCGTGCTGGAGCAATAAATGAGGCCACTACTCAAACGACCAGTTGTAGGGAAGGATCACACATGGCGTCCATCGAGCCGCATATGCCTTGCTGAACCGCATACGCTCCCGAGCCGCATGCGATTGAAAGTCTTCTTTGAACCGCATAGGGCCGCTCCTGTGTGAGCCGCATAAGCTTCTTACTCAGAGCCGCATGGATCATTATTCTAATATTTTCCATGCTTCTACAGGACCCCCTTCAAAGTTTTCAATTTGTAAAAATTGGAATACTTTGAACAAGAAGCATGGCCCCGTTCATGCCGCATAGGATTTTTCTGTCTGCCTGAGCTTCCTAGCCGCATAAGTGCCTTAGCCGCATAAATTCATGTGGCCGCATAAACTTGTTGCCACGTGTCCTGAACACGTGTGCAAATCTTTATTAAGTGCCTTTGATTTGATTTAACGCCGCCTTTTGGGGGAGGATCCCAAGAGTCGGTTTTGCCTTGACCGAAGCGTATTGCCTTTATTCTTTGGGGGCGGCGCGTAATCCGAGGCATACTCCGAGACGTCTGTTCGTTTCGTGGGTCTCTTTTGCCTATAAATAGGAGTCTTTTAGCCTCTTGGGGCTTTTCTTTACCTTCTCTCTTTGCTCTGATTTTCTATTTGCCGTCTTTGCTCTTCGTCTTCTTCCTTTAGCAACCGACAATGGCTCCCAAGAAGGCTGTAGCATCGAAGGCCGCCTCATCTTCTGCGGCAGCGAAGGGCAAGAAAGCCGCGTCTTCATCGACTGCGGCGGCGAACATGGCGGCTCCTTTGACTGACGTGCCCGCTTTTCACCCCGACGTCCACCCGTCTATCGCTGGTAAGGGTCCCTTAATATGAACTGCCATGGCTACGCCACATATTTTATGTGCGAGCCTATATTCCAAAGCACACTGGGTGTCCGACTCATGCTTGGGCCGCATGGTGTATGACCCAGGTTTGAGCCGCATGAAAGTGGTTGCGTAACTACTTCTTTAACAGGGCCGCATAAGCTCATCCTCGCTGGACTGCATAAGCTCATCCTTGCAGGGCCGCATAAGCGTTTTAGAGCCGAATATACTCCTTTCGGACCGTATAAGTTCCTCCGTACTGAGTCGCATGAGTTCCCTTCGAACGGAACCGTATGAGTTTATTCGTACTGGACCGCATGGGCTCTTTCAAACTGAGCCGCATAGGCTCATTTGAACTGACCTGTATAAACCGAGCCGCACATATGCTGAGCCGCATAAGCATCATGTGTTTTTGCGTTTCAGCTATCATTTTGACCTTGTTTCTTTTGCCTTTCTTCAGTGACTCTGCCCGTGAATCCTGCTGGGGAACTTATGGTAGGCTCGCGTCAGTTTGCCTCGGGCGTTCATCGGGATGACTTAGTTCGTCAAGTGTCCGAACAGCTACTTGTTGATGAACCTTTGGAGCGACTAAATGCTATCAGGGTTCAATCCTTTCAGTTCCTTGTTGATATGATAAGCTCTGGGCAGTCTGACGGGAAGTATCTGAAACCGGTCTTCCTCTTTGGAGATGCGTTGGTTGTAGAAAACTCCCGAGTGTTGGATGTTTCGGAGAGTTGGGATTTTGACCTGGACGGGATGACGATTCACATCCCTATTATGAAGCGCCATTTCCCTTTTGAGTGGTTCAATATGATCGTTCTGAATAGGCAGATGCCGGACACCCTCACTCCAACCAGACCAGGGATATTTGTTGGTAATATCCGTTATAACAGAGCCACTGGGTCAGTGCGTGCAGTCAAAGATCCGGCTAGTCGGTCCGTGATGGGGTTAGTTCCAGGTACCTTCATCAATACCCCTGGTCCTAACTTTTTATTCTCCCAGGCTGATACCTTCCTGAGTCAGCTTGCTCGCAAAAGGTCCTATCCTATTGGTAGGTTGGTCCTGCCGAGCTGGTTACACCCCATTCCTCCGTAGGCTAATCTGTCCTCATGGATCCTACGAAAGTATGAAGAGTTTTTGCGGGGAGTCAACCTTTATGACGCTATCCGGGGTACCAGCCACGGGTTGCCCGTTAATAAGCCACTGTTCATGGCCCTTTTGGAGATGTACAATCATCGAACGGGGACCTTTTTTACCCCTGTTGGAGAATTAGGGCTCGCTCTTCACGAGATGTATGCTGTTTCCAAGCTCCCCTGGGGGGATGAACCCTTCGAAGTGTATACGCCGACGAATGAGGAGCTCCAAGATTTGGATCAGCGATTCCCCGGTTTTGTCACCGTGTATCAAGAATTATTATGCCATCATAGCACCTGTCACCGGACGACTATCCAGAAAAATGACAGCTCGGAGGGGGACTCTCCCCATACTAAATCTTGGGTTGCATACCTTTTCAAATTTAGCACGGCTGGCCGGGTTACTTTCCGAGATCGTTTAACTCCTAAAGAAGTGGAGGTCTTGATGTCGACTGCCAGGAGGTCGAAGTCTCAAAGTGGCAGGTTCGGGAGCCAGATTGACTCCTTTAGCTACTTTCGTTATGGTACTCGGCGGTTGTCAGAGAAGGCACTCTTGGTCGGATTTCTAATGGTGTGGCTGCACAACTGCGTGGTCTCAGGAGGGGCAGGCTCTATTGAGAGGATCAGTCGCCACTTCATTCTTCCTGCCGTGAAGTTGGCCTTTGGGGTCAGGCTGGCGCTCCTTCCTGCCATGGTGTGCAGTATTCAACATGGTCTTCGCGCCTTCTCGTCCAAGGTCATTGCTCGTAACGTGGCAATAGATTTTGAACGTGTAGAATTGCCTTACCATTACTTGCTGGGATGGCTATTGCTGCATTATCAATCCTTGATGAGACCCGGGACGGGAGATGGCGTTACAGGTGATGACGCGTTTCTTTTCAAATATCACCACCAGCCTTGGGAATGTAGTACCATGCCGACGTGTCGGAGGATGCTGGCGAGGGTGGATGGGTACAATTTCTTCGTATCCGTTCCTCATTTCACTGATCAAGAGGTGAGGAGTGTTCATGTTGATGGGGTCGGACCTCCTCATTTCTTGCCTGAAAAGATGCATTTCTGGCTACGCAACATTCGCCCGGCGCATCTAGTTTACCGGAATCGCAACACTGTATATTTGGAGCCCTACTTGCCTAGTAGGTTTGCCCGTCAATTTGGGTATAGTCAGCTATTCCTCGGGCGCCCCATTTCTCACCTGGGATTTGAAGGCAGCATTCTTGATGGTATCAGAGCATGGAGCTACTATGACACCTGTCATACTCAGACTAGCTTCTTGGACCCTGCCGTAAATGTGATGGATGAAATCCTGCATATGGCAGCCCTGTATCATGTCACGGCGAATCCTTCTCCCCTCGATTTTGACTTGAGGACTAGCTTCATTGTGGGCACTCGCCTAGCGGAGAAGGCTATGACGTCGAGAGCAAAGAAGAAAGGGATGAATAGGGTTCCTTCGCCCGATTCTGAATCCTTCGACACAATTGAGGAAGATAATGAGCGGGACGACGAAGACTCCTTTTCTTCGGGTGATGGGATAATGGCGGGTCAGTCTCCCGTTATGGCGGCTGAGATGGCGACGGAACAACCGTCGGCCGTATTTGACGAAGCAGTGGGCCCGTTACCGTCTGCGTCGGAGGAGGTACGGGTAGATCTATCGCCCGCCATGCCTGGTCCTTCGCGTAAGCGGGGCAGGCATGAGCCTACCGGCGGAGGGGTAACTTTTTCTGTAAAGAGAGCGGCTGTCGGTCCCCGTAGGCTGCTTATTACGGAGAAGGGTGAGGGTGTAGACGATGTTCCGGAGGTAAGTCCAAGTCGGAGTTACATCTTTGTTGTAGCTTTCTTTCCTCTCGGGGATATGACTTGATCATTTTTCTTTGTAGGCGTCTGACGAACCAGGCTCTCCTGAACCATCTGCTGCCTCAGTAGTTGATCCGGCCCTTGCCGCTTTGATTAGCGACATGTGTGCCGCGGTCCTCTCTGCGGGGGCTCTCTCAGCGGCGGCTAAGGACTCCCAAGCTGCTGAGGCCCCAGCCCGGGGTGACGAAAGTTTCCTTGGGCCCGTCTCCGAGATTTCTGAACTTCAACGAGATGACGCCATCCTCGGTGCATCCCCTCCCGAGGATGCAAGGGCGGATGAGTCTTTTATTCCTGACTCGGAGGCTGTTGGTGAAGAGGTTGTGATGGCTGTAGGCGAACCTCAGCCTCCATATTCCTCTACTGGTAAGCTGAGCCACATATTGACCACCGAGGGGGCTTATTTGCTCTATCAGCATATCCTTCGGGTCAAGTCGATTCATGGTTGCCTTGGCCGTGCAGGTCCTGACCCTTTATCTCCTGCCGCTGATGTTCTTGGGGAAGGCCTGGTCTACCATGATCAAGGGGAAATGAGCGTTTCCTCCCCTTCGTCATCGCATGTTGAGGGACATCCTGCCAGCTCTGGGCAGATGGGGATGGAGTTGGTGCTGGCCCCGGCCTCGTCTTCAGCTGCTTATACGGCTCCGGAGATTGACTTCTCGACCCTGCCGAGCATCCAAATTCTGCGGGCCGCTAAAGAGGAATTGACCGATGTTCAAGCGTCCTTCCGTGCGGAGTTGGTTTCTCTTGTGGCAGGAGCGGCAGATTCCGTCGCGTCTTCTTCCGTGCTACCAGCCACACTCCCGTTGACGTCGGTTTCCTCGGAGGCACTGAACGAGGTGACGCAGGATGTGGTTGACAGCTTCTATCGCCACTTAGGGAGGGGTGTAAATGCTGCCGTGGAACGGGGGGTCCCTTTTTCTCTGTCTCTACGGTGAGCTCGGGACCAAATTGACACTCTGAAGGGTCTTTCTGGCGGGCTGGGGTTAGCAGCGCTCCTGGAGCCTAAGTTGACAGAGGCTGACCAGATTGTGACCCAACTGCTGGCAGTGCGGCAGGCTGGCTTGCCCGCCGCGACTGAACGGGAGCGCAGCTTCCTGGTCGCTGCTAGGGACAGGATTAAGCTCGCTCGAGAAACTGCCGGACCAGCTGTGCAGGGGGACCTTGACAAGTTCTCCGTCTCTTATGACCGACTGGGTCGTCGGAGTCAGGCTTGTAGAGCCCGGGAAGAATCTGCCTCTCGTGGAGTAGCTGATACAAAGGAGCGGATTCTCGCACTCCAGAAGGAGTTGGTCTTCTTAGAGTCAGAGCGGGAGGCTGCTCGTGCAGAACAAGAGTTGATTGCTCGAGAGGCCGAGAGGATTTCCCGATCCTCTGTCAACCTGGAGCGGGCCTTCAGGAAGTTTAAGGACAACTGGCGAGCCCATGCTCATCTGGAGGATGCGGCGGTGTTGAATCAGGAAGCGGAGCGCCGAGCCAGACAGAAGCTTGAGCGGTCGGTTGCCTTGATAAAGGACCGTCTTACGACGTTATGTGTTCCAGAGCAGTGATCGGCTTTCTGTCTTCTTCTCCTTCTCTCTTTCTTTTTTTCTCTTTTTTTTTCTTTCTTTTTAATTTTTGCAAGGGGGTGTGATCCCTGCTGATGTAGCCCTTTGATTTTTGAATAAATGAGCATGTTTCAACTCATCTTTTCTTTCTTGCACTTGCGATGTTTATGGAATTTGGACTTGCTGGGGGATTTATTTGTGGACCTGTTATCCGAGGCGTACCTTGGTTTTAGGTACGGATAACAGTTTAGATAGGATGTCCGGGACAGCCACAGCAAAGTGGTCATGGATGTTTTCGGTACTGGGGGAAGGAATGCCGTAGAGCAGCTGGGCTCCCGGGGCATGGTAAGATGGTGGATTTATGCTAAGAAGCTTAGCGAATGAATATTTGTGGACCTATTACCCTTGGCGTACCCTAGTTCAGGATGCGGATAAAGGGGTGAAAGGGAACCGATCACATTTGCTCAGAGGTTATGATGACATGGCAAACATGAAGGTTTTATCGTGAAATCTTCCTGCTCAGCGGTAATGAGAACATGGCAGGAGAGACTTTACGGAAACTATTTGTGGTCAACAGAGGACATTTGTGGTCAACAGAGGACATTTGTGGTCAACAGAGGACATTTGTGGTCAATAGGGGACATTTGTGGACCTATTATCCTTGTCGTACTCCAGTTGTGGGTACAGATAATAGGTTAAAAGAGGACCGACATATTTGCTCAGAGGTAATGTGGACATGGCAAATATGACGATTTCTTCGACGGAGCCTTCCCACTCAGAGGTAATGAGGACATGGCAGGAGTGGGCTCAATGAAGATTGGGTACATAGAACGACTCAGAGGTAGGAGAACATGGAAGTTCTATGCGAGGGGGCGGTTTGTTTTTGGTGGAAGTGAAGACGACTCAGAGGTAATGAGGACATGGTTGTTTCAGAAATTGGTGGATCGACTACCCTTTTTATGCACTGGGAGTGCGGGTAGTGAATCCTGAGGGAGGATCTCTGCCAGGAAGAAAGTTCAGAGGTATAATCATACTTGACTTACTATCTGAAAGAGTGACCGAAATGTAAGTTCAGAGGCACCAGCTGGTACATAACTTGGTAATTTGGACTATTGAGGGAGTGAGAGTTCAGCGGCACCAGCGGGTGCATGGCTTGATAATTTGAAATAGGGTGGATGAGAGTTCAGTGGTACTAAAGGGGTACATGACTCGATAATCTGGAGAATGATGGATGAGAGTTCAGTGGTACTAAAGGAGTACATGACTCGATAATCTGGAGAATGATGGATGAGAGTTCAGTGGTACTAAAGGAGTACATGACTCGATAATCTGGAGAATGATGTTTAGACATAGTATTTCTTCAGGAACTTGCCGTTGACGGGCAACATGAGCAAATCTCCGTTCTGCTTAGCGAGGCGATAGGCGCCGTTGGAGAACACGGTCTCGATGACAAATGGACCTTCCCATTTTGGCTGGAACTTACCGGTGGTCTTATGAGTCATGACCATCGGCCTCCGGACTGCCAGAACAAGATCGCCCACTTGGAATGTTCTGATTTTAACTTTTTTGTTGAAGGCTCCTGAGATGCGTGCTTGGTATAGCTCGATCCTTTGCTGAGCTAGGAGGCGCTTTTCATCTAAAGCCTCCAACTCTTGTAGTCGTCGTCGGTATCATCCGTCATCAATTAATAAGTGAGGGCGACGCGGAGTGAGGGGATCTGAGTCTCCAAAGGGAGGACTGCCTCGCTCCCGTACACCAGAGAGAATGGTGTATACCCGGTGGCTGTCCGAACCGTGGTGCGATAAGCCCATAAGCACTCGTCGAGCTTCTCGTTCCAGTCGCGTTTGTTGGAGGAGACAAACTTCTTGAGGAGCTTGATGATTGTTTTGTTGAATGCCTCTGCCAACCCGTTTGCTGCCGGGTTATATGGTGTCGAAGCGACATTCTGAATGTGGTGCTTATCGCAGAATCGGTAGAATGCATGGCTTATAAATTGTGGACCATTATCATGGATGATTCTTCGTGGTAGTCCGAAGCGGTAGATAACGTGATGCTTAAGGAAGCTGATCACGTTTGAAGTTTTAACTTCTGCGAGTGGGACAGCTTCCGCCCATTTGGAGAAATAATCAGTGATCGCAAGTATGAAGCGATGTCCTCGGGAGGAAGGTGGGGTGATTGGACCAATGATATCCATTCCCCATGCTTTGAATGGCCAGGACGCCACTGTCGGATGTAGAAATTCGGATGGTCGGTGAATGAAGTCTGCGTGGACTTGGCATGCCTTGCATTTTCTGGCATAATCTATCGCATCTGCCACCATCATGGGCCAGTAGTAGCCCATCCGGCGAAGGCGGTCCTGTAGCTTAGGGCCGGGTTGATGGGCCCCACAGACACCGTCGTGAGCTTCTCGTACAGCTTCTGTAGCTTCCGCGTTCGACAAGCACCGGAGCAATAATCCGTCGTAGGAGCGGCGATACAACATTTTCATCTCTGTATCATAGAAGAATCTGAGAGAACGCCATCTGATAGAGGTAGCTTCCTTTGGATTCTCTGGAAGGATGTCGTATACGACGAAGTCGATGAACGGCTGTCTCCAGTCCGGTGTGTCGTCGACCGTCTGGGCGGAATAACTTGCCATGGCTTGAACGTTGTTCTTGGGACAGACCAGTTCATGGCCTATTACGTCAACCGAATGATGAGCTTGGTTCGGCACTGCTAAGGAAGCGGCAAGGCCTGCTAGGGCATCGGCTTCGATATTTTGGAGTCTGGGGACGTGTTCGATGAAGAATCCCTCGAATGATGAGATAATGTTGATCGCAATTTGATGGTAAGGGATCATGTCTTCATGGCGAACCTCGTATGAGCCCCTGATCTGATTGACGATTAGTTGGGAGTCGCCGTATGCTTCAAGGTATTCTACCCCCAGCTCTTTTGCAAGTTGGAGGCCAATGACCAGAGCGTTTTATTCGGCCACATTGTTGGAGCAGGGTTCCGTGAGGGAGTAGGCATGATTGATCACCAGCCCAGTAGGAGAAATTAATACCACTCCGACCCCAACGACGATGTTTCCCTTGGGTCCGGTCCTTGAGGCGCCATCGAAGAACATTCGCCATATGTTATCGTGGGTGGCTGTATTCGAATCGGCGACCTCGTCTGGGATCTCTTCATAGATTCTAGATGACTCCGATCCTGGATGGGCTGCCAAAAAGTCTGCTAGGGCTTGACCCTTAACAGCCTTTTGCGGGACGAAGATCATATGATAGGGGGATAGCAATATAGCCCATGTGGCGAGGTGAGAGCTGAGGGCCCCTGGTTTAGTCATGAGGACTCTGAGAGGGTTGATTCGTGAGATCACATGTATGGTTTGCCCCGTGACATAGTGCCGCATCTTTTGAATGGCGAATACCAGGGCGAGGCATTCTTTCTCCACAGCGGTGTATCGGTGTTCGGGCCCGACCATCATTCGGCTGAGATAGTAAATGGCCTGCTCGTGGCCTGCATCGTTGTTTTGTGCCAGTAGGGCACCGAGGGAGTGTTCCATTGCTCGTACATAGAGCAGGAATGGTTTTCCAAGGACCGGGGCCACCAGGACTGGAGGATTTGATAAATATTCTTTGATGTCATCGAAAGCGCGCTGGCATTCTTCGTCCCATACGAATGAGACTCCCTTCTTCATGAGGTGGGTGAACGGTCGGCATCGCCCGGAGAGGTTGGAAATGAACCTCCTGATATAAGCTAGCCTCCCTTGGAGGCCTCTAAGTTTACGGAGATTTCTCGGGGGACCCATCTCCATGATTGCCTTCGTTTTCTTGGGGTCTACATGGATACCCCGTGCAGTGATGATGAAGCCCAAGAACTTCTCGCTGGATACGCCCAAGAACGATTTTGTAGGGTTCATCTTCAGATTGTGGGCTCGCATTAAGTTGAACACCGTTCTCAGGTCTTGCAGATGATCCTCCTTACGGCGACTCTTGACGGTGATGTCGTCGACATAGCATTCCACTGTCTTGCACAAATGTTCTCTGAAAATGATACTCATGGCTCGCTGATATGTAGCGCCAGCATTCTTTAGACCGAATGGCATGACTGTGTAGCAGTATGTGCCAATTGGGGTTCGGAATGAAGTGTGCTTTTCATCGTCGGGAGACATCTTGATTTGATTGTACCCCGAGAATCCATCCATGAACGACATACGTTCAAAGCCGCATGTATTGTCGATCATGATGTCTGTGATAGGAAGGGGAAATTTATCTTTGGGGCATGCCTCGTTCAGGTTGCGGAAGTCGATACAAATTCGAATCTTCCCATTCTTCTTGAGGACGGGTACTATATTGGCGACCCAATCAGGATGTTGCTCTTCACGAATGAAGCTGCTGGCTATTAACTTGTTGACTTCAGTTTCGATCGCGTCCATGACACCTGGGCGGAAGCGTCGTTGTTGCTGCTTGACTGGCTTTGCATCTGGCCGTATATTGAGTTTGTGGAGAGCGATGTCAGGATTTAACCCTGGCATGTCTTCATAGCTCCAGGCGAACACATCAATGTATTCTCTGACAAGTACTAACAGTGATTCTCGTTCTTCGTCAGTTAGGCTTTTACTGATAAAGATCGGTTTTGGAGAAGATTCGCTGCCGAGATCCACTTGTATGACCTCATCTTCGGTAGGAGGTTCTCTCAGTTCGAACTGCTTTTCCTATTGTGCGTCTAATTGCTGGGCCCATGGCTCTAGCTCAAGGATTTTGGGGATGTCTTCGTCTTCCTCGTAAGCGTCGGTGAATGCCATGTTGACTGACATGACTTGTCTGAACACATCTCCGATGCTGGTATCTGAGTCGGAAGTCGGTGATCCGGTTGAATGTGACTGCCAGTCGCATTCTTCATCTGAGCTTTCAGGGGTCGTAGTAGGCGTTACATACCCTAAACCGCATCGAGTTTTGTTATAGTAGTTCCGTGGTTTGCCCGCCGGGGCTGGCGTCTTCAAAGGTAATCGTCGTCCAGTGCCGTAGTTCAGTCCTGGCGTTGTCTCTAGATCATACCCCTGTTTCTGCATGAGATATTTGGATTGAGGGCTATAGAGATACAGAGGCAGTCTTCCAGCATCTGACCCGAAGTCGACTTCTTCCATAGCGAGGGGATGTGGGTTGTTCGTCCGGCCGAAGATGATCGGGTGGTCCCCTCCCTCGACTATTCGGTAAGTGTCTTCTACTGGAGTAAGTTGGATGGCGGTGTACACGTTTGTCACCTGTGTATGTAGGTGAGTGCCTATACCGTGTTCCATAGCATACATTGTACATAGCTTATTGAGCTCGGTGTAGTTCAAAGATAACCCTTTATTGATGAAGTAAGGTATCTTTTCTAGAAGGATTACATCATCTGCGGAAGGGGTATCAGAGTGGGCAGCCACATACTTGGCCAATTCTGGTTCTTCTTCGGCCACCCCCTGTATAAATGAAGACTGAGAGGATGACCTAGTCAGCTTGATCTTCAGAGGCTCAACTGGCGGAGCAGATCGTAGAGTTGTTGGTAAGCTAGCAACCCCCAGTTTGGTACTTGATGTGAGGCGAGGGGTGGCTGGTTCGCTAGAAGTGTCAGACCTCGCATCGGGGTGAAGAACCTTCTTGGAAAGGCGTATTGTGAGCGGTCTGTCGGAGGGATTGGGCTTCTCCGTTTGGAGCTGACCGACTCTCGGTAGTCTGATGGTAAGTGGCCCTGTTATGGGTCTCGGCACTTGGCCGGACCTTGGCAGCCGGATTCTCATTTGTTCTTCTTGTGCGGAGAGACTGATTGCGTCCTTACGCAGAGTGGCCGTAAGGGGTGCGGAATTGCCCGGTTTGCGAGCCTGAAGGTGGATCGTTAGAGGTTCTTCTGATCCTGTAGTCGTCTTGTTGTGAGCTTGCACATCTTCTTCGACCAGATGCTTCTTTGATTTTTCTTACAGACAGGAGTCTGAGTAATAAGATTCGACCCCCTTGAAGGGATCGATATCGGCAAACTCTGTCCTCACGAAGCCGTGCTTATCGACATATTTGAAGCACTGGTGTAGCGTGGAAGGCACGATCATGTAATCGTGTATCCAAGGCCGCCCCAGAAGGATATTGTAAGAAGTGTCGGCATCTATGACATAACAGGTGACTTCTGATTGGAGATCGCCGATCTGACACTTCAAACGGATCTTCCCTATTGGGTAGCTCCTGTCCGAATTGAAACCGCTAATGGCGGTACTTGTAGGTGTCAGGCGATGCATCGAAATGCGAAGATGATGTAGCAGACCCTTCGGAATGATGCTTATAGAGGACCCAGGATCAATGTGCATTCGGTCCACCTTTACGTCGTCGATGTATCCAGTGTAGTATAGCGGGCGATCATGCAGGTTAGTTTTGATGAGCATATCTTGCGGAGAGAAGACGATATTGGGCATTGCTCCCGTATACGCACTATCTTGGAGCTCTGCAGGTTGGTTATCTCCCGTGAGGTTGACCTGAGCCAAGTATGCGTCGGCATTTTGGAGCGCCTCACTTAAAGCCGTGCGGACATCCTTTGAGAGCCTGAGGAGTTCATATAAAGACAATTTGGCCGGGGTATTAGCTAATTGCACTAAGATGTCGAAGTTGTAGGGCCTCTCCAGCCCCTGAGGTGTCTCCTTCCGGAGGGACTTGTCGAAGCGAGTCTCCTTCGGCCTAGGCTTGTCGGTCGTCGAAGGCTGAGCCGGTCCCGGAGCATCATTGGTAGTGGGCGGATGATCATCAGCCGCATTTTCGGTCACCGGTTGGGCTTGTGTTCCAGATCGAGTAGTGACGGCCGAGACTTCCTCTTCTTCCGCCGAGGCAGTGCGGCAGGATCTGACTTTTTCACTTTTCCTTTTAGAAGGTGGAGAGGGCTGAGTTACCTCGTGGACTAGGTCCGGATGGACCCACATGATTTTCCCTCGTGATATGGTGAGGGGTACTAGACCAGCGGCTTGATCACGAGCAGGCGGCAGATTAGCAATCTCTATTGTTGCCAGAGGGATGGGTATAACCCCGTCTCGAGTCTCTGTTGGAGGGAAGCTGTCGAACTGTACGGACACCATGTTGGCTGCCACGGTTACCTCTTCGAAATCGATGGCCAGGGCGTTCAAATCGATGAGGTTTTGGATATACCGTTTCAGTTGGTAGCAGTCGTGTGTAGCATGGTGGACGTAGCGATGGTAATTGCAGAACTTTGGGTTCTCCAGATCAGCCGGCCGAGCCTTCCGTCTTGGTGGAGGAAGCTGAATCCTATCTCCTTGTATAAGCATGTCCAAGATAGGCTTGACGTGACCGTCTTCAAAGGAATAAGTGATTTGAGGCCATTGTTTGTCTGCAGGCTGTGGCTCGGGCTTCTAGGCTGTATCGGTCACCATAGCCTGCTTGCCTTTGTTGTCCCAGTTGTTGGAGGGGCTACCTCCATTGTCGTTGCTGGTGTTGGGACGCTTGCTCTTGTTCTCTTCCTCCGAGATATGCAACCCCAGTTGGCGAGCCTTTTTCAATCGTTCTTCAGCACTTGTAGCACTGATGATAAAAGCCTTCCAATCCTTGAACTGACTTTCGCCCATCCAGAGACTAATTGTTGGAAGTAGTCTCTTTTGGCAAATTTCAATCAAAGAAGAGTCCGGGTTGCCAGATGGTAACTTCATTGCGGTTTGACGAAACCGCTCAATGTAATTTCTCGTCAGTTCTTTCTCTCCTTGAACGACGGCCATGAGGGTAGACATCGTAACGTCTTGTCCTACCTCATAGAACCTCTCCAAGAACAAGCGTTTGAAGCCAGCGAAGGAGTGGATGCAATTGTCTGGCAGGTTGCGGTACCAATCGAAGGCGACTCCTTCCAATGCCCCAATGAATAACCGCGTGAGGATAGCATCATCATGGGGCAGATGGTCGGTAGTGACCTCAAAGTAAGTAATGTATCGACTTGCTGAAGTCTTGCCATCATATGGGTTGATATTGAACGTCTTATATCTTGGCGGAAAGGGAACATCCCTCCATTCAGCAGGATATGGTTGCCGTATTCTGAGGTCTTGAGAGTTTTCTCGGGCGTGGAACATTGCTCGGAGCTCCTGAACCTCTCTTCTTACTTCTCGGGCCTCATCTGTCGCGGTAGGGGCCGTTATCTCGGGAGGATTATTACCCTGGTTTGGTGCCGCTGAATTTGAATCTACGTTGATTGCGGGACCCGTGCTTGTCTGGCCAGATGTCACTCCCTGCAGAGTAGGAAGTGCCGCTTTGATCTCGTCTACAGACTTGACCAAAGCATGCAATATAGCCTCCAAAGTGTCGATGTGCTGGCGATCGCTGGAACCGCCTTGATTGCTGTCTGTCATGAATACCGTCTTCACATGAGGAGTGACGGAGGGAGTGGTGGAGGATGTATCCTTCGAGTCGTACCCATGCGTCGAGAAATCATCTGGATATGTGGGGCTGTTCTCTTCAGGTTCGGACTCGGAAGGGACAGTACCCCCAGCTTCGGAGCTTGCTTCATCTCGAGAATCATGGATGTCCTCGGGGACATCAGCATCTATTGTACCCGATGGGAGGGTTGTTTCTCGGGGTTCGTCTCCTTGAAACGTTGGATTATTGTGGACGTTCGGAGGAGTACTACCCCCAGCTCCTACGACCCCCAGGGTCGGGGACGATGAGTCTCCTGTTGCAGCAGATTTTGTCTTCGAACGGGTGTGTTGGTATACTCCGGTGGAGGGCAACCGTTTAGCCGACAATTTCTTAGCTGTAGTGGCTGATATCTTTGGACTGGAGATGCTTGTCTTCTTCCCTCTCCCCTCGGCGGGGACCTTCTGAGCGGAATTGCAGGAGACAACAGGAGGTGCCTCATCTTCTGAGTTCGGGTGCTGTAGTCTGTGGAAGACGGACGGACGATCTTTCGTCACTGCCGCGTTGTTGCAGCAGCAGTTGACGATGATCTGGGTGCAATGACGTCCATGTGAGGATTCTTTGCACGCCGAGGCCCCTTCTCTTTCCTTGCATTTGTGGAGGATCGCCTCACGCAGGTCAGAGGAACCACTCTGTCAATTCGCCACCGGGGATTGGACTTGAGCGGTTCTGTACAACTTCCCATCAGAGGCCCGTGTGATAATCAGTGGGACGCCCTGATAGTCAGAGGTTGGGGCAGCTGTCTGGGCTTGATAAGCACGCGCTGCCCTGGAATTCTTCTTTCTAGCACTTGTGGGTGCATAATAGGAAGAGTCCAAGTTGAACATCACAGAGTCTGGATTATCATCCAGAGAGTCATCAGGGTTCGGACCGTACGAGAGACGGTCGAAAACTGATCGAGAGGAGCATGGAGCAGATGCTATGCGGCTGGGAGCAGAAACCGTGCGGGCTGTCTGCATGCGGTTGTCTCCTGTCGTCGGACGAGTTCTTATGCGGCTAGGGGTCACGACCGTGCAGGCTGGCCGCATGCGGTTGGCATCTGTGGCCGCATGGGTTTTCTGCAAACGATTGACTTTACTGGCCTCATGAGTCTCATCCATGCTGTCGGAAACTGTAGTCGCATAAGTTATGCGGCTGACAGAAGTAGCCGCATGAGTTTTCTTCATGCGGTTGGCGGATGTAGCCGCCAGGGCTTTCTCCTTGCGGCTAATACTCTTCTGCGGTTCGGTCCGCGTAGAGTCCCTCTTTGTTCCTACAAGTCCAGCATCATAATGTTTTCTTCTGCCGGACTTGGGGACAGCAGAGTTGTCTACGATTTGAAGTGGGACCGCAGGAGAATCCTTCTCGCCGTCTTGGGCAACAGAGGGCATCCCATCGAGGGCTTGAGGAGGAGCAAATGACTTCAGTCTCCATTCTTTACGAGCCTTCGTGGTGCGGGTGCGCTTCTGGGCCGGGCCAGCGCTGCCTTCAGAGAGCATCTCTTCGAACGCCTGTTGGTCGAAGCGGACGACCATCTTCTTTTGTGTGGAGCCAAGTTTGGCTGCATCTGATTGCGTCACCAACTCCTCAGCCGTGGAGAAGTTAGTCTCCAGCAGAGTTGCCATCGTGTTTGCCATTGATTGTAAAAGAACAGAACAATTATCGGAGGACTGAACTTAGACTCACAATACAAACTCGCTCGTACAAAGAAAGCCTAGGGACGAAAATCTAGGTACAGCAGACTAAGTACGATTGTTTATTTTTGATTCTGGGGGGTGACGATAGAGGCTCGGGAAAGCGACGGCCGCTCTGCCTTACTCCTTGGACGATCAGTATGCAGCCTTGGCTCGGGGAAGATCTGCTCGACGTTGATGAAGAAATGCTTTTCTTGCTCTCCTCGGATTGCTGTCCTGGCTTCTCTCTCTCTGTGATTATCAAGAAAAAAAGGGGGAGCTCTCTCTTTGTAGATCTCTCTCTTTTTATATTTTTTTATTCTTTTGTTGTCGACCTCTTTTTTTTTTTTACAAGGGAATGATGCTGGCTATTTATAAGAGTGGGGGGTGATCATTAGGGTTTGCTAATAATTATCTGTTTGGAATGTCGGCGCTCCTTCATTCTATCTGAACCCTTGATCCTGATTATAGTGAATCTCGGCCATTAATGCGGATAGCATCATATCTCATGAGCAATTAATGCTAGCTGCTTTAAATCCTCGTGATTGATTATGCCAATGTCTGATTGCTCGCCACGTGTCCCATTAGCTTGATGATAAATGATATGCCCTGATCTCAGTAATTATGACGATGATGTCAAATATATTTGTTGAGATTCGGTTAAATCTCTTATTGATCCCATGCCACGTGTCTTAATTGTGAGTCTTGTCAGAGCCGCATAGGATTGACGATCCTCGAACCGCAGAGAGATACTCTTTGTAAGCCGCATAGGACGATGCTTTATCGAGCCGCATATGCGTAATCTTTGTGAGCCGCATGAGCTGGCGTTGTATTGGGCTGCAGGGAATGTGTTCCCAGGGAGCCGCATGAGCTAGCGTTGTATCGAACCGCATGGAACGGGTTCTCAGGGAGCCGCATATGACTGATTGCCATGTGGCAATCTGGGACTTCTGACGGATTTGGCCAGAGATTTTCTTCTTTTCCCGAGGAGTCAGTCATTATGGCAAGGCCATTATGAAACTTTATGTCAGGGCCGCCACAGTGAATCGTGCTGGAGCAATAAATGAGGCCACTACTCAAACGACCAGCTGTAGGGAAGGATCACACATGGCGTCCATCGAGCCGCATATGCCTTGCTGAACCGCATACGCTTCCGAGCCGCATGCGATTGAGAGTCTTCTTTGAACCGCATAGGGCCGCTCCTGTGTGAGCCGCATAAGCTTCTTACTCAGAGCCGCATGGATCATTATTCTAATATTTTCCATGCATCTACAGCTACATGTACTTATTGTGGTTTACATGGACACATTTCACCACAATGTAGAATTAGAAGATTAGTAGATAGAAAGATATATGCATGGTTTCCAAAAACTAACTTTTCAGGACCCTCAAGAACTTGGGTACCAAAGGTCACATCTACTCTTGTGTAGGCGGACCTTCCCTCCTCAACTAAAAGTAAGTGGATTCTCGATAGTGGATGCTCGCGACATATGACGGAAGACGCAAATCTTTTCGCATCACTATCGATGAAGAGAGAAGGATATGTATCCTTCGGCAACAACCTAAAAGGTTATATTATAGGTAATGGTAATATTGGTTATCCTCCCTCACCCGTAATAAAGGATGTCTGCCTAGTGACCGAGTTAAAGCATAACCTCTCAGCATTAGTCATCTTGCTGACCATGGATATGACATTAACTTTGGACAAAATAAATGCCTTATTTATGATAGGTCAACGGAAGACATTGCTTTTGAAGGGGTAAGAGAGGATAATATTTATATTTTTTATTTGTCTATAGATACTAAAAATGCAGGTAGATGCCTATATGCTCATAAGGACGAAAGATTATTATGGCACCAGCGACTTGGTCATGCCAACATAGATACTATATCCAGGCTATCGACTAAGAAGCTAGTTAGAGGCCTGCCCGATATCACATTCAAAAAGGACACGGTATGTGCCGAATGTGAATTGAATAAGGTAACTAAGTCTTCATTTCATTCTATAAACTCTGTAAGTACTTCTAGACCTTTGCAACTTATCCATATGGATTTATTTGGCCCTAGTAGAGTAGCCAGTCTTGGTGGAAAACTCTATGCCTTTGTTATTGTTGATGACTTTTCAAGATTTACTTGGGTTTTCTTTCTTACAAATAAAAGTGATGATATTTCGGTTTTTAAGATTTTTGCAAAGAAAGTTCAAAACGAAAAAGGCTACATGATTACTCGAATCCGAAGTGATCATGGAGGCGAATTCGAAAATTCTGATTTTGAAAAGTTTTGTGATTCTAATGGTTTTGATCATGAGTTTTCTTGTCCAAGAACTCCTCAACAAAATGGTATTGTGGAGCGAAAGAATAGAACTCTTGGCGATATGGCTAGAGTCATGTTGAACAACATTTCACTTCCGAAATACTTTTGGGATGAAGCTGTCAGTACAGTATGCCACATTTTAAATAGGGTGCTTATTCGTCCTATTACGAAGAAAACACCCTATAAGCTTTGGTTTGGGAGAACCCCAAATATTTCTTATTTTAGAGTTTTTGGTTGTAGATGCTTTATCCTTAACACCAAAGACAACTTAGGCAAATTTGATGCCAAAGCTGACGATGGTATTTTCCTTGGCTATGCTGCCAAGAGTAAGGGATATAGAGTTTTTAACAAACGCTCATTAATTGTGGAAGAGTCTACAAATGTGACTTTTGATGAAGATAACAGTGCAGCAGCTACCCTTGATGATGATGTTGAGCCATCAACTTCTACTCCAATGAATACCACAACCGAAACCAATTCTCTGGAGGGCTTGCCAAAGAAATTCTCTTTCAAGCCATCATATCCAGAAAATTTGGTGAACGGTGAGGTTTCACGTGGAGTAACTACTAGATCATCATTAAGAGACTCTATTGCTAGCACTGCCTTTATTTCACAAATTGAGCCGAAAAACATTTTAGAAGCTTTCAATGATGAATTTTGGATTTCTGCTATGCAAGAGGAACTCAACCAATTTGAGAGGAGCCAAGTATGGGAACTTGTTCCTAGATCGGCTAATCACTCGATCATTGGCACTAAATGGGTTTTTAGAAACAAAGTAAATGAAGATGGTTCAGTCACACGTAACAAAGCTCGTCTAGCAGCCCAAGGATACAACCAAGAGGAAGGTATCGACTACGATGAGACGTATGCTCCTGTTGCTAGATTGGAATCCATTCGGATGCTGTGTGCATTTGCAAATTTTCAAAATTTCAAATTATTTCACATGGATGTTAAAAGTGCTTTCTTGAATGGATTTATTAAGGAGGAAGTTTATGTGAAACAACCTCCTGGCTTTAAAAATCACAAATTTCCCGACCACGTGTTCAAGCTAAAGAAAGCGCTGTATGGCCTCAAACAAGCCCCTAGAGCTTGGTATGAACGGCTAAGCAATTTCTTGCTTGAGAAAGGTTTTTCAAACGGGAAAATTGACACCACACTTTTTATAAAATCTTTTAAAGACACTATTCTTTTAGTACAAATATACGTAGATGATATTATATTTGGTTCTACTGATGAAATCCTTTGTCAAGATTTTACCAAGTGTATGCAGACCGAGTTTGAGATGAGCATGATGGGGGAGCTCAACTACTTTCTTGGGTTGCAAGTCAAACAAATGTCAAATGGAACCGTCATCTGTCAATCGAATTATACAAAGGACATGCTGAAGAAATTCGACCTTGACAACGTCAAACCAATCAGCACTCCAATGGCTACTTCAACCAAACTTGAACCAGATGATAGCGGCAAACCCGTGGACCAACGTAAGTATCGAGGTATGATAGGCAGTCTACTCTATCTTACTGCTAGTCGCCCTGATATTATGTTTAGCGTTTGTCTGTGTGCTAGATATCAAGCAAATCCTAAGGAATCACACATGACCGCTGTTAAGCGTATCTTTCGATATCTTAAGGGTACGGTTACAGTGGGCCTATGGTATCCCAAGTCAACATCATTTGACCTCATTGGTTACTCTGATGCTGACTTCGCCGGATACAAGGTCGACCGTAAAAGTACGAGCGGCACGTGTCATTTATTAGAAAAGGCTTTAGTCTCTTTGTTTAGCAAGAAGCAGAATTCTGTCGTACTATCCACAACAGAAGCTGAATACATCGCAGCTGGGAGTTGTTGTGCACAAATTCTGTGGATGAAGCAAACCCTTGAAGACTATAACTAATCTTTCATGCATATTCCAATCTTTTGTGACAACACTAGTGCTATAAATCTTACTAAGAACCCCATTTGTCACTCACGCACGAAGCACATTGTAATTCATCATCACTTTTTGCGTGATTATCACCAAAATGGCACGATTAACTTAGAATTTATTGACACTGATCATCAGTTAGCAGATTTCTTTACAAAACCATTATCCGAAGAGCGCTTCAATTTTCTTTGTCGTGAACTTGGAATTTTAGATGAAGCTGTTGTAAATTAAAATAAACCTGCGTAAATATCGAATATATCTTGATTCTCTTATGATGAACTTGCTATGAGTATAAGCCGAAAGGGTCCTTCTGACAACAAGGCGTAAAAGCCTAAGCGACACGGTGCACTAGTCCTCAGGACTACCGCTAGCTGGGATTCGGCCCCTGCAGCTAACCCATGGCAGCTTCAAAATATTGAATTATGATATAATTCCTTGTTTATTATACGGTTCATTTTTATTTATCACATGCTGAAATACTATTTTTTCAACCTCATATTGCTGCTTCGAACTCACTATCCGTCATTCATTTGTCTACTTATTGTATCTTTTCTTGTATTTATACTCTTGTCTTATATTGGTCTTTCTTACTTAACCATTTTTCTTTATTTCTGCCTGATTCCTATTCTGTGACCAGGATCCGAAATTCGAGCCGAACTCTGTCCTTACCAGAGTTCGGGCCGAATTCGGCCTGACTGTTCCAGAACCGGAAACAGTCTCAGCCGTTGATCAAAAGTTAGATCCAATGGCCATTATTTGCTCCGACCAAGAGAAACCCTTCCCATATTTTCGGTTTCTCTTCCCTCTCCTTCCTTATTACCACCTTTTTACTTCTCCAACATAATTCTCTCAAAACCCTAACCCTAATTTCTCCTTTCTAGAGCTCAATTCTTCCCCAAACTCAAGGAGAAGGCTTCTTTTTTAATTCTCCTTCATTGTTCATCACTAGTTTGAGGTATAATTCTATACTTTTCTATATCTCAATTTCTTTCATTATCTATTGTGTTATGGCTCCACGTTTGTTCAACCGTTGGAAGAGACTTCGGACAGAGGGAGCATCCTCGTCGAATGCTCCTCCGCACGTTGAACCGCCCGTTGCACCACCCGTTACAATGGCCATTGAACAACAAATCCATCCGTTGTTCAATCCTCCACGTCCACATGATCCAAACACTTTTGACGACCAAATTTTTGTATCACTAGACGCCTCAAATAATTGGTTTAGTAATTTTCGGACACGTCCGGTGTTTGCGGGACACCCCATCAACTTTACTATAATCTCACAATATGATGCACTCTTTCATGACCTTTGCCTTGATGAACTTGTTACCACAAATTCGATCATTTATCGTAGTGCCATTCAAATGTTTTACTGCAACTTAACCCATGATGATACTCATATTTATTCACGAGTTGCGGGAATTGATATCTCCTTTGACGATTTCGAATTGGCCGAATATCTTGAGCTTCAAGACCCTAATTCTTGGGAAAAGCTTGTTGAAGCTAGATCATTTCAATTTCCCGAAGGGATTTCACTTGAAAGCTTCAAGGACGACTTGTGTAGCCCTAACACACGTCCTCGTAAGCTTTTGGCTAAATTCCTCAATCCCTATTTCTATGAGCTTCATCGGATCATTTTCAACACCATTCTACCCAAAGCGGGTTCTACCGATGAAGTCACTTATTTTGAAATCTCGGCCTTATACCATCTCCACTTCCAAGTTCTCTTTAATCTTCCACGCACAATAATGGATTGAATGATTAACTATAGGAAGAAACCAAGATCTTTGGTTTATGTATTATACCTTCCTATGATCTTTCGTGCGTTTCATGTACCCCTTGATGAGTGTCTATTCTTACCTGCCCCTGCCTACCTCTCTAAGGCAAGGAAGCTTCAGGCGGCCATTGGCTCACCAGTAGTGTCTGAGCATTCTGATGATGAGCCAGATGCCCCTCCTCTTGGACAGGATCCTCCTCCTCCTCCTGCCACTCTCGAGTCTCTTCAGTCTATGCTCCGAGATCGCTTCACTTTGGAGGACGATCGTTGGACTCAGCTGGATTATCGGACCACCTTGCAGATGAGTGCTATCAGCAACTCGCTTTATGATATTCGGTATTCCATGGCTCGCCATCCCTCCATGCCAATCCCTATGGAGCGAGATCCCAGTCGTGAGGGCTATCATATCGATAACCCTTGGGTCATTCGCTACTTGGATCCAGATGCAGCCTTCGTGGACCCTCGTCGCTCCTTTACTGATCTATCGGACGACGCTGGGCCTTCACGCACTCGATGATGGATATGGTCTGAGCCCTGCTACTGCTACTGAGGATCATAGATTATGGTTTATGCATTTTGCTTTTAGTTGCTTTTATATACTCGGTTTGTATTAGACTTATTATGGGTTGTGACTTTTGAGACTTTGGTGGTTCTATCAGTTTATGTCATTTCTACTCTTGAGACATTTGGTCGTTATATCAGTTTATAAACAGTTTCTTCTCTTATCTTTTGGTGTGTTTGCCAGTTATTACTTATTTATCTTAAATTGTTAAATGCCAAAATGGGGAGATATGTATATTCTATATTCTTTTTGTCTATATGTGCTTTTGGAAGAATGTTCTTATCAGGCCAACAAGATGTATTATTTACGGGAGAGCTATTCTTAAGCTCGAGACTTATTATGGGGGAGCTATGCCTTTACATGTGTCCAGGTATGAATATTGAATATACAATTATTATTTTGTCAATTATCAATATGGGGGAGATTATTGACACAAAGTGACAGTCAACCAAATATTGATAACATTGACTAAATAATACTTGTAATAATTCAATATGACACACGACGACCACATCCAGCTCAAGTCAGACGACAGCTCAGTTTTGCAAATACAAGTCATTTTTTGAGTCTGTATTTTTATATTTATTGAGTCTAGACTGTTGTAAGCTGAGTTGTGCTGAGCTCTTGAGACTTTACCTATAACCTACCCAAAATTCATAAGCTCCACACATCCAAATAAACCCATTGGACCCTAAGACCCATTCTGTGCTCTGGAGACAGAGTTCGGGCCGAACTCTGCCTCCACACAGAGTTCGGGCCGAACTCTGTCCCCTAAAAATCAGTACCCTAATTTTTAGGGTTGGCTGGTTGCTAGTTGTCCAACGACCAAATATTTAAAAAATCCTACAAGAATTCTGGCCGAATTCTGCCTGCTAATATCCTATAAATAGGCCATAAATTCTCTCATTTTCATTCATCCAATCTTCTCTTCTCTTCTCTCTAAAGCTCAATATAAGCCATACCCCTCTTCATCTACTAGCCACAAGCTTCCTAAGTCTCGAGTGCTCAGCATCTCTCAGTTAGGAGTCTTGTGCAAGAGTTCAAGAAGTCGCTTGGAAAATTTCAAGCATCGCCACTGCGATCCTTTGTAAGAAGTTGACGTGCTCTTCTGAAGAAAAGGCACGGGGTGTAACTACTATTTCACAAATAGTGGATTTAATCCTGAGCTAGAGTTCTCAGGCCTGGACTAGTCCTCCACGAGGGAAACCAGGTTAAAATCGGCTGTGTTTGCGTATGCTTTCTTGCTCCTTATTTATTTTCGCATTTACTCTGATTAGTTTTTTCTTGTGAAAGAGTTTAAATTTTTAATTGGCTATTATCGCTATAAACTCTATTCACCCCCCTCTAGAGTTGCCATCTGTTTTTTAACTCACTCGACCTTCCCACAAATCTAGATCTTTTATTGTGCCCTTCTAACCGTTTAAAATGTGAAAGATGATATGATTGTTCCTTAACTGTATTCATCTAATGGACTATCTTCTCTCTAGAACTATGTCCCAGGATGATTTTACTGGATTCTTTAAATTAATTTTATTTCATGCTTTAACTTGATCTTCTTTATTTTGTGCATTAATTATCACCTCGTGAACTCCCACTTTCTATTTTAGATCTTTTGGCGTCCCTTACCATGACTTTGATATTCAGGGTGTAATACTAGCTGTTATCTACCAACAAATTTCATATGTAAGACCTAGACAAGCTCACTTTCATGTAGATATATCATGTCCTACTAGAACACGTATCCTTGTATACTATTTTCATGATATGACCTTCTGATCAAAATGGCTAAACTATAACCTTTACCCTGATACCGATATATATTTTTTGACCACGGATAGGGATTCAATCTCGACTCAATTCTTTCGACCGATATGTGATTTTGTTATACTTAATTCCTTAAATGCTTAAATTTGTGCGTTATCTTGATTGCTTGACCCATTGTCCCATCACACTACTAAGTTTAACTCTTGTAAGTTGGGTAGAATACCTCACCACCTAACAAACTTTTTTCCTTGTGAACCACATTAGTAAGTTCACTTAGACTATAAATTCAGAGGACCCTACCTTATCTAGACAACCAAACCGTAAGTGAAGAAAACTAGGACAACTGTAAAGGCCCACACTTCGGACAAGACTTGATTTTAAAAGATCTTGGACTATTTAAAATTTCCTTCATCAGTACCTCCCTTGCTCATATTTTGACTATCTTATACTGCTAATATAGCTTCAGTTTTGCAAGCTTAATTCGTTATCAAGCTTGATCATGACATATTTTATTGGGTGCACCCACTAACATATTATCTAATCAGAACCGGTGCATGATGGCCTGATCAACCTATTGCACTTTGGTTCGCTTTTCATGTATTATTCTACGTGAATGGAGATGTAGCCTATGAACCTTGGCAATTCTCTTTTGAATTATTTTCGTCGCCTATGAACCCCGCATTCGTACTCAATCGCACCGTCTTTGAAACCTTTGTGGTTCTTGTCTTTTACTTATTTTGGAAAGATAAGGCACTGTACTTGATAGATAGACTCAAGGTATCACCTTTGGTTACCCTATCAGTTATTATACATGAAATGTAGATAACCACCGACCGACTCATGTGGCTATATCCTCGCCTTTAAGTACTCCTCATTCCTCAACCCTAGAATTGTTATCGTGCCCTCCCAATTATTCTTGAGCACTCAGAATGACTCCAATCGTTCACTTAAATCTAACTCTCAACCAAGACGATTAGTATCCAGTTTTCTCTCAGGGAACCACATCTCCCAATCGTCAAATTATTTCCTTTGAACTACCGAAATCTTTGCTACTCTTTAATTCGTGTTATCCAAATTTTGTTAACTTTACTAGCGACCCTCAATCAATCCCATAACCCTGATGAATTTTGTGTGTGTCGAATTAACAAGTTCCTAAATGCATAGTTGTGTTGAACGTCGTTTCATCGCCTCCTCCAAAATTTAATTGTATTTTGGTATTGACGAACTCTTCCTATCCCTCAACCCTATCTACCCTATTAATCCTAAATTTTGAGGACGAAATTCTTGTAAGTTGGGTAGGATGTAAAACCCCTATTTTTTAATTATTATTTTTATTATTTTATTAGACTTAAAAATGAATTTATGCAATTTATGATTTTTTGTTAGTAGGAATGACCTTAGCCATCTTTGAGTTTTGGAGCACTAGATTAACATAAATTTTGGCACGAAAGATGTAGCAGTGTGCCTTGACTAGTGTATTAACCATGCCAGGGGAAGCCTAGCCATGGTGATGTCCAAACTAGAAAAACCAGGCCAAGTTGTGAATGGACTTATTTAAATCATTTTAATTAAATATTATTTTATATATTGATTTTTAGACGGCCCGGTTTGTCCAGTTCAGTCCGAACTGGGCCTGAACCAAATTTAAGCCCATATAGGCATGGGATGGGACCAAGGTGGCCATGTAGACATATTTTATGTACATAGAAATATTTCTTAAATTATTTTAGAATTTTATGTACAATTTCTAATTATTTAATTATGTGTACAATTTTTGGTATTTTTATTATTAAATAATATTTTACAAGATTGTACATTTTCCTGGACCCGGATAAGGGTGTGTGGTAAAGTTCACCCATTGGAGCAATTTTTATTAATTTATTATTATTAAATTTATTTTGTAGAGATTTATTAAACCTGTTTATTCTATTAAGATATTATTATTTTGAGTTGATTTATTGTGAATTGAATTTATATATACATGTAGATATGATTTAATACATATAATATTTGGATAGATAATATTAAATTTGTTATATGGTTTTTAAAATAAATTATGGTATATATATAGATATGTACATATATATATATAGATATATAAGTAGATGAAAAAAGAAAAAAAAAGATTTGGAAAAAAAACTTTATTTATATAACCTAAGTGGTCGGCCCCACCATGTGGGAGCCGACCACATGCATGCAACCACAAGAAGAATAGCAACAGCAATACCATTTTCGCGTGCCCCACCACAAATAGTAGCAGCAACACTTATATTTGGCCGACCCCTTCCCCCCTTTATATATATAAGTTATATACTTATATATGTTTAGCAAAAAAAAACCCTAATCTCCTCCTCCTTTCTCCACTTTCCTTCCTCCACCCTCGTCCGCCTCTCCTCGGCAAGCGCGCCCAGCCTCATGCGCCGCAACACAGCCCCGCGACAGCAGCGGCAACAACAAACGACGACAACAACAACAAGAGAATTTAACAACGAGGTATCCGACTTCTCCATCAAATTTCTCCTTCAATTTAAATCCGTTTTTAGATCCGTAAATTCATGTAGAAATCTCACATGACCATCTTCGAGATCCCCCAGTTGGATTTTGACGTGCCCATCCAACTTGCTCGAAAAATCGAGACAAAGTTGGAGAAAAACCATTTTTCTGGTATATTAAAAACTGTTTTGAAACATCAACTGGTCGGCCACTTTTCTCGCTGTCCATTAAACTTGCCTAAAAACTAATTGAAGGCAGTCAAAGACAACTTAACCGAGATTGTAACGCACCTTCTGGATTCACTTTTCATCTAGTGTGTAAAAAGTTATACATTGTTAAAGTTTTACGAAAATTTTTAAATTCTGTTTTCAAAAAGTAGAAAAACACCCTGATACGGCGTCCATCCTGACAAACCGGGCGACGTGGTCGCGCACTATATGCATCGAAAGGCGCGTATGGATGTTGTCGACGTGTGGGAACTGACGAAACATGATTTCGTTGCATATGCGCGACGAAATCAGTGCGTATCCGTCGAGATACCCCGTATCGACCCTTTGCAAATTAAGTCACAACTTCGTGTACACTCATCAAATCGCAAAAAAACTTGCGCCATTGGACTTGAAATATTTTTTTGGTCCTGTGAGCCAAGTTTGGCTCGATTCTAAGAAGGTTGACTGGGACGCCATTTTTGCGAGCCCACAATCCCACTAAACGGGCGATTTTGTGCACGGCCCACCGGAATCCAAAATTGGACATACCGTTGAGTTCGTCTTGAAAAAACAAATCTGTAGACATGTAGTTTGACGACTTTAGAGACCGTAGATTCTGGCGCACATTTCGGTGCAAAGCTGGTCCAACAGCGGACATCGTTTTGACCCAAAATTTTGATTTTGCCCCTGTTCCAGAATTTAACTTTTGGACAGGCATTTTATAGGTATATCTTCTATTCCAAACTAGTTCGTGATGGTTGTTGCAGCATCCGGAGTCACCTGCGGGATTTGGCTTTTTCTGGCTCCGTTTATTTGTCGGTTCGAGCTACTGGATCTTTCCCTTTTGCACATAACCTCAGGCAAGATACCTTGCCATTATACTATTTATATTCAGTTTGCATTTTATTACATATCATTGTTTAATTATTTCCAGTTCTTGATTTACTGTCTGCTCAGTGATATTAGATGTACTTTGCTATTATCCTTTGATTGCATATGGACTTAGAGTTAAGAGACACCGTTTGTAGTGTATTGCATATACCTTGACACCGTTGTACCATGAGGATGTGTGATATGAGTAGTATGTAGAGGTCCTTGCGTGTTGACTGATCACCCGTGCGCATGCGTTAGGTCTAACTGTCAATAGTTGTATATTAGAAGACTTGACGGTTAGTAGTGTTACTTGGTCGTGGATGCGACAAGATAGGTACATTGGGTGGGGAGAACATTTTCTTGTCGTATGGGCTTCGATTGCACTTCCCTTGTAACCCGGAAGCTCCGCTGGAGATACGGGTATGTTTAGCCCCTCAGGTTTGCCATTGCCGGTTTTGAACGTCATGCGCTTAGGTCACTGGTGCCCAAGTGGGGACTATACCAGATCCCATTTACAGCCAGGGCTCATACGACAAAAGGTTTGTTCTTAACTGCATTTTCACTTTAGTATGGTTATAGTACCTTATTGTTGTCTTGTCACTTACTTTTGTTGTGGCATATTTTATATTCAGTATTTATATGGCATATTTATTGTATCTTGTTACGTTCCTCTGAGGACCTGGTTATTTCTCCAGGCGTGTGCTTCTGTGATAGTTGTAGGTGTTCTAGTCGATGCCATTATCTTCTCCATCATTTCAAAGATGATAGCACTTGACTAGTCTTGTTATTTCATATATTCCTTCTTGTACCTTTTATTTGAGATAGTTGGTAGTGGACTTTGTCTCCGCCCAACATATTGTACAAAGACTTATTACAGTTGATTATATGATATCTTTTATTCTTCATTTGTGGATGCGATAAGATTACTCTTGGTTTACTGTATTTTACAGCTTATGTATACATACGAGTTTTCATATATTGGAGTATACTTCGTATGTATGTAGCTGGCATGGATACGTACCTAGTCCTAAGTATTTTGGGACTGGGGCGTTACATATACTGCTTGGCAGATAAGAACTTCTTAATTAGCAGGGATGTTACACTCGACGAGTCTTTAGTGTTGGCTTCGAGCAAGAAGAGTGAGTCCGATCAGGATGGTAGTGTATCTAGCAAATCTCAAATTATTGAGATTGAGTCGTCTGAGGATGCATCAGACGAGGTGGAGGTTTCTGAAGATGTTCATAAAGTCCCACAAGAGCAACAACCAAAGGATGAGCAGCACTAGCAGCAAGATTCCTTGGCCACCACTAGGCCAAGGAGATCAGTCAAGTCAGTACATATGTAGGGATTTGAGCAACCGGTAAAGCATTATGGACAACTAAATATAGTAGCATATGCATTACCAGTGGAGGATGACGAGCCTATCACATTCAGACAGGCGGTCAAAGATACTAGCAGCGAGAATTGGATGGTGGCAATGCAGGAAGAGATTGAGTCTCTCCACAAAAATTGTACTTGGGAACTGGTTCCATTGCCCAAAGGCAAAAAGGCTATAGGCCGCAAGTGGGTGTACAAAAAGAAGGAAGCTTCTCCAGAGTCAGGTGGCACTCGGTTCAAGGCAAGATTAGTGGCAAATGGCTTCGTACAAAAGGAGAGAGTGGACTACAATGAGATCTTTTCTCCGGTGGTCAAGCATACTTCTATTCGCGTATTGTTGAGCTTGGTAGTTCATTATGATCTCGAGTTAGAGAAACTCGATATGAAGACAGCATTCTTGTATGGCAATCTTGATGAAGAAATTTATATGCATCAACCGGAGGGCTTCAAATTAGTTGGCAACGAAAGTCATGTGTGTTTGTTGAAAAAATCGTTGTACGGGTTGAAGCAGTCACCTCGACAGTGGTATAAGCGGTTCGACACCTTCATGACACGGCATGATTTTACCCGAAGTAAGTATGATTGTTGTGTTTACTTTCATAGACTTCGTGGTGGAGACTATATCTATCTAATGCTTTATGTGGATGATATGCTTTCTGCCTCAAAAAGCATGGCAGAGATAGATAAACTGAAATCTCAACTTAGCTCGGAGTTTGAGATGAAAGACTTGGACGGAGCCAAGAAGATTTTGGGGATGGAGATTAAAAGGGAGAGGAAGAAACAAAAATTGTATTTGTCTCAGAAGTCATACGTTGAGAAGATCATTGCTCGTTTTGGTATAAAAGATGCAAAGACTGTTTCTACTCCCTTGGCTGGCCACTTTAGGCTCTCAGCCAAGTTATCCCCTACTACAGATGAAGAGAAGGAGCACATGGCTCGAGTTTCTTATACAAGTGCAGTTGGCAGCTTAATGTATGCTATGGTGAGCACTAGACCAGACATTGCACAAGCCGTAAGTGTGGTTAGTCGCTTTATGGCTAATCCGGGATAGAAGGACTGGGAGGCTGTGAAGTGGATATTCAGGTACTTGAAGGGCACCACTAATGTAGGATTACACTTTGGTGAAGACTTTAGTCAAGTCAATGGATATGTGGATTCGAACTATGCTCGTGATCTGGATAGGCGTAGGTCAGCTACTGGATACGTGTTTGCTTTACATAGTACACCAGTCAGTTGGAGGTCTATGTTGAAGGCTACGGTTGCCCTATCAACTACGGAAGCATATTATATGGCAGTAACATAAGCAGTAAAAGAAGGCCTATGGCTTCGTGGTTTGATTAATGACTTTGGGGTGATGCAGGATGTAGTTGATGTGCATTGTGATAGTATGAGTGCTATCCACTTGGCAAAGAATCAAGTCCATCATGCAAGGACCAAGCATATTGATGTTCGCTACCACTTCATACGTGATATTGTAGAAGACGGTTATATTGCACTTGAAAGTGTGCATACCAAGGACAACCCCGCTGATATGTTGACTAAGGTTGTTTCTGGAGCTAAGTTCCAACATTGCTTGGACTTGCTTCAAGTCCTACCAATTTCTTGAGAGCCCTTAGGGGCGAAATTGACGAGTGGTTGATTTTGTGAAGCTATGCGGTGGAGAAGTGTCGGCTCAATTTTGTAGCAAAATTTGCCGAGGTGGAGATATGAAGAAAATTGTCTAAAAATAGGCCCATGACCTTTTTTGGCCATATATATGGTAATCCTATACAAGATTAGATTTGACCATATATGTGGTAGTCCTACATAGGATTAGGATTATATTTTTTTAGCCTACATAGGATTGGATTTCTATGCTATATAAAGGGGTCTATAGGTGCTCCTTGAGATATCTTATTTGTGCTAAAGTTGTTGAATAAGTTCAACATAAGAGAGCTAAAGTTGTTGAATAAGTTTAACAAAAAAAAAATTTGAGAGATTTTTTTATCTTTGTGATGGAGAGTTCTTGAGTGCAAGGAGAGAAGTATTGAGAGCTATTGTAATTCATTTCTTCTTCATAGTGGAATTAAATCACCATCGTTTGTGGAAGTAGGCATCTTGGCCGAACCAAGTAAATCATTGCCTTTTGGTTGTGAATTTTCTCTGAGTTTCTTGGGTTTATTTCTGCTGTGCCACAACAGGGTGCCTAGGCACGCAGCAATCATAAAGACTGAAGACTTCGCGAATAGGTGGCTCGGAAGTTCCGGAAGGGAAACCCAAACAGGGGAAATCGGAGAATCACGCTGAGTCGATAACTCCAGCGACCATTTGAAAATCCTTATGGAAGAATTAGCCACAAACCATAGAACCTTCGACCGAAGCCGAATGAAGTCCACCTCCAAACTAGGACGAATCAACACATGCCTCGCGTTGGTCAGCCCCAAAGAAACCTGCCCCAAAAACTTGAGCTCAGAAAACGCCCGCAGAATGAGCTCCAAAGAAGGCCGAGAGTGCAACAGCTTGCCCACGAGGGCGAAGTGCAGCGGGACAGACAAGATGGCTTTGTCCTCCTCATCAAACGAAATAACAGGAATGTCCTGGACGACGACGTAACCCCGAGGGCGCAGAACAGGCTCCACCGCTGCTAAGATGGTGGCCGCCGCGGGACGTCTACCCCCAGCGAGCTCGAGGAAGGAGCGATCGGCTGTCGTCGAAGAGTCACCGAGCGTCCCAGGCATAGCCGACTCCGGAACCGTGGGGGAGGATGATGGAGGCAATGCCACCCCCATGGAAGAAAGGGTAAAAAGGCAAGAGTGAGGGCATAATCCTTCCCGCCTAACGGAGGAGAAGGCTTCGAGGAAAGAAGCACAAAAACGGGGAGGGGCTGGCGGCAAGGATGGACCCGAAGAAGGAACTATGACCTCGTCGGCACGAAGGGTGGCCGGAGACCTAGGAAGACGAGGGGAAGCTCCCGATGGGGGCGTAGCCCAGAAGTGGCGTCGTCGCACTCGGGATTGCATCCCTAACCGCAGGGCAATGAGCAGGGAAGAAGCCTCCATCAGAATGGAGGGATGGAGGAGTGGGCTCAGCGGCCATCATCGCCGTCCAAGAGAGGGGACGTGGTCAAATCGGGGTGGAGAGCCCCTGCCCTAGCCGCCGCTTGGAGGAACACCATATATATATATATATATATATATATATATATATATATATATATATATAAAGGATAGGCATCCCCACAATTTTTGCATCCCCATGCATCCCCATGTTCACATCCGTTGGATGTGCTTTAAGTCATCTAATCTTAACCATTGGTAAATCAACGGTTAAGATTAGATGACTTAAAGCACTATCCAACGGTGCAAATAAGGGGGATGCATGGGGAAGCAAAAAGTGTGGGGATCTTGATCCTTCATATATATATATATATATATATATAAACTCTATGAGCTCCTATGGTTAAAGTTGTGTTTAATCCTTCATTTTCTTTTCATTTTTTTACATAAAAAGGAAGAGGATAGAGTTTTCATAACGGCAGCTCTTCTCTCCTCTCCTCCTGTCCTCCCCTCCCCTCTACTACGTCCCTCCCCCATCCCCTCCCCTCGCCTTCGGCCCTCCCCTCTCCTTCCCTTCCCTCAGCAGCTGCAGTAGCAGCAAAAACTGTTGTCCTCTCTAGAGACAACTGCAGCAACCAACAACAACAGCATCCACCACCACCAACAATCGGCGGCGTAGCCAGTGAGTACAATTTTTTTTTGAATTTCAAAATTCAAATATGATTTTTTTAGATTTTTTAAAAAAAATTCAAAAAGAATGGCCGAATAGCCCGCCTAGGCGCTGCCTAGGGCCACCTAGGCCCCATACCCGCCTAGGAGGTTTTTGGTGTGGCCGGCGGCCGCCTAGCGCCTAATCGCCGCCTATGCCAAAATTTGGAACACTGCTAGCCATTTAATTTTACCTCCACTTAAATATATTACTTTATTATATTTGTATAGGCATGGGAAATATGAGTTGTGTGTGCAATATATTTTATGACATCACATAAAATTATGAAAGACAACTAGAATTTTTTATGATGAAGTTAGACTTCGTCTATCTAGATGATTAGATCTAAAAATGTCCTAAATAAAATTAAGAGAAATTTTGAGTTGTACTTCACTTATTTTGTCATAATTCAAGGTGCACCCCATAAATTACCATAATGCATGAAACCCTTCACTTTTACCGAAAATCGTCAATGACTAACAGTCAATTTCTTTGACTTACATAAATAAAAAGAGAAAGTTTGAGTTGCACCCCACTTATTACCATAATTCAAGGTGCACCACAATTATTTAAGGGTATTTTGGTCATAATAAAAGTTGAACCCCACTTAAATAGGGGATTAAAGGAGTTGACTGTTAGTCATTGACGGTATCCGTTAAAAGTGGGAGGTTTCGTGCATTAAGGTAATTCGGTGAGGTGCAGCTTGAATTATGGTAAAACAAGTGAGAGACAACTCAAAAAATTTCTAAAATTAATTGAACATAATATTAATTGAGCATATAGAAAGATACACTTAAAATATGATAAATAAACTATGAAGAAACATCCTTTAAACCATGTGATATTCTCAATGTACGATTTGTTTAAGCTTTGTGAAATCTACATGAAAAATCAAGCTAGTAATAAATAGTCAACTTCAATTTTCTTTTTAGGGATGATGCATTTAAGCAACCAAATATTTAACAGAAAATTTCAAAAAAAGCATTAAAATTTAAAGTAATTATAAAAAAAGCATCAAGTTTGGAAAAATTATATTTTGAGCATCAAATCGGCAATTCAATTGCCGTTTGATGATGTCAGCTATGTCATTCGTTAACCCGGAATGGATTAAAACAACGAGGGAATAGGATTAAGGGTGGAACGACAATTCAAAGGCCGTTTGCTGACGTCAGCCGACGTCAGCATACGGCAGTTCAAATGCCGTCTGAATTTTTTTTTTCTTAGCTGTTTGGGTATTCTTTAAGGGTGACGTCATTTGAACTGCTGGTTGGCGGTGGTGGTAAATGAGAGTAGTTAATGTTTGGGTTTTTTTTTTATTGCTGGTTGGCGGTGGTGGTAAATGAGAGTAGGTAGCTGCTGGGTTTTTTTTTACTGCTGGTCGGAATTGAAGGAGAAGGAGAAGGATCAAGGAGCAGGAGAAAGTGAAGGAGAAGGAGAAGGAGAAGGAAAGCAAAGCAAAAAAAAAAAACAACCAAAGCCGTTGGCAAGCAAAAAATAAAAAAAATGTTGGCAAAAGAAAAAAATTAAAATAAATAACTAGAACGGCAATTCAAATGCAGCTTGAAAGAAAAAGACAAAAAAAAAATTAAATAAAATATAAACGGCATTTGAATTACCGTAACATGACGTCACCTTTAAAGGAAAAAAATTTAAAAGGAAAACCCAAACGGCAAAGGAAAGAAAAAAAAATTTAAGACGACATTTGAACTGTCGTATGCTGACGTCGGCTGACGTCAGCAAACGACCTTTGAATTGTCGTTCCACCCTTAATCCTATTCCCTCGCCTTACTTTGTTTTAATCCATTCCGGGTTAACGAATGACATAGCTGACGTCATCAAACGGCAATTGAATTGCCGATTTGATGTTCAAAATATAATTTAACCAAACATGATGCTTTTTTTAGAATTACTTTAAATTTTAATGCTTTTTTTGTAATTTTCTGAATATTTAATCAAACTAATATTTTATTATATTATTTATGGTCATGGCACATACATTGTGTCTGTAATTTCCACAGGTCCTCTAGACAGAACTTTTCTATGGAGTAAATATTGGTTGTGAAGGCAACAGGTCTAGGCAAAAAGAACGTCCCTTCCTGCCACCATTGTTGGCGAGCCGAATCTGGGAGAAAAAGATAATCCTCAACCGGTCCACGAGCTCGACATCCCTGCCATCACAGTTAGTATGGCGACGTCCACTTTCTCGACGATCACTTTCGTCATGTGCTTCTTCGGCTTCATCTTCGTCGTCATCAATTATCCCTTCTAAATTCTTCTCCAATAATTGAAAGAATGGAAAAGGGAAAGGAATGGAGAAAGGAGAAAGAGGAGGAGGCTGAAGAAAACCCTAATATATCAATCACCTATTCTTTAGATTAGTTTGCAAATTTTAGTTAATGGGTGAGTAAATTATTTTTTTATTCATAAATAATGACATATTTGTCAGGAAGGTGTTATAAAAAAAGTATGATACTCTTGATATTTGAATTATATATTAGTATAGATATAGATATTTTAGTAAGAATAATTTTTTATTTTAAATTTTTATTATTATATAGTTAGCTAGCCATTTAGCTAGTATAGTTGGAGCATTTTTATTTTAACACTAGCTAAAATTCATATTTTGACTACAAACTAGCTAAATTTAGCTAATAAAGTAAGGTTATGATAGGAGTTGCTCATATATAAGTGTGCAGAGAAAGGTGTTTAACAGGGTCGGCCCTGGGCAAGTGCACAAGTGCACTCGTCCTGGACCCCATATTTATGGGACCCCAATTCTTTTTAAAATTTAAATGAATTAGTAATTTGTTATAAAAAAAATGGGCCAAGGCCAAACTTAATCCAATGATCCTACAGTTGTTAGTCATTATCAAGCTAGAAGTCATAGAGTCATCACTCATCAATCTACTACTTTTTGTTTGGGGGGGGGGAGGGGGTGCTCTTCTTGTCTTCTTAATTTCATCCTTGTCATCAATCTACTTTGAGAGCCAAAGTAAAGCATTGATTTCATCCTTATCATCAATCTACAGACTTAGAGCCAAAGTAGAGATATAAGCATCCGATCTTCGACTGAATCGATTTGAGGATCTGGATAAAAATTTGGATTGGTATCTTGGTAGTCAATGAAAATAGGTTATATTGTTTTTTTTTGCTTTAACAACTTTGGTTGTTACATGGATTTTTTAACATTGTATTCATTTTTTTGTTCATTAAAATTTTACTTTAGTTACTAGTATAAAAATGTTCAAAGAAGAAAAAAAAAAAAACAAAATTATTGGAATATCAAAAGGAGATTTAGATTAAAAAATATGTTAAAAGTAGAAATACAGTTGTTCACTTGAAAAAATTGTTGAGGATTTAGGTAATGAATCACAACAAACAATCGAACCAAGTCATGTGGATGAATTAAATGTAACTAAATTTGATGAAATTCAACCAAATGAAACACAAGAACCAACTCCTTTGGATATTTATGATCCAAGAAATTGGGATAACTTTAATAACAAAATGAAGGATTTAGTAGTGGGAATATGTCCTATAAGATAAACAAAACTTTACTTTTCTTTGAATGATAAATCTAGACATTTTTCATATGTGTTATAAAATGGAATAGAAAGAGGGTATTGGTACCCGAGATCAATAGCATCAAGTTTCTCTTTATTAAGATTATTCAAAAGGCAGAAATAGGATAGGGGTGTGTAACCCCATGTTTCTGAATTTTTTATATGTTATTATTTTTTTCAAATCCCTAGTTTTTTTATTATTATTTTCTAGGAAATATTTTTACTTTGGTAATTATGAAGAAGGAATGACATTTTAGGAATTAGCGAAGAGGAATGACAAGTTTAGTAAATACTTAGTCATGGTTAAGATGAAAACTTCCTAGAATTAATTAATTAAGTACATGTTTTAGTTAAGCATGTGCTTAATTAAACATATGTAATATTTCTAAAAAATCTAGCATATTCCTATATATTCTTAGAATATTCCTAGAATATTCTCTCATAACCTCAATTAGCATGTGCTAATTAACCCTATAAGTACCCCCTAATTTTTCTAGTGATGATCAATCCAAATCCTAAGCCCAAGCCCATTCATGCTAAACCAAAAACCATAAACCATTTTTTGTGTCATGGTGGCATCCACTAAATATTTTTGCGTCATCCGTGTCAACCTCGGGTCTGACCTATAGTGCCCCATCCTAACATCGTGTCCCATTCCTCGTCCGCGAGAAGCGCGGTTTAGAAACATTGTCACTATCGATTGATCGAGATAGATTGAATCAAGATACTTTCCTCTTTATGGATCGGCTTCTTCGGAATCAAGTCCCATATTCAGTGGGTTGCGCCTCGAAAAAAGACTCTGCGGCTGAGTCGAGAGAGACCTCCTGCTGCTCTAGTTTTTCATGCCGCATTTGCTTCTTTTGTTTTGGTTTTATGATGTGTTTTGTAGTACCCCTACCCGCACGAAGCATTATGATGGCTGGTTGGTTCAATGAAGCCTTGTTGGACTTGAGAATATACGAAGAATCGCTTGGAAGGCTATGTGATCGTGGTGGGAACCATCTTATAAAAGTGAGTAATATTGAACCCTTCGAATATCTTTTAGCTTTACGCTTAATAAAAGGACTCTATTCTATGATTTCGCGTTGAGTTGCTAAATGATACCTTGCATGGAACCCAGGAAGATAATGAAAAATAATTATGTCACATGACCCCGAAACTGTTGCGTATCATTTCATAAATTGTGTACTTATGTGCTGTTGTAATAAATTACATGACAGATGAAGCAAAAGTCCCAAATACTTGGACGATGAGTTTATCGAGCCTCAGCTTGATGAATAGATGGTAAAACAAATAATAAGAGCCAAGAACTGGGCAGTGAGTATGCTTGAATTATGGCCGTGATAATGTATGGTATCAAAGATGTAGGAGGAGATTGAGTAATAACATTCTATTATCCTGTGCCGATGTAGAATGTTGATTACTCTAAGACCCTGGATAGGGCAGTTGGTATTTGTGAGCTCAGCTCAAGGCATGGTGGCAATACGAATGAGAATTGTAGCTGATTACTTAGTTTTTCTTATCATGCATTATATGTTTTCTTTATAGGTAAGTTGTATATACTTACATGGTCATGGACAACTTATGCACAAGGTAGTTCCTCGAACGGTACTCCGCGGCCACAGACCCGATTCGTCCTTGGAAGAACAAGGATTGGTGTCGACGTACTGGCATCGGTATACGGGACCTTCAGTGGGGCTAGCTACCCGTACTACAAGGGGTGCCGTTATACCAGTAAGACGGTCCAAGATGGTGTGTCGCTAGTGACCTTCACATGGATAGGTCAAGTGCTAATGATGTCTTATACAGGTAGAGTAAGTTATTACTCAATTACAGAAAAGGATGTTGGTTGTTGGTAAGAATCACCTGAACGGTGACAACTATGATAAATATGATATTATTCCTAATAATGTCTTATACAGGCAGAATAAGTATTATAAATGTATATGGATGGCTACACGACTGTGGATAAGAATCACCAAAGGGTGATAACATATATGCTTTACATTATCCTGGTTATATATAAGACGAACGATTTAGTTTTGTCGGATATGAACTACTAATCGACCCTAAGGCAACGAGAAAGACCACTCTTAATAATGTTCTATAATATGATTACTTAACCTTATTAGGTGAGTTGGGCCAGCACTGCTCGCCAGTACATTGATGATTTACTAACCCACGTTTGTGGGAATCTTTTCAGGTGCTCGTGCATGAGAAAATTATTTGATCAATGCTTGGCATCGATGAATCAGATGAGTGTGTAGAAGCTCTTCTTGTAGGATGATGTCTTCTACTATACAAGACATAATGTATGGTACAGTGTAACTCAGAAGAACCAGTAAGATTGTAAGCAAAATTGGCAAGTTTATTGTAAGCCAAGTCGACATGCTCAGTTGTAAGCCTAAATGGCAAGTAATTCAGTTGGCTATTCAAAAGTCTTGTATCTGTTGTAAACTCTATATTCAGCTGCAAGCCTTGTAATTTGTTACAATTATTAATAAAGAGATATATTTTCTTTATATCTTGTTGTGGCTTCAATTTATCTTCTTGGTTTGCTGCTACGTCATTGTTTTTTGAGAAATATCGAAAACGATAATGGTTTTGCGTTGAACAAGTGTAATCTAGACTTGTATGGCATCACGTGGCTAGTTTTCGATTCCCTGGGGTCGGGGTGTGACAAAATAGTATCAGAGCACGAATTTACGTCCTTAGATTCTTATTCGATTTGTTTCAAATCAAAGTTGCTCTTATGATAATTCAAAGCTGCTTCCGCGATGACTCAAAAGTTGCTTCCGTGATTGCTCAAAGTTGCTTCCGCAATAAAATCAAAGTTTTCTCTACGATGACTTAAAGTTGCTTCTGCGATTATTCAGCGTTGCTTCCAAATTATTCTAAGTTGCTCCCTTGACTGAAAATCTGTTGATCCTTCTGGTCGCTCACTGGTATTCCATACAATAAGTCTAAATATATGTGCTTTGATATGTGTGCTTTATTGAATTCTTAATGATACCAAAATGAATAACAATGATGCGATACTATAATAAGTTGGTAATATGTACTTGATTTCTTAAGTATGGGATTCATAGAGTCGATTGTTATGTGGCAATCGACAGTGGGTGATGGCATGGTGTAACGTCCCAGTCCCAAAATACATAGGACCGAGTACGCGAACAGGCCAGCTGCACGTACATGACGAATACTCCAATATATAGAATCCTCGTATAGATACATAAGCTGTATAATAAATCATCACAGACCAGAATAATATAATCTAATCTTATTACATCTCAACACAGGAGATAGTAAGAGTCCAACTGATAAATGAGTGTATCAAAAGATAGCCGGGTGAACATACTCACTCCAAACAACTATAAAAATAGTCTCACAAGATCGGAGTCCAACCTTATTTGCAAAAACAAAAGTTTATTTACAAACTTTGAAAGAAGATTACAAATGAATTCTGGGAAAGTACAACTTTAGAAATCCGATCAGAAGACGATCGCTTTATCCCTTGGACTATGTGAACTTTGAAGACTTTAGCCTCTGAAGAATGCAGCAGCACTTGGACAAGAACTCCTGATCTCTTGATTATGATCCGTCCTCTTAATGAAGGATGTGAAAATCTATTTATAGAGTTTTAGAAATAACTGTTTCGTAGTTATTCTGGACTGCGCACACTGGATTGCACCAGCATTGGACTGCGCAGGCTATAAACTGTGCTGGCCTTTGGACAGTTGCTCGATCGTAGGCTAACTGTATTTAGACGCATGACATTGTTTTGATTAAAATGTGCTTGGTCGTGTACAGACGGTTGTCACGTGTCGAGCAATTGATGGCATGTGCACCACGTAACAAATGTTAGTTATCTTCAAAAAAAATCGATGGATCATGCCAAGGAAAAACTGTCATCGCATTGCGCTGGAGACTGGACTTGGTCAAACTGCGCTGAGGAGGATCTGGCAGACCGTGCTCAGATTGGACTGGCAGACTGCGCTAGACTGTACAGCTGTTCTCGAGCGCCGTGCTGCTCGGGATACAAACAGATTCCTCGTCTTTCATACTGTCAGTTGTCAGGAGATTTGATATTTATTATCAGGTAATCATGACAATGCCACATCAGATTTGGATGCTGTCTGCTGATGGCGTTGTCCATGTGTGCGTAATCCATGTATGCTCAATCCAATAAATGCTGCACAGTTTGATTTCTGTATATTTGATTGTGGGTGCAACTTGATTTTTAGGTTCTACAAGACCCCCTTCAAAGTTTTCAAAATTTGAAATGTTTAAAATTTTGAAATACTTTGAATTTTCAAAATTTTAAATCAAGTTGCGCTAAGTTTGCGCAATCCAAAGAATCTGTTTCGATTATTCTGGCGCAATCAGTGATGTCCGTTAGACTTCTTTGGAAAGCTATAAATAGCCTTTTTCTTTCAGTCTGTGAACCTTTACTTGTTTCAATTTTCTCAACTCTTCTCCTCCGACTTCCTTTTTCGTTCAATCATCGTCTTCGACATGGCCCCTAAGAGATTTGCGGCGGAGAAAGGAAAGGCTGTTGTCGACTCCTCGACTCGCACAGCGCCCCGAGTGTCTCGACATGAAAGCGGTCATCCCGCTCTTCATGGTGAGAGTGAACAGCAATCAAAACCCCTTTTTAGTTTTTTTTGATAATTTCAAATTACAGTGCATCTCTCTTTTTAGAGTTGATAGCATTCAAGCCCTGTTGCGCCACCCACTTTAGGGTTTTGGTCGCATACTTATACAAAATTTTCATTTTTATGAAGATTGTCTCGACTCTTGCTGCACAATCGGACAGACGCACTGACAGCAATGTTAGTGCAGTCTGCTGTTTTGTGTATCTAAGCTGTCGCTGGCGCAATTGGATGACTTATGCAGATATGGAGCACAATTCATTTGATCTTTGTAAAACTTAGTGTAAGAACTGATTATCTTGCCCAATTTTTTCTAAGCATACTGATTTTTTGTCCTCTATTGATGTAGTTGACATCAGAAAAGATCCCAACTATGAGGTTCTTGCCGAAACTTTTTCTGCGTCAGAGTTCAAGGAAGATCTTTCGTATGTCTCCTTTCCTCAGTACGCTTTGCCATCATCTCGGCAGGCTGTCTTGATTGCACAAGATAATGAGACTCTATTATGTCTGATGAACGGGCAACCTCTACAGACTACTGATACTGTCACACACAAGAAACCCCAATTCTTGTTTGATAATGGTTTTGATAAGAACTCACAGCCGAGGCCTCGTATGGAGGAGAGAATCTTCCGAAGGGGCGAGAAAATAATATATCTGACAGAGATCTCAAGATGTCTTCCTCTGTCCAGATACGCTTTTGCGGGTTATCCCAGAAATATGGAGTGGGACATAACTCTACTGCAACAGGCCCGAGTGGGCAACATCTATGTCAAGAAAGGGCCAGACAATAAAGATATATTCTACAGCTCTTCTGAACGACATAGTTCTTTGCTCCAAGGACTAAAACCCTGTTGCATCCTACCGGAGGATTCTTCTCTGTTGTTGCCAGTGAGGACCCCAATATTTGCAAATAAGTTTGCAAAGGTGGAAGGGAGATATCCAGACCATGACCTGCGGTTGACAGGTCTTGTAAACCTAGAGAATAAAAGATGGAGTTGCATGGCCAATTGGATATTGGTCCAGTTTGAGAGTCAGCTCAGAGACAATGATCTGTATCATGCATTGTACGCCACTGTCTATGGGTTCCCCCCTAATCCATATTTATTCCTCGCGTTGGCGGAAAGATATAATTACAGAACCGGGATCTTCATGACGCCGTGCGGAGAAATCGGTTTAGCCTTGCATAAGATGAAACACATCTCTAATTTGCCGATGGAGAATATCCCACACGAAGAGTTCGTCCCGACGAATGATGAATTGGACAATCTACGCAAGAAAAATATCGATATGGTAGATGTCTTCGAAGAGCTACTATGCCATTATAAGATTTGTTCTCTATATTACAAGAGTGGCACGTCTGGCACTTGCTATTCATCCAAGTGGTTGTCGTATCTTTTTTTAACCATATTATTGAAAAGAAAGCTAAGGAACACGAGAACTGCAATCCCAACTTCTTCAAACCACTTAGCAATAGCGAGGTGATAGAGTTGATGGAGACGTACGATACGATGGACATCAAGATCGAAGATGATCTTCAGTACCCTCCTTTCAAGCAAGGAGACATCATTAAGAGCTATATGAGGATAGGTTACAGGCCCATGTTGAAAGAAGCCCAACTGGAAGGTTTCCTTACTTTCTGGCTTCGACGATATGTTGTTCCCGGGGCCAGTACAGTTGACCGCTTCCATCGCGGTGTATTATTTGCTGCCGTGCGTCTAGTTTTTGGCTATCGAATGGATTTGTTATCAGCAATGACATGTAGGCTGAACGCCGGACTCTGTCTCTTTGTTGACTCAATGATCCGAGAAAAAGGTGAGAAGGGACATTTTCCCCGACTGGAACTGCCGTACACATATTTATTTGGATGGCTGCTTCTACACCATCCTTCTCTAATGAACCCTGCCATGGGGGCGGTAAGCGGCAGTTTCTTAAGAAGCTATTCCAGATGCAAGTAGATTTTGTCACGACCTGCACCCGCTTTTCGGACGCGAGAGCGTGAGCAAGCCAGCTACGTATCGGAACGGACTCCAGCCCGACTCAACCACGTAAACGCTGTCAAGGCTATGGTATACTACCAAATCATGGCAAAGGTAAATCTATATCTCAATCCACAATAATGCATGAAACATGAATGAACAAGTATGGGTCGTAGTCTGCAGTCCACTAGCATATATGTCCTATAAGACTCTAAAAGAAATAACAAGAGTCTAAAACTGAATCAAGAAACATGATATCTCATGATAACGTATGAAAGCACGAGCGGATAATAAACGCAATAACGATACCTGAATCCCGCAAGCGTATCATCACATCTGGACCCCACAAATGTCATAATCATCCGTCATCGAGAGCTGCTAACTAACTCCACACAATAACTAACCTGAAGAGATCATCAGGTCCTCAGGGGACATAGCAAGATACATAAAAACATGCCTATCGAGCTGTTTATCATGCAATAAGAAAATACAGGAAATAAACGGGAAAAGACCAATCAGTACGAAAATATGACTATACACGACTGGAAGAACCACTACGCCTAAATGAACTGCTGGAGAAGAACAAGAGAACACGATATCATGATGTCAATGGATAACCAATCGAATACTCAAACCCTCGTCCCTAGTGTGGACTCGCAGGCTAGCATCACCCTCGTCCCTAATGTGGACTCGCAGGTGTGAACCATATGCTACTGACCCTCGTCCCTGGTGTGGACTCGCAGGCTAGCATCATCCTTGTCCCTAATGTGGACTCGCAGGTGTGGACTGATAACTACTAACTCTTGTCCCTAATGTGGACTCGTAGGCTAGCTTAACTGCTAACCCTCGCCCCTGATGTGGACTCGCAGGTTAGCTTCACGAATTTCAAGGTATAGCAGTTCCATTATGACTTATTCCTCCTATGACACGATGCGACTCAGTCCAAGTACAAGTGATGACACGACACGACCCAATTACGATTTACGAGAAAACTAATCCAATATGAACCACAAAATTTACTATGAATAAGAGCTATATATATACGTATATCCAATATGAAATATAAACAAGGCTATATATACACTAGCAGGCATGATAAACTAATCACATATAAATAATCAATTAGTAAAACTGTATAATATAATATAAATATGTATGTAAATAAACTATAGAGGGAGGCAAGGTATCTTGCCTGAAGGTTGCACGCAAATCCAATAACAATCTAGTCCACTGCTGAGCCATAAAGTCCAAGTCGTCACAACTGTCTCCGAAAGCTGAAATAGACAATGCCAACAGTCTCAGAATATTCAAATTAGCTAGGATTGCTTGTCCTTAAGTCCAATTCTGGACACAGGAACAAAACGGTAATTTCGGGCAAAAATAGTGTCCGTCGTTGGACCCGCTTTGTACCAAAAACTGTGCTAAAGTCAATGGTCTCTAAAGTCATCAAACTACATGTCTATGAATTCGTTTTTCCGATACGAACCAAACCGTATGTCCAAGGTTGAATTTCGGCGGGCCGTGTACAAAATTGCCCGCTGAATCGGACCATGGGGCCCGCGAAACGGCGGTCCAATTATTAACTGTCTCAGAATTGGACCAAACTTGGCATATAGGACCAGAAAAATGATACGGTCCTGATGGCGCAAGTTTCATCTCGATCTGACGAGCGTGCACAAAGTAATTTAGAAATTTGCACAGAGACCGATACGGTAAATTTTGACGGATACGCCTCAAATTCGTCGCGCACACGCGACCAATTTAAATTCTGTCTAAGCCCGCACGACCACGAAGTCGTTACGCACCTTTTGATGCCTTCGGTTCGCGACCACGTTGCCCGAATTGGCGGGACGGACGTGGTATCGGAGTGATTTTCCTATTTTCTATATTTTTGAAAACAGATTTTTGTTGAACTTTGAAAGTTGATTTCTTTGCACATAGTTGATAAAATTCGAAACTACAAATTAGGTTATGAAGCCCTACATGTTGTCTTCAACACTGTTCAGAAGGTTTACCAAAATGGTCGCTGGATTGATCGGGATTGATCTTCCAACATGGGTTCAAGGACGGTCCAATATTCTATTTTTGGACAGGTTTTCGCCGATCTTCGGGCTCGTTTTTCGATGCACATGACGCAAAACAAATCTAAGTATTTGAAGGGACTCGGAGTGTGTTATGTTGGGATCGTACTTGCAAAACTTGTTCGTGAAACGATTGCTCGGGTTGACGAAAAACGTTGCGCGAAGTCGACTCCTCCAAACTGCCATACTGCTGTGTGCGACCACTTTGTGTGTGTACGGCCGGCCACCGTGCGGCCACTGCGTGCTCGCGCGGCGGTGTCAGGGTCGTGTGGGGAGGTTGGCGAGATTAGTTAGGGTTTGTTTCAATTTTTACTCCCGATCTCTCTTAATATACTATTTGGTATCCCGCGGCTGTTAAGCCCAGGTCGGGCTCGGCACTGCTTGGAACCCTTCGGGTGGCCTGGCCAGGAGTTGGTTGTGGGATTTCAGCTCGGGTGTGGGGATTGGGCTTATGGGCTGAGGGGAAGGGCTTGGGGTCGCTGCTGTTTGGTCTTGCTTAGTTGGGCTGATATATGGGTTTGGGTCTGTTGGCCAATGTGATATCATGGATTGTCATTGTGTCAAAGAGGTAAAACCAATACATAAATATCAAATTGATGATTTAAAAAAATAAATAGAGCTCACAACAGTTACTAAAAGATTTGCTAAATAACCAAATACGTAACATAGAATGACACGTGACCAGGCTAATTTTAAGAATATATAAAAATATACCAAAAACAACTGCTTGTCATAATTAAGTACAAAGTATGTTTCCTAAGTTAACATATAAATTCCCAATATGGTACACATCATTTACACCTATATACACATATATATATATATATATATATTTATATAAATACTTATACATATATGTTTATACATACAAATATATTTATATATATACACAAACACACACATTCCTATATATTATACATACACCCATATATATAATATATTTATATATACATATATAATATACATTTATATATACATACACACATTTAATATATATCTATATTTTTATACACATGTATATATATTTACACACAACCATATGCATATATACCTCATATATTTATATACCAATAAATACTCAAATAACAAGTAATAATACCTAATAGCAATAATATATTTATTTAATCACCACAGAATAATAAAATAATACTAAAATAATTAAATGGTGGTTTGGTGAATCTATACCATTCACCTTTGTCTGGGTCCAGAAAATTGTACAAACTTTGTAAACAATATTTAAAAATACCAGTTTTTTACAAATATTCAAATAGTTAAAATGTACCTCAACACCTAAAATAATTTAGAAAAATTCTGTACATATATAAAATATGACTACATGGCCTCCATGGTCTCACTGCATGCCCACATAGGCTTGGATTCGGTTCAGGCTCAGCTCCGGCTAAATCGACACAAACGGGTCCCTACAAGTCAATAAATATAATAAAAATTAATTAACTTATTTATAATGGTCATGCTATAACTTGGCCTGGTTTTCCTACTTAGGACACTCCTATGGCTCGGCATTTCCCTACCATGGCTAAACACTAGTCAAAACACGCCACTGCACTATTCGTACCATGATTCCTAGTCGTCCGGTACTTCAAAACTCAACCATGGCTAAAATCATCTACCGTAAAAACTAACTAAATAATTACTTATAAAAAATTCTAAAATCACTGTTTAAATCAAATAAATAAATAAAAAAATATTTCAAAATTTCGGGAAGGGAGGCTACAAATCTACCCACCTTAAAATAATTTCGTCCTCGAAATTCTAGTTCATAACTATTTCTTTAAAGTCCACTATTACCTTAATCTCCTCAATTTAATTCCTTAAAAATATTTTATAACCTTCTCTAGTCATTTCGTAACTACGAAACTTCGAGGACTTCTACCCACCTTTGGTCACACTACTCTTCAAAACATGGTCACCAAAATTTTATAACCTTCTAACTAGTGGCTAATAATCCTACCAAAAATAACTAGGACATATGGCATCTATAATCCCTCATATCTATGAACAACCAATATTCAATAATCAAGCAATATTATACTATCACTTAAGAGTTTCTGATGAATTTTAGACAGCACGATTATTCGTCATCCCGGAATAGAAAGGGACGAGAATCAATGGTATGGAAAGCAAGGGAGTATAATCGAAAGCAAATATGGAGTTTTCAAGGACGTAGAGAATTTCTAGAAGAATTTTCAAAGCAGAGTGGATTGAGATTTCTAAGGTTTAGTCAGATGCGCAGGCTCGTACCAGTAAAGTTACGTACGTAACCGGTACGATATACTCTGACCTGTATGGGCCACCAAAAAAACTTGTCAAGACCTGCACCCACTTTTCGGACGCGAGAGCGTGAGCAAGCCAGCTACGTATCGAAACGGACTCCAGCCTGACTCGACCACGTAAACGCTGTCAAGGCTATGGTGTACTACCAAATCATGGCAAAGGTAAATCTATATCTCAATCTACAATAATGTACGAAACATTAATGAACAAGTATAGGTCGTGGTCTGCAGCCCACTAGCATATATGTCCGATAAGACTCTAAAAGAAATAACAAGTGTCTAAAACTGAATCAAAAAACAGGATATCTCATGATAAGGTATGAAAGCACGAGCGGATAATAAACGCAATAACGATACCTGAATCCCGCAAGCGTATCATCACATCTGGACCCCACAAATGTCATAATCATCCGTCATCGAGAGCTGCTAACTAACTCCACACAATAACTAACCTGAAGAGATCATCAGGTCCTCAGGGGACATAGCAAGATACATAAAAATATGCCTATCTAGCAGTTTATCATGTAATAAGAAAATACAGGAAATAAACGAAAAAAGACCAATCAGCACGAAAATACGACTATACAGGACCGGAAGAACCACTACGCCTAAACGAACTGCTGGAGAAGAAAAAGAGAACACGATATCACGATGTCAATGGATAACCAATCGAATACTAAAACCCTCATCCCTAGTGTGGACTCGCAGGCTAGCATCACCCTTGTCCCTAATATGGACTCACAGGTGTGAACCATATACTACTAACCCTCGTCCCTGGTGTGGACTCGCAGGCTAGCATCACCCTCTTTCCTAATATGGACTAGCAGTGTGGACTGATAACTAATAACCCTCGTCCCTAATGTGGACTCGCAGGCTAGCTTAACTACTAACCCTCGCCCCTGATGTGGACTCGCAGGTTAGCTTCACGAATTTCAAGGTATAGCAGTTCCGTTATAACTTATTCCTCCTATGACATGATGCAACTCAGTCCAAGTAAAAGTGATGACACGACACGACCCAATCACGATTTACGAGAAAACCAATCCAATATGAACCACAAAATTTACTATGAACAAGAGCTATATATACGTATATCAAATATAAAATATAAACAAGGCTATATATACACTAGCAGGCATGTTAAACTAATCACATATAAATAATCAACTAGTAAAACTGTATAATATAATATAAATATGCGTGTAAATAAACTGTTGAGGGAGGCAAGGTATCTTGCCTGGAGGTTGCACGCAAATCCAATAACAATCTAGTCCACTACTAAGCCGTAAAGTCCAAGTCATCACATCTGTCTCCGAAAGCTGAAACAGACAATGCCAACAGTATCAGAATAGTCAAATTAGCTATGATTGCCTGTCCTTAAGTCCAATTCTGGACACAGGCAAAACGGTAATTTCGGGCAAAAACGGTGTCCGCCGTTGGACCCACTTTGCACCGAAAAGCATGCCAAAGTCAATGGTCTCTAAAGTCGTCAAACTACATGTCTACGAATTCGGTTTTCTGATACGAACCCAACCGTATGTCCAAGGTTGAATTTCAACGGCCGTACACAAAATCGCCCGCTGAATCGGACCGTAGGGCCCGCAAAACGACGGTCCAATCTACTGTCTCATAATTGGACCAAACTTGGCATACAAGACCAGAAAAATGATTCGGTCCGGATGGCGCAAGTTTTGTCTCGATCTGACGAGCGTGCACAAAGTAATTGAGAAATTTGTACAGAGACCGATACGGTGAATTTCGACGGATACGCATCAAATTCGTCGTGCACACGCAACCAATTTGAATTCCGTCAAAGCCCACACGACCACGAAGCCGTTACGCACCTTTCGATGCCTTTGGTTCGCGACCACGTCGCCCAGATTGGCGGGACGGACGTGGTATCAGAGTGATTTTCTTATTTTCTATATTTTTGAAAACAGATTTTTGTTGAACTTTGAAAGTTGATTTCTTTGCACATAGTTGATAAAATTCGAAACTACGAATTAGTTTATGAAGCCCTACATGTTGTCTTCAACACTGTTCATAAGGTTTACCAAAATGGTCGCTGGATTGATCGGGATTGATCCTCCAACATGGGTTCAAGGACGGTCCAATATTCTGTTTTTGGACAGGTTTTTGCCGATCTTCGGGCTCGTTTTCCGATGCACATGACGCAAAACAAATCTAAGTATTTGAAGGGACTCGGAGTGGGTTATGTCGGGATCGTACCTGCGAAACTCGTTCATGAAACGATTGCTCGGGTTGACAGAAAACGTTGCGCGAAGTCGACTCCTCCAAACCGCCATACTGCTGTGTGCGGCCACTTTGTGCGCGTACGGCCGGCCATCGTGCGGCCGCTGCGTGCTCGTGCGGCGGTGTTAGGGTCGTGTGGGGAGGTTGGCGAGATTAGTTAGGGTTTGTTTCGATTTTTACTCCCGATCTCTCTTAATATGCTATTTGGTATCCCGCGGCTGTTAAGCCCAGGTCGGGCTCGGCTCTGCTTGGAACCCTTCGGGTGGCCTGGCCAGGAGTTAGCTGTGGGATTTTAACTCGGGTGTGGGGATTGGGCTTGTGGGCTGAGGGGAAGGGCTTGGGGTCACTGCTGTTTGGTCTTGCATAGTTGGGCTGATATATGGGTTTGGGTCTGTTGGCCAATGTAATATCATGGATTGTCATTGTGTCAAAGAGGTGAAACCAATACATAAATATCAAATTGATGATTTAAAAAAAATAAATAGAGCTCACAACAGTTACTAAAAGATTTGCTAAATAACCAAATACATAACAAAGAATGACACGTGACCAGGCTAATTTTAAGAATATATAAAAATATACCAAAAAAACTGCTTGTCATAATTAAGTACAAAGTATGTTTCCTAAGTTAACATATAAATTCCCAATATGGTACACATCATTTACACCTATATACACATATATATATTTATATAAATACTTATACATATATGTATATACATACAAATATATTTATATATATACACAAACACACATATTCCTATATATTATACATACACACATATATATAATATATTTGTATATACATAAAAATATACATATATAATATACATTTATATATACATGCACACATTTAATATATATATCTATATTTATAAAAATGTGTATATATATTTACACACAACCATATGCATATATACCTCATATATTTATATACCAATAAATACTCAAATAACAAGTAATAATACCTAATAGCAATAATATATTTATTTAATCACCACAGAATAATAAAATAGTACTAAAATAATTAAATGGTGGTTTGGTGAATCTATACCATTCACCGTTGTTTGGGTCTAGAAAATTGTACAAACTTTGTAAACAATATTTAAAAATACTAGTTTTGTATAAATGTTCAAATAGTTAAAATGTACCTCAACACCTAAAATAATTTAGGAAAAATCTGTACATACATAAAATATGACTACATGGCCTCCATGGTCTCACTGCATGCCCACATAGGCTTGGATTCGGTTCAGGCTCAGCTCGGGCTAAATCGACACAAACGGGTCTCCTACAAGTCAATAAATATAATAAAAATTAATTAACTTATTTATAATGGTCATGCTATAACTTGGCCTGGTTTTCCTAATTAGGACACTCCTATGGCTCGGCATTCCCCTACCATAGCTAAACACTAGTCAAAGCACGTCATAACACTATCCGTACCATGATTTCTAGTCGTCCGGTACTTCAAAACTCAACCATGGCTAAAATCATCTACTATAAAAACTAACTAAATAATTACCTATAAAAATTCTAAAATCACTGTTTAAATCAAATAAATAAATAAAAAAATATTTCAAAATTTTGGGAAGGGAGGCTACAGATTTATACCACTTCGAAAGACTGCCGGCGAGTTTTGAATCTTGGCAAAGGATGGAAATTTTATTGTGTTTCCCCTCCAGCTGGTTATGAATATATTCCGACGAACCTCATCGACTCGGTGAGAGTGCCACCCTTGGGTCATACAACCTTTGACTGGCTGAGAATGATTCGGCCCTCACATCTGGTGTATCGGTTCGAAGACGAATGTTATCTTGAACCCTATCTTCCAAGTCGTTTTGCACGTCAATTCGGCTATGACCAATTCCATGTGGGAAATGCCATGACATGCTTACAGGGAAAAGTTTATCTGATTGATGGAGCCCGGACTTGGGCCTATTACAACGCTCGGGATACCAAGCCAACATTCTCTATGCCCTCAAAGAACGATCGAGGCCCGCGCATGCTGTACACTTACTCAATCTTATATACGTCAGCAAATACTTTTGCTGAGAATTTCAATTTGACGGACAGCTTTGTGACGGTGACACGTTTTAGGAAAGGGGCACCCGTTCTTCTACCTCCCGGAAATGATGAAGAATACGAACCTGCTGATGTGCCTTTGGAAGCTTCGAGGGTGGCCAATTTCCCTGAAGAAGTCTATGAACCACTGCGAGTTTCTTTAAAGATTACAAAATCTTCGATCAAGAAGAAGAAAAGAAAGACAGGAGAACCATCTTCTCCTGTCTCCAAGAAGAAAACCGCCCTTGACTCTTCAGAAAGGGTCACTACCCGATCACAGTCTCGACAACAGGTTGAGTCGGCTCATAGAGAGGAAGCGACGACCCCCACCTCAATCCAAAGATAGACACAAGCTGCAGACGTAGAGAGTCCTGAAGAACCTCTACGTAGGAAGAAAATAGCTTTCAGAAAGAAAGCAAACACTCCTTCAAGACCCATCCATATATCGGCCCTGGTTAATACTGCCGCTGGGGTTATGATGCCTTCTCCTACACCTCCGCCTGAGCCTGGGCAGGTGATAGATACACGAGAAGGAACTGCAAGCGTAGAAATAAGGGATAAGGCCATAGAAGTAAGAGAAGAGACTGCGAAAACAAGAGATGTGGCTACGGAAGCAAAAGAAGGGACTGCAACTCTGATTACGATCAATGAGTCAGAATCGTCTCTTGAAGTAGTGTCGCCTCCTATACTTGCAATGGGAGCAGCTGATCTGGTTACACCGAGTTCGCGTCGCGCTGAGGAAGATCGACTAATGATAGAAGCTTTGGATGGATGTGACTTTGACTTCCATGACGCAGATTCGATCGATGCAACTGATGATGAAGAAGCGCCAAAAGAGGCAGCAGATGATGAGGAAACACCAGCAGAGGATGTTAACGACAACATAGTTTTGGAAGAGGATGCTGCTGACCAAGCATCACAGAAGAAGAATGCTGCTGATGAAGTAGCATCTGGAGAGGCTACTGCCACTGACCCAAAAGATCAAAGAGGTATTGACTGATTTTGATAATCTTCATCTATAGATTAAATGACTGATGTTTTAGTCTTCATCCATACAGAAATCCAAACTCCTACAGTTCTTTCGGTAGGTACTAACATGGTCCAGACAGATGTGATAGCCATTGGCAGCCATCATCTATCAGGTGGCTCCGAAGCGGGGAGTAGTCAGGCAATGATGTCTGAAACTACTTCCGTGAGGCTTCAGCCTGTTTCAATAAATGACAATCTTGTCACCAAACCAAGTGTTGGTAAGTTGCCTTCGTGTTAATCTTTTTGATAGTCTTTAGTGACGGCAAACTGATGATGTTCATTTGATTTTGCAGAAGAACATCTGGGAGGGGCGACCAGCTCCACCATGGTTCCCATGTCAAAAGAGGCTACGGCCAATGTTCGAGATGCTGAACTTCCACCTTCGCAGGCATCCGTTGCTGAAGCTTCTATAGGAGTAGTTGCCATACCTAGTACAGTGGCTACCAACAAATTTGTAGTTGGTTCCTTCACCAATTTCTTCTTCACTTCATTAGGACCTTTAGTAAAAAGGATAATAGAAAAAGAAACTGTTGGTTTCAATAATGTCAGAGGTCTAACTTCCTACCTGATCGGAGGCATCCGAGATCAGGGTGATGAGGCTCAGGCCGCTTATCTTGAACATATGTTGGATGAGTTGGAAGAAGCGATCAAGGTTTACAAAGACCTCAATCAAGGGGAAGTAGAGCCGCTCGTGACTGCTGAATTCGAGAGAATGGCTCAAGAAGCGATCAAGGTTTACACTTTTGCTATAAAATCCTCATAGTTTGATTCTCAGCTCAATACAGTAGCGTCAACTGCTGGGGAAAAGGAGGAGAAGGTTGCTGATTTGAAGACAGAGTTTGCTCGACTTCAAGAGGAGTTGAGAGTCATTCAACTTGCTACTGATGAAGATACCACACAGCACCAGGCCGCATTTCAGCAACTGGATGTCCTGACCCATGAGAAAAATGAATTCGTCAAATTTCATCAGAATGAAATTGCTCGCCGATTAGTCACCTTGCCAACATTCAATGCTGAATCTGGAATGGCAGAGGCTAGAAAATGAGTGCTGGATTCTCGTGATGAACGGCTCTAAAGTTTGAAGCAGCAGATTGCTGATCTTATGATCCCTCCGGCTGAATGAAAGAAAACTTTCTGTATTTTCTTCTTTACATTATGTCTTTTTGTAATATCTTTTCACCTTTATCAATGAATCAATGAAAAGACATTATTTTGTGGCTCTATTATTTGTTGCATATCCTGTTACGGATATAAATAATAGCGATAGAAAATATATTCAGAGGTTTAGGACGTGATATATTTTTTGATTTTAGAAAATAATTATATTCCTTATATCTGCTCAGAGGTAATGTGGACATGGCAGAATATAATTTTTTGAATATCATTATTTCGATAGACAACTTAATCAGAGGTAATCAATACATAACAAGTTGCTGATATGTATGAACGGATGAGTCGTCAGAATGAATGAAATGAATCATCGGGATTAACGGATGAACGGTCAATTGGATGGAGTGAACGGGTGAACCAAAATAGAATGAACGGGTGAACCGTCGGACGAATGGAATGAACGGATGAACTGTCGTAATAAACGAGTGAATGTTGTGAAGAACACGTCGCTTCGGTTCTCGTAATAGGCTATCTCAAGAATCTCTGTCTATAAATAGAACAGAAATTCAGATGAAATGATCAGTTTCAATTTTCTTAACACAAAATATCATCTGAAAATGCATCCAAGAAGGCTGAGATCGTCCCAAAGGTCGAAGAAGCCGCTGAAGAACATCTAGCCGAGCTAACCCAGCCAAAGCAGATGGAGGCGGGCGAAGGTTCGTCTGTACCCAAGCCGCCACAGGATATCTTGGCCTTCCTAGTCGAGCCAGGGAAGACTGAAGAAGAGGAGGCCATGAGGATGGCCGCTTGCGCATTTCTAGTAAAATCGAGCAAGGATGTCCTCAGCTCCTTTGCTGACTATATTTTTGAAAAGGACGGCAGTGGTCCTCGTCCTGTCTTTAAAAAAGACGATAGTGATCCTTGTCCTTGATATCATGTAATATCTTTTATGATAAAATAAAATAAAATTTATGAATTATCTTGTCACATTTACAAGAAATCTCTTTTGCATTTATATATAGTACTTTTTAAGGAATTTGCCATTGATAGGCATCATCGCCACTCGACCGTCCATCTCTGTGAGTTGATAGGCTCCATTAGAGAAGACTTTGCTCACGATATAAGGCCCTTCCCATTTTTCGTCAAACTTGCCTTTGCTCATGTGAGTCACAGTCATAGGACGTCTGACTGTTAGAACAAGTTCTCCTTTCTGAAAGGCTCTGACTTTAACTTTGCGGTTAAAAGCCTTCGAGATGCGGGCTTGATACAATTCAATATGTTGTTGAGCCAATAACCGCTTCTCGTCGAGCGCCTCCAATTCTTGAAGTTGAAGAAGATCATTATTCTCTGTAGTAAGTTCATTAGCGATAGCAATTCTCAAAGATGGAATTTGAAGTTTCAAGGGTAGAACTGCTTCACAACCGTACACCAGAGAGAAGGGTGTACAGCCTGCGGGGTTGCGGACCGTAGTACGGTAGGCCCATAGACATTCTCCGAGCTTTTCACTCCAATTATGTTTGTTAGTAGACACAAACTTATTAAGGAGTTTAATGATAGCCTTGTTGAAGGCTTCAGCCAAGCCATTAGCAGCAGGGTTGTAAGCTGTAGAGGCGACATTATCAATCCGATGATTGTCACAGAACCTGGTGAACTTTTGACTGATAAACTGAGGTCCATTATCGTAAATGATTCGTCGAGGTACACCAAATCTGTAAATAACATAGTGTTTGACAAAGTTGATGACGCTGGTGGTTTTGACTTCAGCCAAAGGTATAGCTTCGGCCCACTTGGAGAAATAATCCGTTATTGCTAGAACAAACCGATGTTCCTTATAAGAAGGAGGATTGATGGGACCTATAATATCCATGCCCCAAGCTTCAAAAGGCCAGGAAGCAGCAGTCGGATGAAGGAATTCCGATGGTTGATGGATAAAATTTGTATGGATTTGACAGGCTCGACATTTTCTTGCATATTCGATAGCATCAGATACCAAATAGGGCCAGTAGTAACCCATTCGTCGAATACGATCCTGTAGCTTAGGGCTAGGTTGATGTGCTCCGCAGACACCGTCATGAGCTTCACGTAATACCTGCTTCGCTTTATCACCAGCAAGACAGCGCAAGAGTAGGTCGTCATAAGTCCGTCGATAAAGAGTCTTGGTGGTCTAATTGTTGTAGAATCGAAGAGATCGTCGACGAATACTCGTAGCCTCCTTAGGATCTTCAGGAAGTATGTTATGAACTACGAAGTCAATGAAAGGAGCTCTCCAATCTTCATTAACAACATTGACTTCGATGAAGTTACTGAACTCAATGTTACGATTGTTTTCAATGCAGAACAATTGTCTGTTGGAAACAACAACCACTTGTTGTCTTTTGACGGGAATCGCTAAGACTGCCGCGAGACTAGCTAAAGCATCTACCTCAGTGTTGCAAGCTCGTCGAACATATTCAATAAAGAAAGCCTTGAATGATGTAGCCATGTAAATTGCTGCTTCATAATAGGGCACTAAATCTTGATGGCGAACTTCGTATATTTCTCTAACTTGATTGACAACCAGTTTAGAATCACTATAGACTTCAAGATATTTGACTTCCAACTGTTTACCTAACTGGAGTCCAATAAGTAAGGCATTGTATTCAGCCACATTGTTAGAGCACGGCTGGTCTAAGGAATAAGCTCTTTGGATAGCTAATCCTTCTGGAGAGACTAGAACAATTCTAACTCCTGCGACAATGGTCCCATTTGGTCCGATCCGGGATGCTCCGTCGAAGAACAGACGCCAGGTAGGAAATTCTTCAGAGATCATGTTTGATTCCAATATTTTATCTGAAATTTTGTCATAAAGCTTAGATGTCTCCGAAACAGGATGAGCTACTAAAAAGTCAGCCAGTGCTTGACCCTTAACAGACTTTTGCGGAACATAAACCATGTCGTATTGGGCTAGCAGAATGGCCCATGTAGCCAATCGAGAATTGAGTGTGCTAGGCTTCTTCATCAGTACCCGAAGAGGATTAACTCGGGAAATAACGTGAATGGTTTGGCCAATGATATAATTCCGAGACTTTTGAACAGCGAACATAAGAGCTAGACATTCTTTCTCAACCAGGCTATAACGGTGTTCAGCACCAATCATAGTACGACTAAGATAGTAGATGGCTTGTTCATGGCCTTCTTTGTTCTTCTGGACAAGTAAAGCACCCAACGAATGATCCATAGCACGGACATACATTAAGAATGGTATGGCTGAGATTGGTGGTACCAAGACTGGTGGGTTCATCAGATACCGCTTTATATCATCAAATGCTCGTTGACATTCTTCGGTCCAAACGAAAGATACACCCTTCTTCATTAACTGAGTAAATGCTCTGTAGCGTCCACACAGATTTGAAATGAACCTCCTGATGTATGCAAGTCGACCTTGAAATCCTCGTAGCGCTTTTAAGTTGCGTGGAGGACGCATCTCTTGAATGGCTTTGATCTTCTCGGGATCCACGTGTATACCTTTAGAGGTAATGACGAAGCCGAGAAATTTACCACTAGAGACACCCAAGAATGATTTAGTGGGATTCATTTTTAATTGATGTTGCGCATTAGATTGAAGATAGTTCTTAAATCTTGGATGTGATCTTCCTTTAGACGAATCTTGACAGCAATATCGTCGACATAGCATTCGACAATCTTGTGCAGATGATCTCGAAAGATGGTACTCATAGCTCGTTGGTAAGTTGCACCAGCATTCTTGAGACCAAATGGTATCACAGTGTAGCAGTAGACTCCGCGAGGAGTGCAAAAAGAAGTATGTTTTTCATCTTCAGGATTCATCCGAATCTGATTATATCCAGAGAATCCATCCATGAAGGATATCCTTTCGAACCCACAAGTATTGTCGATCATGACGTCCGTAATAGGGAGAGAAAACTCGTCCTTTGGACAAGCTTCATTAAGATCCCGAAAGTCGATGCAAACTCAAACTTTGCCAGTCTTCTTCAAGACTGGAACAACGTTGGCTACCCAATCAGGATGTTGTTCTTCTCGAATAAAGCCACAAGCTATGAGCTTTTTAACTTCATCATCAATTGCATCCATCATTTCTGGCTTGAATCACCTTTGCTGCTGTTTGACTGGCTTTGCATTAGGTAAAATATTTAATTTATGAGTAGCAACTTTGGGATCTAAACCTGGCATATCTTCATAACTCCAAGCAAAGACATCAATGTATTCTCGAATAAGAAGAATTAATTCTTGTCTATCCGCTTCTGGGAGGTTCTTGCTGATGAATATTGTACGAGGTGTTTTCCTATATCAATTTAAGCCAATTGATCTTCGGTAGGAGGTTCCCGTTGTCGAATCGGAGTTCCCATTGGGTATCCATTCGATGAACCCAAGGATCTGTTTCGGGATTTTCTTCGATATCCTCATCATAGCTTTCTGGGAGTTCAGCAGAGACCATGTTAGAAGATACAATCAATCGATGAACTTGACCAATGCTGGAGTCAGAATCCCATGATCTGGAATTAGAAGAGTTAGAGCGCTCCTCATTATCAGATTCAGAGACTTCTGGGGATAAGACTGGAGGTGAAGTATATCCGAGACCCCTTTTCGTCCTCCTGTAGTATATTTCTGATTTTTCTTTCAGAACAACCGTACGGATAGGAGTTCGTCTACCCTTACCATAATTGAGGTCATTCTTGAAGTCATAACCCATCTTTCAGATGATGTCTTTTGATTGTTGACTATAACGACGAAGTTGGAGACGTCCTGTATCGTTACTTTTGCTATCATCCGTATAGATGAATTTTTGTTCTGGCCCTTTACTAAAAAGTATTGGACTCTCGTCTCTCTTTCGAGAAGGGACAATAAAATATGAGTCATCTGGATGTTCAAATAAGACCTCTGTCTGAAAGGATTGTACGACCCCTATTGTAAATGACTGAAAGCTGTCTAGCATATCCAAATAGCATTTAGTATGATAAATGACATCAATATACAGTAAAGTAGATACTTTTTCATTGATTTGTACATCTGTATTTACAACAGGACCTTTAGCCTTAGCAGACTTGGTCAGATCGATTACAAGGAGAGAAAAAGAAGAGCAAGGAGGATTAGACTTGTCGCAACGAAGGTCGATAACAAGCGGCTCAGAGGAGGTGAGCTCCCTTTTATCCTTGTTATGACGGAGGTCGATAACAAGTGGCTCAGAAGAGGTGAGCTCCCTTTTATCCTTGTTACGACGGAGGTCGATAACAAGTGGAGAAGAGGTGAGCGCCCTCTGATCTCCAGTTGATTGCTACCGGGCTGGTAGGTGAATAGCTAGTGGTTTGGAGGATTGAGGATGAGATACACGCCCTTTGACAGGTATGATGAGAGTGTCATTGGGCAATGCTTCTTGTTCTTCCTCAACATCCATGGCCAGTACTACCTTCATAAATTCTTCTTTGTACATGCGAGCGTCGTTGCAATATGCTTCAACACCTTTAAAAGGGTTGAGATCCACAACTTCTTTTTGGACCTCTCCTTTGTCATCAACGTACTTGAAGCATTGATAGAGAGTAGAAGGAACAATGTTGTGTTCATGAAGGAATGGTCTCCCCAGAAGAGCATTGTAAGAGCAACCGTGGTTGTCTATAATGTAGAAGGTCATCTTCGTGCGAAGATTGCCAATTTGGAGTTTTAGGCGTATTTTGCCTAAATGTTCACGCCTTCCCTGGTTGAATCCCTGAATGGTGGTGATAGTGCCCGAGAGGCTATGCACTGGAATCTTTAGAGCATCCAACATCGTCTTCGGCATGATGCTGAGTGCTGACCCTGGATCTATCAGAATACGGTCGACCTTCATGGTGTCGACTTATCCTGTAAAGTAGAGAGGACGGTCATGTCGATTGTCTTCCATCAGCATGTTATCTTATGTGAAGGTAATGTTTGGAATTAATTCCAGCACACTGGACAGTGGAAACAAGAGACAGGTTCTGATTCAGGTATCTTGAGAAGAGTTAGGCAAGTTTCTGCCTGCATCAAAGCCTCACTCAGTGTTTCTCAAGTCTCTTTAGAGAGGCGTAAGAGCTCGAAGATGGATAACCTGGCCGGTGTGTTGGCCAATTGAGCCAATATGTCAAAGTTGTACGGCTTCTCAAGTCCAGAGGGGGAAGACTTCTTCAAAGCTTTCTCGAAGCGGACTTGTTGTTTGCCTTTGTCGGCTACTGTCGGTTTAGGAGGAGTTGGTTCCACAACCGGTAATGATATAGAAGGAATGTCCTCCGTAGAGACAGGCTGCACTAGAATAGCCTCAGAAGATGAAGCAGGATTCTTCTGGGTTTCGGGATGCTCCCGTAGATAGGCTTTTCCTGACCTGGTGCCCAATAGGATTTCTTCTTCAACTATGGGGTCAAAAGACACCATATTGTAATTCTTTGTCTTGTCTTTAGAGCATTTTTTTGCTTGGAGGAAGAAGGAACTTTGAAATCTGAAACAAGATCAGGATGTATCCACATGATCTCGCCATTATCAAGGGATAAGTGGACAAGACCTTCACTTCGTGAAGGAGAAAGATTCTCAATCTCAAGAGTGGCCCTGGGAATGGGGATGATGCCACTCTGCACCACTTGTGGCAGGAAATCACCGAACTGTAAAGAAATCATATTGGCTGTAACAATCTTTTCATCCTGCTGGAGAGTGACAACACCGGCGTTGACCCACTCTTGAATCTTGCCTTTGAGCACATAGCATGCCCGAGTTGGATGCCCTATGAACCTGTGATAAACATAATACTTAGGGTGGTCAGTTTTACCGACTTCGTCAGGCTTCTTCGGGTCAGGGAGTTGCAATTTATTACTTTTAAGCAAACAGTCAAAGATGCTCGCTGTATCATTTTCATCAAAGGAATACTCTACTTTTTGGCGAGGTTCCTTTGGTGGAGGTACAGAAGGAGCAGGGGTAGACGTGGGTTGAGCCACGTTAATGGCCAAAGATTCTTTGCTCTTGAGGTTGATGTTCAAGGTTTCTTTGCCCTTGCGGTTATTCTGGCGATTACCGCTACCGGATGCAGAAGGCTCATCTCGATTAGGGTTAGACATATGTACCCCCCAACTGTTTGAACTTCTCGGCACTAACTTCAGCTGCTTTAGCATTGACGATGAATGACGGCCAATCCAGGAACTGTGTTAACCCCGTCCACATGCTGATGATAGACAACAAGTTTGATTTACAAGTGTCTATCGTTACAACAGATGGGGTTCCAGAAGGCATTTTGAGTGCTTCTCGGCGAAATCGTTCAATAAAACTCTCAGTAGTTTCATGATGTCTTTGCTTGATCTTATTGAGGGCAGATATAGTCATATCGTTGATACCCTCATAGAATCGTTCTAGGAACATCTGCTTGAGCCCGACAAATGAAGTGATAGAGCCGTCAGGCAGGCTGCGGTACCAATCATATGTTGTACCGGCTAAGCAGCCGACGAAGACTCGAGTAAGAAGAGCATCACTTGGCTGGAGCTGGACAGTCATTACCTCAAAATGGTTAATGAACTGACTCGGAGAAGTGCTGCCGTCAAACAGCGTGATCGTGGGAATCTTATACTTTGGAGGAAATAGGACTTCCTTCCATTCAACCCGGTAAGGTTGTTTGATCCCTAGCCTTTGTAGACCATCTTTCTCTTTGAAGGCTTTAAACTGAGTACGCAGAAGTTTTATAGCTTCATTGGCATCTCCTGAGGATGGAAAAGTAATAGGCTGGCTTATCGAGTTAGGAAGAGGAACAGCATGGTGAGCACTACCCCCAGCCCCTGAATGACCGGGTGTAACTTGAATAGGTAGTGAGGCTATTTGAGGAGACGGTACCCCCAGACCTGCATTGACAGGCATTGATGATGCTATAATCTCGAGATTTACAGCAGGTACAGTCGGCAATACTGTATGTTGAGCTATAATAACGGCGTGCATATTTGTTATCATTTCAGCCATGGTCTTCAATTTGTCTTCCAGTGCGGCTATTCGTTGCTCTTGACTTACCGAACTAGAAGCGTCTGGATCTTCAGTAACGACATAGGCTGACACTTCTCTGGGGACAGTAGAAGACACTGTTTGTTCAGAGCTTTCGCTATATGCATCGTAATCAGAGAAAGAATCATCCCCTGAGTGAGAAATGGAGAAATGACCAGAGGGATCTTGGAGAAGATTCCTATAACCGACTGTGTCTCGACTTCGGGATCGGGTGTGTCGGAATACTCCTTCAGAAGATTCATGGAGTAAATCTAGATATCGTTGACTGGGCTTATGGGGCTTGCCGTGCTTTGAACACTTCTTACCCCCAGTGTCTCGAGAAGCCATATTTACAGAAGCATAGAGCACCTTGTCTTGGTCTTTTGACATTGGTTCAGAAGTTAGACGATCGAAGACATATCGTTTTGTCGTTTGGCAACAACACTTAATAACCACCTTGTGCTTACAATGGTATTCCAGTGGTTGCATTGGAGGTGTTGAAGTGTTGTCTCGCTTCTGCTTGAGGTGTTCCCGAAGATCAGGGATATATTCTTTGACGACATTCGGAACATGATTCCGATTCTTCAGATGCTTTGTCCCATGAGTATACAGAGAAGTACTCAACTCGTTGGCATAGGTGTCAGAATTTTTCCTCCTGGAAGTTTGCTTCTGATGCAAGTTCGCCTTCGGCATTGGTTGCTTGCGTTTATTGAGATAAGCCCGTAAATCGGAAAATTCACCCCCAGGGGCCTCGGTCTGAGACCCTAGCAATTTCTCCTGCTTTGATCGGGATATTCGAAGAGTTGGGAGATCTTGAAAGTGTGCTACTGGGGTTGGCAAGATGCCTCTCTGATCAATATTCTTCTCTTTAGCAGGGAAAGAAGAACTCTTGTTTGAGAGAGTTTTTGTATTGTTTGGTGCCGAGGCACGTTTAGATGGATCTTTCGAGGTAAAAATCGAAGAATACTGGAAAAAGACCAAAGGGCCTTTTTCTTTATTTTGTGAAGAAGGGTTAGCCAAAGAGCGTTTCCCTCTGTTGTTTTCCAGGTTTTGGACTACGGAAGATTGAGAAAAGACCAAAGGGTCTTTCTGTTTGTTCTGAGACGGAGGAGGAATAGTCAAAGGACTACCCCCTGTGGGTTGCGCCGGAACAGAAGAGGCAACAACTTGCCCTCTGGAGGAGATGACAGATGGCTCCTTGGCCATAGAACCAGCAGGGGGTGCAACCTGCGCTCTGGAAGAAGTAGCAAGTGCAGCCTTGGCTACAGAGGGCTTAAGTTGCACTCTGGTTGAAGAAATAGTGGGTTGCACAGGAGGGAAAGAAGCTGCCAACTGTGCCAGAGGAAGAAAACTTTTGGACTTTGCCATAGCAGCATAAGTCATAGATTGCGCTATGGCAAGAGAAGTAGCGTGCTACGTCTGGTCTACAGGAGCTTTAGATTGCATTTTGGCAGAGTGGGTGGTGGATTATGCAAGGACAGAAGTGGCCATTGGTCCCCTGTCAGAAAAGATAGCAGGCTGCGCAGAGGACTTCGGAGCCCACACTGAATGGACCTTGCTCTTGGCAGAGGTCACAGTGCGACGAGTAGCCCCAGAGTTGATCATCGCTTCATAGGCAGTCTGGTTGACCTTCACAACCAGCATCTTCTGCATCTTTCCGATAGACGCAATGTCACATTGAGTTGTCACTTCCTCGTCGGAGGAGAAAGTCGTCCCCAACAGAGTCGTCATTTTGTTTGCAAAAACAAAAGTTTATTTACAAACTTTGAAAGAAGATTACAAATAAATTATAGGAAAGTACAACTTTAGGAATCCGATCAGAAGACGATCGCTTTATCCCTTGGACTATGTGAACTTTGAAGACTTTAGCCTCTGAAGAATGCAGCAGCACTTGGACAAGAACTCCTGATCTCTTGATTATGATCCGTCCCCATGATGAAGGATGTGAAACTCTATTTATAGAATTCTGGAAATAACTGTTTCATAGTTATTCTGGACTGCGCACACTGGATCACACCAGCATTGGACTGCACAGGCTATAAACTGTGCTGGCCTTTGGGCAGTTGCTCGATCGTGGGCTAACTGTATTTAGATGCGTGGCATTATTTTGATTAAAATGCGCTTGGTCGTGTACAGACGGTTACCACGTGCCGAGCAATTGATGGCATGTGCACCACATAACAAATGTTAGTTATCTTAAAAAAAATCGATGGATCGCGCCAAGGAAAAACTGCGCTGAGGAGGATCTGGCAGACCGCGCTCAGATTGGACTGACAGACTGCGCTAGACTGTACAGCTGTTCTCGAGTGCCGTGCTGCTCGGGATACAAATGGATTCCTCGTCTTCGTGCTGTCAGTTGTCAGAAGATTTGATATTTATTGTCAGGTAATCATGACAATGCCACATCAGATTTGGGCGTTGTCTGCTGATGGCGTTGTCCATGTGTGCGTAATCCATGTATGCACAATCCAACAAATGTGTGCAGTTTGATTTCTATATATTTGATTGTGAGTGCAACTTGATTTTTAGGCTCTACAAACCTCCGCAAAAATATAAAGAAAAGAGAAGTAAAAATATCCACTAAATATCTCAAAGAAGAATAATCTAGAAGTCAGTAGGAACTGCCTCGTCATCAATTTATGAAGGATCCAAAGCCGCTCCGTACTCCTGTAGAAACTCGTCTAAACCTGGAGAGATAAGCAGGTCCTCAGCGGGACGTAATAAGATACAAGAAACATCATGCCATGTAAACTGTGATATATAATACAAAGGATAAGAAGACGCATGCAAGTCTACTGTGAATATACAGTTTAAGAAATAATCCTTCGACGCAAGAGCCGTGGCTGTAGATGGGATCGACATAGTCCCCGTATAGGACACCAGGGGCCTACGTCCATAATGTTCGAAGATCGTTAGAGGGTACCATGTGCAAGGGGTACGTCCATAACGCTCTGGAAAGCGTCAGAGGGCACCTGGAGCCTGCGTCTCCGGAGGAGCGCACAGGAAATCAGAAAAGTGCAAAGAAGCTCATACATCAGGTATTGTTCTCCCCACCAAATACCTAGTATCATCATTTTCATGACTGATGTGAACCTCTAGTAACCGCCAAGTCTTCTAACATGCAATTCTATTGGCAGTTACTCCTATCCGTCGCACTGTCCATACGTATCGGTGGCCAGTCGACTACGCGGGTACGGGTCCTATATGTGACTCACATCACGTGGTAAAGCAAGTGTCAAGGCCGTATGAGATATACCAATACCTCAACAATAATGGGTGGTCACTAGGCTAAGTCAATGCAAGTGAATACAAATAAAGCGAGAAAACGACTAATAAAGTCGCTTACACCCAAGTGTGACTTGGACGCACAGTTTTATAATATCAACAAATAAGAAATGCTGAAAATAACAACTAAAAATAAGAATATCATAATCACAGAGTAAGGTGGCATGGTATCTTGCCTGGCGGTACAGAAATAGCAACTCCAAGCAACTAGTCACGTCGGCACAAAACCTCAGGATCCACGAACGGCTCCGGATGCTGAAACAAACATCAAGAATGTTCCCGAAATAAGTAATAAACCAAGAAAACGCCTGTCGAAAAGTCTAATTCTGGAACAGGGGCAAAATTGTAATTTTTGATCAAAACGATGTCCGCCGTTGGACCATTTTGCACCGAAATGCATGCCAAAGTCTACGGTCTCTAAAGTCGTCAAACTACATGTCTATGGATTCGGTTTGAGAAGACGAACCCAACGGTATGTCCAACTTTGGATTATGATGAGCCGTGCACAAAATTGCCCGTTGGAGCGGGTTGCTGGCCCACCAATTTGGTGTTCCGATCAACCTTCTCAGAATTAGACCAAACTTGGCATACAGGACCAAAAATCGATACGATCCCGATGGCGAAGTTTCGTGTCGATCCGACGAACGTGCACGAAGTTATGGTCAAGTTTGCAAAATATCGATACGGGGGTATCTTGATGGATACGCATTGATTTTGTCGCGCACATACAACGAAATCGAGTTCCGTCAGTTTCCACACGTCGGCAACGTCCATACGTGCCTTTTGATGCGTATAGTGTACGACCATGTCGCCCGATTTATCGGGGCGCATGCCGTATCGGACAGGTTTTTAATGTTTTTAAAGTTTTTAAAACAGTTTTTCTTCGATTGTTAACATCAAGTAAATTCTTGCATACTCCATGAAAACTAACCCTACTAGGTAGGTTTTTATCCTCTATATGTTGGCTAGGTCTGCCTAAAATTGGACTTCGAAAATTGTTTATTGGTTGCAAGTAAATGGCCTTCCAATTCGTATCCCAGGAATTGAATTGTCTTATTTGCAACAGGTTTTTCATCGACTTCAACCCAATTTCTGTTTGAATCTAGATGGCAACAACCCGTACAAATTTGCAGGGCTTAAAGGGGGTTAGGTTGTCTTCTAAACGACGAGTTAAGTTGAGTTTTCATCGAGTATCGAAGAAGAAAATGTCACAAGAAGTTTGGTACCTGGACTGCGGCTGATAACAGAGTTGGCTCTATTTTTCGGCCGGGAATGGGAGCACCGGCGGCGGTTTGGTCGACAGCAGCAGCCTACAGTCGTTCAAGGTGGTTCGCCCGGTGGTGGGGGTGCTCGAGGATCTGAGGGTTGGGGTCGAGGATGAAATTCGAGGAAGAATTTGCTAGGGTTTACTCGTCGAACCCTTCTGTTCTTATAGGTCCTATTTAGGATAGGAATTTATCTCGAATTCAAACTATATGTCTTGATTGGATAAGGGCATATGGAAAAGAATCCAATTTAGATTTGATAGGAAAAAATTTGATCAGATTTGATAAAGGATTTTAGTAGTTTGAATTTGATTCAAAACCGTGACCTTCGGTTCTCTGCTCCGTGCCCAGGGGGTCGGGTTAACGTGGGTACGGTGCTACAGTACTCAAACTCTTTTATATATATATATATATATATATATATATATATATATATATATATATATATATAATCTATATAAGTAACTCCTATTAAGGCAATACTGAACCTAGAATAATAAAAATATAAATAATTGTCTATAATTCAAATTCTTATGTAGACTATTTAATGGCATAGCACAAACATACACACTAATATTTACTATATACATATATTAATTTATACTAATAAACTAATATAAATAATCAAGAAAAATGTGTAACAAAATAATAAAAATTGTAAAATCATGAATAAATTATGGGGGTTCACATCCTATCCAACTTAAAGAAAATTTTGTCCTCAAAATTAAAACTAAAATCGGGGGTATGCAATGCGATACGAACTAAAAAAGGGACTAGCTTGCAAAACGTACCTTCGCCTTCGAACAAATATGAGTAGCGACTTCTAATGTCGTCCTCGTGCTCCCAAGTAGACTCCCCTGATGAGTAATGCTTTCATGCCACGTGAACCAATGGTATGGACTGATTCCGCAACACCTTCGGCGCTCGAGGATACCTACTGATTGCTCTTCGTACGACAAACTCGGTCCAACTGTGATCTCGGAGTGATCAAGCGCATGATTGTTGTCTGCTACGTACCTTCTCAGCTGAGACACGTGGAAGATGTCATGTACTCCCTCTAGCGATGGCGACAAGGCTAATCTATAAGCAACTTCTCCCACACGGTCCAAGATATCAAAAGGACCGATGTATCTTGGACTCAACTTGCCACGCCCTCCGAATCGAATCGTGCCTCTAGTGGGGGCTATCTTCAAGAAAAGATGGTCACCTTCCTTGAATTCCAAAGGTCGACGACGATTATCTGCCTTTTGCTTCTGTCGATCCTGCGCGGCTCGCAAGTGATCCTGTATCTTCTTTACCTTCTCCACTGTGCTCAAAACCAGCTCAGAACCCAATATCTGTCGCTCTCCGATGTCGCCCCAACGTATAGAAGATCGACACTTTCTACCATACAATGCTTCAAACGGAGCCATCTTAATGCTCGCTTGATAGCTATTGTTGTAAGAGAACTCCAGAAGATGAATGTGGTCTTTCCATGATCGGCCAAAGCCAAGCATACACGCTCTCATCATATCCTCTAGCGTCTGAATCGTACGCTCTGACTGGTCGTCTGTCTGCGGATGGTACGACGTGCTAAACTTTAAACGCTCTATCCTGCATACTCCTCCAAAAGTGTAAGGTAAACCTCGAGTCACGATCTGACACGATGCTAACGGGTACACCGTGTAGCTTCACTATTTGCTTTATATACATCTCCGCCAAAACTTTCATGAACTGCCCCACTCTAAAAGATAAGAAGTGGGCCAATTTGGTAAGTCTATCAACAATCACCTAAACCGCGTCACGCCCACTAGGACTTCGTAGAAATCCTATGACAAAGTCCATCGTAATATGCTCCCACTTCCACTCGAGAATGGGTAGCGGCTGCAATAATTCGGCTGTCCTTTGGTGCTCGGCTTTTACTTGTTGGCATACCAAACACTCAGCCACAAAACGAGCGCTCTTCCGCTTTATTCCGTGCCACCAATAATACTGTCGTAGGTCCCGGTACATCTTAGTTCCTCCGAAATAAATATAGTGCTTCTGCCATCAACTTCTGTCGTAGCTCTCCTTTAGGAACATAAATATGATCACCACATTGCAGTGCCCCATCGGGATGAATCCTCAATCCCGTCTGCTCTCCTGCTTCAGTCCTTTCTCTAAGCCGTCAAAATCTGGCATCCGTAGGAAATATTGCCTTGATCCTCTCTATTAATGATTATTGCACTTGAAGATTGGCTAATACGCCATCTGCTTCGGGCAATACTTCCTCAATACCGAGCTGCTGCAAGTCTCTAATTAACTCCTTCTGCGTAGTCAAGAAGTGTGCCATGGGCTTACGGCTTACTGCGTCTGCCACGACATTAGCCTTGCCCGGATGATAATGTAGCTCAATCTCGTAATCCTTCATCAACTCAAACCAACGTCGTTGTCGCATATTCAACTCTTTTTGTGTGAACACGTATTTGAGGCTCTTATGATCAGTGTAGATATCAACCTTCTCGTCGTACAAGTAGTGTCTCCATAGCTTCAAAGCAAAGATAACCGCTGCGAGCTCTAGATTGTAGGTTGGATAGTTCTTCTCGTGCACTCTCAATTGTCTCGATGTGTATGCCACTACACGACCATGATGCATCAATATGCATCCTAATCCCTTTTCGGATGCATCGCTGTAGATCACAAATCTTTCTGAGCCTGATGGTAATGTCAAAATGGGTGCCGTGGTCAGGCACTTCTTCAACTCGTCAAAAGCGGCTTGACACCCATCTGTCCATACAAACTCCTGATCCTTATAAGTTAGTGGAGTCATAGGCCCCGCTATTCGAGAGAAATCTTCTACGAACCTTCGGCAACAACCCGCAAGTCCAAAAAAACTTCTCACCTCGGAAGCTGAAGTGGGAGCGGGCCATGCCTTGATTGTTGTGATCTTCTCTGGGTCTACCGATATGCCGTCGCCAGTAACAATATGTCCAAGAAATGATACCTCCTCGAGAATGAATTCACACTTGCTAAGCTTCGCATAGAGTCGTTCATTCCTCAATGTTCCCAAAACCATCCGTAGGTGCTGCTCATGCTCCTCTTGACTCTTGGAGTAAATCAAGATATTATCTATGAAAACGACCACAAATTTGTCCAAGTACTGGTAAAAGATCTTGTTCATTAAATTCATGAAAACTGCAGGAGCGTTGGTCAAACCGAAAGGCATGACCAAGAACTCGTAGTGTCCATACCTCGATCGAAAGGCCATCTTTACAATGTCTTTCTTCCGAACCTTCAATTGGTGATAGCCCGATCGTAAGTCAATCTTGGAGAATACTTTTGCTCTACTCAGTTGATCAAATAGATCGTCTATACGCGGCAATGGATACTTATTCTTCACCGTCACTGCATGCAAAGCTCTATAGTCGATGCACATGTGCACTGTCCCATCTTTCCTAGGCACAAAAAGAACGGGCGCTCCCCATGGTGAAGCGCTGGCACAAATAAAGCCTTTCTCCAGTAAGTCGTCAATCTGCGTCTTCATCTCTACCAACTCCTTGGGTGCGAGACGATATACAAGAGATTAAATAGGCTCGGCTCAGGGAATAAGCTTAATAGTAAACTTAATGTCTCAGTCAGGTGGCTGTCCTGGCAAATCCTCAAGAAATACATCCTCGAACTCAGTAATGACGGGGTGCTGAGGGGTGTCCTGCATCATCATGTGAGTCTCCAGTGTGGGTGCGTCACAACTCTCTCTTTCTTCCTTGGTGAACTTGAACTCCATCGTATTCGGTGGTCTAAAGACGATATTGCCCCTATGGCAGTCTATGAGGGTGAAATGCTGGCTAAACCTGTCCATTTCGAGAACCACATCGAATGTAGGCATAGGGAATATAAGAAGTCGTGCTTTCATCTCTCTACCATGTATCACTATAGGGCAAAGTCTACAAACACCACTAACAGGTACAACTCCTCCTCCAGTAAGGATTCTAACATTCTTAGGTAAGGGTGTGATGGGAATGCTATGACTAGTGGCAAAACTAGTGGCTATGAAAGAATGAGTGGCTCCAGTATCAAACAACGTAATAGCAGGAAAAGAAGTGAGTAAAACCATACCCGCTATGACCTCTGCCTCTGTCTCTAAATCCTCCACGGCAGGCGAGAATGCCTGCCCATAATTCTGTCCTGGTCCTTGAGCCCTGGCCTTGTTGTATTGTACGCCTTGAGGAGGCAATGGTGGGCGAGGTGCTCCTGCTGCAGGCCGTAGTACTGAAAGTGCTGGAGCTGTAGGCCTCGGGTTCTGCCGTGCATGTATTATTGCATGTTGCTCCGGACAGTCCTTGAGCATGTGCTGGTTGCATCCATATCTCAAGCATAGTCCAAGGCGAGTCCTGCAGTCATTCTGAAGATGTCCTTGCTTTCCACAGTAATGGCAAACGGGCTTCTGATAAGGTGAGGACCTCTGCTGGTATTGTCCTGAGGATCACCGGATAGGTCCACTCTGTGTAGCTTGGGTTGGTGTAACTGCTGGTGTATGGCATCTCGATGTCTGCTGCTTATCCTTACGAAGAACCTCCTGAGCACGAGCTTCTTCCAAGACAGCTGAATGGGAGACTCGGGACTGGGTAATCGTATAAGACTTGAGCTCTGGTGCAAGCCCCTGATGGAATCACTACTAAAATAACCCATTTTAGCGACGTCAGGAGACGTCGCTAAAAATGGAAAATACGTCGCTAAAACCTATTTATGACGTATTTAGCGACGAAAAACGGACGTCGCTTATATGCAAGTCGCAAATGGCAATTTAGTCGCCGAACGTCGCTATTGGCGATGCGACGTTCATTGTCGCTAGACGTCGCTAAACTGAGCGACAGATAGCGACGTATCACTACGTCGCCAACGTTGCGACGTAAAGCGACCACTTGCGACACTGTATAATTTATATATGATGACATGGCATGGCAGCCACGTGGGCAACTTAGCGACGGCTACCGACAGATTAGCGACGTAACTTAGCGACGTCTAGTGACGTGACGTCACTATTTAGCGACGTATAGCGACTTCTACATTCCGTCGCAGGACGTCGCTATACGTCGCAGATATTATAAAAAATTTAAAAAAATATAATTCGTATTTTTGTTATGCTGTGTGTCTGTGTTTACAGTGTGTGTGAAGTGCAGTGTTCGAACCATCGACAGTTTCGCTTACTGTTCTAAGTTTTATCTTGGATAGAAAGAGCAACAGTTCAGGGTGCACTTCTCAGAGCTTCCTCTTCACGTCCTTCACCTTCTCGGGAACCTTTACGACGTCCCGAGAAAGTGAAGGACGTAAAAATGAACCTCTCAGAAGTGCACCCTGAACTGTTGCTACTTCTATCCAAGATAACACATACAACAGTAATCGAAATTGTCGATGGTTTCGAACACTGCATTTCACATTCACTATAAATACAGACACACATCATAACAAAAATACATAATATATTTTTTTAAAATTTTGGCAGCACCTCCTTTGTATATCAGATCATCGCTTATAACCCAGAGTAGGTATATTTGTCATCCCCGTCGCAGATATCACAAAGTAAATATCACAATAAAAACAGGAGGCAGTGTAAAGTAAATATCACAGACTCAAATCCTCACAAACATCCAATAGAGTCAAATAAAAATGAAAGATAATAAAAAGTCTCCCACCAAGTGTATAAACAACAGTTGTATGAATAAACAATTTGCCCATAGGGCCAATACATACAAGTCATAAAAAAACCAATAAAATCACTGCGGACCCCTGTCGCGCAACTGGGATAGAATGTAGTCATACTGCTGCTGGATGAGCTGTACCGTAGGGGCAGTAGGAGGCAGTGCAATGTCTGGAGTCGGCGCCGGAGGCAGTGCAGTGTCTGGATTCGGCACCATCGATAGACCGGGAGGACGTATCTACTCCAGCTCTCGCAGTCACTCACCATGCGCAGGAAAGGTACTCACCACCCTCTCAGTACTCGCCTCAAGCGAAGTCAAAACCTGAGTGAGTGAGGCAGACATGCATGCTCCTCTGCGATCCCTCCAGCTCGACCTGTCTACGCTCTGTGCGCTGCGTAGACTCGGTGAGCGTCTGCAAGCTGGCAGCTGTAGCCTGATGCAGAGTCATCCGCTCCTGTATACTGCGCTCGACCGTATCAAATCGTTCGGTGACGATCGGAGGGTCGGATCGTCGCTCGACCGCATCAGAAATCTGCTGCTGCAACTCGCGACGCAGCTCCTCGATCTGACGAAGGATATCCCCAACTCGTGACGATGCCTGCGAAGTCGGAGACTGCACACTGACAGAGGGGGCCCGGGATGACTCCATAGCCAAATACGTGCCGTAGGATCCCGTACCGTAGTACGTACCCTTCTGAAGACCGCCAACGGCGGTCATCCAGAGCTCATCCTACGATGGAGCTGTAGGCGGCTGGAAGAAACTACCAGCCCCTCCCTCTGCTGGCGTACTAGCAGCAGCAGCCGCCTCCTGCTGTAGCCGAACAAACTCGGCCTAGAACATGTTTGCTAACGTGTAAGTGTTTGCTAAAGTCTATATTGATGTCTATTTTCATGTTTTCTAAGTTATAGTAAATTAATATAAAGAATAGAACGTACATATGCCTGCGTCTCCCTCTCGTCAATGAACTCCCCAGCCCTCCGATGTGTGACCAGGAAGACGGTCACCATGTTCGGGTCCTCACCCTTTTTTACCTGTTAAAATATATTATCTATTATTAGTATTAAACATTCTATATCAAACTATATATAAATTAATGTCCGTCATAGAAAACGTACCAGACGACGAAAAAGCTCCGTCATCGGAATGGAGCCACCACACCACTTACCGGCGCTCGACCGCGCCACCTCGGCCTTCTCAGACCGTTCCTGGTACCTGCGCTCGCTGAATCTAGCCTTCATCGCAGTCCACTGCTCTGGCGTAATCCAACCCTGGATCGGCTGTCCGGAGCGATCACGATGCTTCTGGTCGTCGATCGCATCACGGATGAGCATGGCTGCGACGACAGAAAATTGGCCCTCGATCCTCGCCGCCCGGTGTGGTGGATAGAAATAGGTCCTCTACAAGAAGTAAAATACAAAAGTTGTATAATATACACAAATGATTATTAAAATTTAAAATAAATAAATTTTTTACCTTGAAGTGGGCGAAACAAAAGGCCTTCCTATCTGCGGGAGCATCTAAGTAGTTGAGCCAAGGCCCACCATAGTTCTGCCTCAGAAATTGCCCCAGCTGTCTCTGTACTACAGAAGGCCGATATCTATACAATAAAAAAATTTCATGAATATATATGTACATATAATCATTTGAGAAATATATATTAATTAATTAACTTACTTCATAGGCCCGTCCGTCCAAATCTCCATACGCATCTCGCCCGGGGGAGCGCATGGAGGGTCGCTCTCACCTCATGCCTGGGCAGGTTCAGTCTGATCGCCGGCCTCCATATGCTCGGCGTCGGCTCCCCCCATAGAGCCGTCGACAGGAGGAATGTTGGACGGGGGATCGGGGATGCTGGACGAGGGATCAGGAAGGGTGGACGACGAGGGAGGAGTCGGCAACCTGCTGGAACTGCCCTGTCCCGGTAATGGACCGGGAACATAACGGTACAATGGCGTACTCGGAGATAAGGATGAGGGTACGGAACTGCCGTCTTCATCCCCAGCCCGAGGCTGACGGGACTGGCTAATATATAATCCTCCGCGTCGTCCTCCTGGTCTAGTCATACCTGATAATAACATATGACAATAAAATAAAAATACATATTTATATGATAGACATCACAGATTTTTGAAAAATATCATGGTCACAGATAAAAGTGTCACTAAAGTGTCACAGATTTATTATTACAAAAATACATATTTATATGGTAGACATCACAGATTTTAATCCTCTTCTGAAAATTCATCTAGTTCGTTTAGCTCATCTTCTTCTTCTTCTTCTTCCTCCTCTACATCTTCACTTTTATCTGCATCTTCCTCTTCAGATAATTCTACTTCTTCTACACAATTAGATGTGTAATGAGAAACTTCCGTCGTGTCCACTTCTATAATATTTGTTACAAGAGGTAGTTCATCCTGTTGATAAGCTATATCGTCAACCTCAAAGGTATTTCTAGCTTTGGTCTTGCATACTGCCCACCAGTCCGACCTTGTTGTTCCCCGTTTAGGATAACTTGTGAAGTACACGAGCTGAGCCTGACTTGATAGGACAAATGGTTCATAGGCTTGATATCGACGCCGATAGTTTATATCAACAAGACCGTGCTTGTCTACTTTCCAACCCTGACCTTCAATCGGATCGAACCAATCACACCTGAATAACACAATCTTAGCAGGCTCTATTCTATAACTATATGTCAGCTCCATGATCTACCGTAGCATGCCATAGAAATCGTTGCCCGCATCAACATCTTTGTAGTTCGAAGATCTGATACACAAACAGCTATTTTTGGTGGAGTCGAGATCCACAAAGTTGTCTCTGATTGGGCAAGTTGTTGACTTGAACCTAAACCCATTAACACAGTAGCTTGGCCATATTTTTGTAGCATAAATTGGTCCCTTGGCTAGCGTTCTAATAGACTCATTCTCAAGTCTTGCGTATGGACGATCGACCTAAATACCACGAAAGAAGCAATTAAGCTCATTCTAAATCAAGTGCATATACAGAAAGGTAATTACAGAGTTCTCAAGTCTTACATATGCACTCAACCATGATGGAAAATAATGCCTCATTTCTTGTTCTAGTTCTTCTTCTGTTGTGTGTGGCCTACCTGACCTCACATCATCATTAAATATGCTGAAAACAATATCGTGCAATTAATGTAATAGTATTATTCTCAATACTATTAAAATAATGTAGACGTATTATTTACTTACCCCTCCAGTTTCTCTACTTCTTCCTCATCGCAGTTGAGTAATACATACACCTGAGCAGCCCTTAGCTCATCATCGTTCAGATATCTCTTCTTCATTTTACCCGATGGCTTTCCTGGAGCATTGAATACCTTTAGTATTGTATCATTACTTTCATGATCTCCGTCGTCGTTTCTGGAAGCTCTCGTTCTATTAGTTACAATATGAGGCTTGAAATACATCGAACAAAAGTTTGTAATCTCCTCGAGAACATAGGCTTCACAAATAGAACCCTCGACCCGTGCCTTATTTTTCACCTTTCTTTTTAGGTGATTCAAATGTCGCTCGAACGGGTACATCCATCGATATTCGACGGGTCCACCAACACGTGCCTCATAGGATAGATGAATCGGCAAATGCTCCATGGAGTCGAAGAATCCAGGAGGAAACACCCTCTCTAGCTTGCATAGTGTTACCGCAATGTCCTTCTCTTGCTTTTCTAGATGATCAACGAGCAATTTCTTAGAACAAAGATCCCTGAAGAATATGCTAAGCTCCGTCAATGGATCCCAAACTGCCTGCGGTAAGAATTCCCGAAATGCAATCGGAATTAACCTCTCCATGAATACGTGACAGTCGTGGCTCTTCATACCCGTCAATTTGTTTTCCTTCGGATCGACACATCTTTTCAGATTTGACACATATTCGTCTGGAAATTTTAGGCCCTGGATCCACCGACAAAGTCTCACTTTATCCTCCTTGTCCAGCGAGAAAATTGACTTCGGCAGAAACTGTTTTCCATTCTGCTGTATCAAATGCAACGCAGGGTGTTTGCATATTTCTTCTTAGTCCAACCTGGCCTTGGGATTGTTTTTCGTTTTTCCCTTTACGTCCATCACAGTATTAATTATGTTATCAAACACATTCTTCTCAATATGCATGACATCAAGATTATGTCTGATCAGATTGGTACTCCAGTATGGCAGATCCCAGAATATGCTCCTCTTTGTCCAGTTATGATCTCTACCAAATCCATCGCACTTGTACCCAGTTGTAGGATCTTCGATAGCACTTGGAAAATCTTTAACCTCCTCCCATATCGTGGCTCCGTACCACCTTGGCGGTGGATCACCCTTCTCTACAACGTCGGCACGGAATGCATTCTTGTTCCTTCTGAACGGATGATCTTTTGGCAGAAATTGCCGATGATAATCAAAGAAGCACGGTTTTCCTCCGTGTTTCAAGCGGAAAGCCTTACTACGGTCCATGCAATACGGACATGAGAGACAGCCATGAGTGCTCCATCCAGATAATATTCCATAGGCCGGAAAGTCGTTGATGGGCCACATAAGGGTTGCCTTCATCTGAAAATCCTGCTTCCTGGAAACATCGTACGTGTTAGCGCCTACTTCCCATAACTGATTCAACTCATCTATCAAAGGCTGTAAGTACACGTCAATGTTCCTCTTGGGATTGTTCGGACCAGCAATTATAACGGTTAGAAACATGTACTGAGTCTTCATGCACATCCAAGGCGGTAGGTTATACGGAGTGACAATCACAGGCCAGCACGAATACTGGGATCCCGAAAGACCAAAAGGAGTAAAACCGTCAGAAGATAGTCCCAACCTGATATTACGCGGATCTGAAGCAAAATCAGGATACACTCGATCAAAGTGCTTCCACGCTTCTCCATCGGATGGGTGATCCAACACTCCTTCAATCTGTTCTCGCATGTGCCAACTCATATTTTCGGCCGTCTCTTTCACCATAAATAATCTTTGCAACCGCGACGTTAAAGGCAAGTAGTGCATTGAATCGGTCGGTCTTCTTGCACTGGTAGACCTTCCTGTACTAGTTATCTTATAGCGATCAGTACCACAAAATCTGCACACATCTGCGTCCTTGTCGTCTTTGTAGTATAGCATGCACCTATTGCGACAGGAATCGTTTTTCTCGTATCCTATCCAGAGCGATCTCACCATCCTCTTAGACCGGTAGAAGTCTTTAGGCAACTTAGCACCCGCCGGCAAGATCTCTATAATCAACTCCAACACTCGGTTGTAGCATTCTTGCGACATGTTAAAATCTGACTTAATGCTCAACAGTCTTGTAACCACCTCCAACGGTGAATGATCCTCACAACCAGGATACAATGGAGTCCTTGCATTCTCCAGCAACTCCATGAACTGTGCAGCATCGGCGTTCGGTGCCTCCTCAGGTGCATCATGAACGAAACTAGGCCCCGCAGCATCGAAAACCATGTTCACGCACCCGTCATCATATGCATGATTATCTGAAACAAAATTAGGTCCCGCATGCATATACGGCTCAACGTAAGGCTCCGGCTCTGATGCTAAACACACAAGTTCTCCGTGTGCGGTCCACTGATAGTAATTAGGCGTGAAACCCCTCGAGTACAAATGATATGTCACTTCCACTTCTGGATAATATTTCACGTTATGACATTTCACACACGGACACTTAATTTTGGTGCCGTCCATGTACTGAGGAAACGCCTTAGCAAACTGCAGGAACTGCTCTACTCCCGCTATGTATTCATCCCGCACACCACACATACCATCAGGACGACGATTGTACATCCATGAACGATTCCGCAAGTAGTAATTCATATCCATTTGGAAATAATTCTGCAAAGATGGACACACATTATCCAACAGGCACAAATTCGTATATTATGTCTTATTATGGGACACACATTAGTAGCGGACAGTTACTAATAACAATGATATGCAATCTAGGTCAAACTAAGTTGTACTAAGTCAAACAAAGTCAAACAAGGTCAAGCTAAGTCAAACAAGGTCAAACTAGGTCAAGGGTTGACCTACAGTTGACTTTGTCAACTCTTAGTCCAATCTAGGTCAGATGTTGACTCTACTTTGACTTTCAGTCAAAATAGTCAACCTTAGTCAACCTACGGCCGATATCGATACGGTTTGGCATGTTCCGATCCGATACAGACCGATACCAAATATTGACCGATACCGACATTGGGGGTCTTTGTTCCGGTCAATTCGGCAAAACCAATCGGTAAGGGTGACTACTATTTCATATAATTTCAAAAATACTAAGAAATAACGCTGAAATACTTAAAATTATGCCTAAATGTATAAAATATATGTTTTTAAATGTAAATAATTTATTAATAATTATTTGTTTTTCGATACCAAAGTCCGATACTCCGATACGATACTGCCGATACTACCGATATCGCCGATACCAATACTCATAGGAATAGTCCAATACCGATTCTGATACCGATATTGTGAACCTTGGGTATATATCGTCAACATTTCAGATTCTTAAAATGAATTTCAAATGGATTTTGGATTGTATATATATGTGTATTTGTGTGTATATCATGGTTTAAAGTATCGGCCGATACCGATCCGATACGGCCGATACCGAGACGGTTTGGCAAGTTCTGATCCGATACCGACCGATACCAAATATTGATCGATACCGACAATGGGGGTCTTTGTTCCGGTCAATTCGGCAAAACCAATCGGTAAGGGTGACTACTATTTCATATAATTTCAAAACTACTAAGAAATAACGCTGAAATACTTAAAATTATGCCTAAATGTATAAAATATATGTCTATAAATATAAATAATTTATTAATAATTATTTGTTTTCCGATACCAAAGTCTGATACTCCGATACGATACCGCCGATACTACCGATATCGCCGATACCAATACTCATAGGAATAGTCCGATACCGATTCCGATACCGATATTGTGAACCTTGGTGTATATACATTGTATACATATATATTTATATATGTATTTGTGTGTGTATGTAAGTGTGTGAGTATATATATACATGTATACATATGTATTTGTGTGTGTATGTAAGTGTGAGAGTATATATGTATTTGTGTGTGTATGTAAGTGTGTGAGTATATATACATGTATATACATTGTATACATATAGTCCGATACCGATTCCTGTACCGTCCCCTGCCCCCCTCCTCCTACCCCTGCACCCACCCCAACCCTCCCCTGCCCCCCTCCCCCTACCCCTGCCCTCCCCAACCCTCCCCTGTCCCCCTCTCCCCTCCCCTGCCCCCCTCCCCCTACCCCTGTACCCACCCCAACCCTCCCCTGCCCCCCCTCCTCCCTCCCCTGCCCCCCTTCACATACCCCTGCACCCACCCCTGCACCCTCCTCTGCCCCCCTCCCCCTACCCCTGCACCCCCCAACCCTCCCCTGTCCCCCTCCCCCTACCCCTGCACCCACCCCAACCCTCTCCTGCCCCCCTCCCCCCTCCCCTGCCCCCTTCCCCTACCCCTGTACCCACCCCAACCCTCCCCTGCCCCCGGGTACCCCCATCCCTCCCTCCACCCCTCGACAGTAAGACCCCCCCACCCTCTGCACCCACCCCCACCCTCTCTCCCCCCTCGACAGCTAGGGTTAGGGTCTCGTGTCCGTGTCTGTGTCTAGATAGCTAGGGCTAGGGTTAGGGTTTACCTGAGGAGGGTGGCTTCGTCGGAGGATGGAGGCGGCGAGGAGGGTGGCTTCGTCGGAGGAGGAAGGCGGCGAGGAAGGCTCCTTCGTCGGAGAAGGGAGGCTGGTCGCCGGAGGGAGGGGTCAACGGGCGAGCGGGGTCGCCGGTTGGAGAAGGGGGAGGGTGTCACTGGAGGGAGGGGTCGCCGGAGGGGAGGGTTCGCCAGGGGGAGAGGGGAGAGTGGGAAGAAAAATTTTGGGTGAAAATTTTGTGATTTCGACCGGGCCAGGAACCCTATATGAAATACAACAGCGACGCATAAATTATACGTCGCTAAACGTCGCAATACAGCGACGTAAAATGGACGTCCGTCACAAAATGTCGCCCATCAGCGACGTAACTTATACTACGTCACTGAACGTCGCTACACAGCGACGGACAGCGACGTGTAGCACAAGAAGTCGCTATCGGCAATTATCAGCGACGGTTATTTCCGCCGTCGCTAATATACGTCGCTATTTTAGCATATTTTAGTAGTGAATCTCCTCGCCTTCTCTAACTCTGTCAGGATCAATCCCGTACCAAATCTACTCAGGCGATTGAACTATGAGTCAAACTCATCAACTGTCATATTTCTTTGCTTCAGAAGTAGGAATTGGTCGTAGAGACCGTGTCGAACATAGATGGAGAAGAATCTCTTATAAAATAGATCATAGAACTGCTTCCAGGTGATCCCAGCGCCTAATCGTCTCTCTTTCGCCTTCCACCAGTGGTGGACATTATCCTCTAATAGTAGGTCCACTGCTGTCATCCAATCTCGAGCTGGCAACTGGGATGCCTTCAGTACCTTCTCTGTACTAATGAGCCATTGTGACACCTCTAGTGGCTTCTCTGTTCCTCTGAAAGCTTTGGGGTTCATGTCCGTGAAGTTCTTGATAGAGCCTTCATAAGGATGTAGAGCCGGTGCTGGTGCTGGTACCGGTGCAGAGGTGGAGGTGGAGGTCTAGCCAATGATGCCATCATAGTCTGTCTCATTAGCTCAGTCTGCTGCCACTGAGCCTGCATCATGGCATACATAAACTGGGAAGTAGGGCTCCCATTAGTCGGTGGTGGAGGCATCTGAGGTCCTGACTGTGGTGGAAACTGTTGAGGGAATGGTGGTGGTGGAGGAAGTGGTACATTCCCTTCCGAGGGCACGGTAGTGGTTTGCCCAGCCTGGCTGAATGGGGGTGCTACGATCTCTGGGTGCATCGTCGTCGGTGTCGTTGTAGGCAGCGACTGTCCTGGCTTGTATGGTGTCACCGGAGTCATCGGAGAATTCTGTCCTCCCATGGTAGCCTCTTCACCAGATGTGAGGGCCAAGGCAGAAGTGCGTCCGCTTCTTAGATTCATATTATTGGCACAAGGAAGAATATGACGATATTAGGAGAGGTTAGATGTGAGGTAAATCAATTAATCGAAGGAATTTGAAAAAAAGTTTGGAAGTCAAGGGATGTAGTAGTTCTGGATGAGATATTCATATTCCTATATACAGGCTTGTTGGGCACAGTCATGTAACCCAACAATATTTTCTAGACCTGCATGGGTCACCACAAAAACATGTAACACCCCAGTCCCAAAATATATAGGACCGAGTACGCGAACATGCCAGCTGCACGTACACGAAGAATACTCCAATATATGGAATCCTCGTATACATACATAAGCTGTATAATAAATTATCACAGGCCAGAATAATATAATCTAATCTTATTACAACTCAACACTGGAGATAATAAGAGTCCAACTGATAAATGAGTGTATCAAAAGATAGTCGGGTGAACATACTCACTCCAAATAGCTATAAAAATAGTCTCATAAGATCGGAGTCCAACCTCCGCAAAAATATAAAGAAAAGAGTTTTAAAAATATCCACTAAATGTCTCAATAAAGAATAATCTAGAAGTCAGAAGGAACTGCCTCGCCATCAATGTATGAAGGATCCAAAGCCGCTACGTACTCATGTGGAAACTCGTCTAAACCTGGAGACATAACCATGTCCTCAGCGGGACGTAACAAGATACAAGAAAATATCATGCCATGTAAACTATGATATATAATACCAAGGATAAGAAGATGCATGCAATGGGGTTCCTAACCAGTCTTCCGTGAATATACAGTTTAAGAAACAATCCTTCGACGCAAGAGCCCTGGCTGTAGATGGGATCGGCATAGTCCCCGTATAGGTCACCAGGGGCATACGTCCATAACGTCCGAAGATCGTCAGAGGGCGCCATGTGCAAGGGGTACGTCCATAACGCTCTGGAAAGCGTCAGAGGGCACCTGGAGCCTACGTCTCCGGAGGAGCGCACAGGTAATCAGGAAAGTACAAAGAAGCCCATACATTAGGTATTGTTTCACCCCACCCAATGCCTAGTATCATCATCTCCATGACTGATGTGAACCTCTAGTAACCGCCAAGTCTTCTAACATGCAACTATTGGCAGTTACTTCTATCCGTCGCACGCTCCATACATATCGGTGGCCAGCCGACTACGCGGGTACGTATCCTATATGTGACTCACATCACGTGGTAAAGCAAGTGTCAAGGTCGTATGAGATATACCAATACCTCAACAACAATGGGTGGTCACTAGGCTAAGTCAATGCAAGAGAATGTAAATAAAGCGAAAAAATGACTAATAAAGTCGCTTGCACGCAAGTGTGACATGGATGCACAGTTTTATAATATCAACAAATAAGAAATACTGAAAATAACAACTAAAAATAAGAATATCATAATCACAGAGTAAGGTGGCAAGGTATCTTGCCTGGCGGTACAGAAATGGCAACTCCAAGCAACTAGTCACGTCGGCGCAAAACCTCAGGACCCACGAACGGCTCCGGATGATGAAACAAACTTCAAGAATGTTTCCGGAATAAGTGATAAACCTGGAAAATGCCTGTCGAAAAGTCTAATTCTGGAACATGGGCAAAATTGTAATTTTGGATCAAACGATGTCAGCCATTGGACCGTTTTGCACCAAAATGCATGACAAAGTCTACGGTCTCTAAATTCGTCAAACTACATGTTTATGGATTCGGTTTGAGGAGACGAACCCAACGGTATGTCCAACTTTGGATTCCAATGAACCGTGCACAAAATTGCCCGTTGGAGCGGGTTACGGGCTCGCCAATTTGGTGTTCCGATCAACCTTCTCAGAATCACACCAAACTTGGCATACAGGACCAAAAAATCGATACGGTCCCGATGGCACATGTTTCGTGTCGATCCGACGAACGTGCACGAAGTTATGGTCAAGTTTGCAAAATGTCGATACGGGGGTATCTTGACGGATACGCATTGATTTCGTCGTGCACATGCAACGAAATCGAGTTCCGTCAGTTCCCACACGTCAGTAACTACATACGCGCCTTTCGATGCATATAGTGTGTAACCATTTTGCCTGGTTTGTCACGACCTGTACCCTAGAGTAAGGGCACGAGACGTGGGTACGTCCAGCCTACGCCGTAGTGTCGGCGGTAGAACGCTGTCCTAGGTCGGCATACATCTAACAATATATATCTAAACAGTTTATACTCCCCGAATGGGGGTGACATAGCAGTAATAAACTCAATCACAACTAAGAAAGAGATAGCACGATATGAAATAGAACTCAAGGAAACAAATAGATGAAAAAGTGATCTAAGATAATCCCAGCAAATAACCAGAAGTACATGGTCTCAGATACAGAATGAAAGAATATATACAACTCTGAACTCAGAATAAAGTCTAGCTAAAACATGTCTCAAGACTACATAAAAAGAAGATAAGCCTAACTAATCTAGTCTAGGCAGTCGGGGTGATATCCTCAACTAGAGCTGGGTCCTCTTGAGGGTCCAGCTCACAGGTGTCATCTAAGGCTGCCCCGTAGAAAGTGTCCAGGCAGGCATCCTTCTCGTCCTCTGTAATATTTTCAATAGGTCCAGTCAGGACAGGAGCGAGCACAGTACATCTCAACAGTTCATAGCAGGTTAGAAGATATAATCATGCAGTAAAGTAAGATACAAGTACTGAAAGAAGTGCAGTATGTAAACAGAGAGAGAAAACTGTAATAGAAATATCTACTATAAATAGAGAACTAACATGTGGCTAGTGAGTCAGAGTACAATATAGACATGTAAATGGCATAGAAGATTCTGATGGTACACTATGGAAGAGATTCTGATACTACACTACTTGGATAGTATTCACATGTCTACTTCTACTCCCCCGTACCCCCAATCAGTACACAAGGATCCAAACAGGTTATGTTATGATTCTGTGTAATAGCCCCCGAAGGGTGGTAAGCCCCCGAAGGGTAGTACATAGTAGTCCCAAGAATGGGGATTCTAGGAGATTCTAGGATACCCAGTAAATGGGATAAGAGATTCTAGGAGACTCTGTGATCATAAGGGTATATGTCACAAGTGATCAAAGAACCTGTGAAGCATTGTGATACATCATGTAAGTAAAACACACAGAACATGTAGTACCCGATGCTCCCTAAGGATAACATCTCAAGAAAGGATCCGTATAGTACCAATCCGTGTGACCAACGTGACAGTAACAAGTAAAGTAATTTAATGCAGGAAATAATTCTAAGCAGGATATAAAATGATCAGAGAATGTACTCGCCTGGTATCTGAGTGTCCAATATGAAAATATTGTCCGAGGAGTGGTGTCTGGCTCCTAATCAGAACAGCACAAGTCACAACAAGTCCAAAATGGTATAATGAAGTCATACTATGCATTCTAGATGATTCTAGGTCAATCTAGGCCAAAGTCAACTCTTGGTCAACTCTGGTCAACCCTAGAAGTCAAACTAGGTCAACCAAGTCTAAAGTAGATCAAACTAGTCTATACTAGTCTAACAAGGCTATACAAGGTCCAAATAAACTGTACAAGCCCAATCTAGGCTCACCAGGCTATACCACATTACTTAGGCCTATTCTTAACACATGAATATATTTTACCTATGAATAATACATACACAAGTTGTATATATATGTGTCATACATATACATTTGTGTAAGCCACACATCCCATGTAGGTATCTAGACTAGATACCCAAAATACACAACCACCAAATACATATATGTATATATACATTACCTCTATATATATATACATCTCACATGTTATCATATGTAAGGTACCTACATATATGTATCCACATATCTACATAATACATATATAACTAGGCTATCATGATATAGTATAGGGAGAGCATAAGTGTATGTGTGAGTGTAGAGAGTGAGAGAGTGCAAGAGTGTGTGGGCATTGTATGAAGAGAGAAGACATGTGTGTGTGTAGGCTGCAACATGTGACAGGAATTGGAACTAGGTAGGAATGTGATTGTGTGTGTGATGAAGAGTGAGGGTGTGTGTAGAGTGATAACAATGTGTGTGTGAAACTGTGAGACAGTGTACAGTGAGGAGAAGGAGGGGAAACCAATTCAATACTCCATGTTTTCAGCCCCAAATCTCACTCCAAATCAACAATTCAATGCAATGTGAGACTTCACATAAATCCCAGGTTTTAGTCTATACTAAATCTTAGATTTCAATGAAACATGGATTTCCAGTTATATCCTAAACAGTCCAACACCCTACAGTTCAAACATTCAAACATCCCTCATTCAAAACCAATACACAAACTGAGAACTGTGGACTGTCAAGTCCTAAATTTCAGATATTGAAACCTATTCACAGATTAATACAATATAGGAAAACATTCATAGTTCATAAAGAACTTCAAAAATCAGTCTAAACAGTACACCATTTTCCAGTTTAAAACACCACTTGAAATCTCAGTTTTCCCAGTTTTCAGTTCTTTCCATTCTAACCTATTTCGATTCCCATATACCACCAATCAATACAAAAACTTAACCACAATTAGATCACATATAGTAGAACATATTAGAGTTTAAAATCAATGCTAAATCACAATTTAAACCCTGGAAAATCAGTGATCAAAAGTCTGATACACATTTTCAGAAAAAAATAGGGAATTCACAGAGTTCAACATTAAAATCAATTTAAAATGTTAAACTAAAGGTTGGTAATATAATTACATACTGTGTACGTATCCCAGAGTCCATCACGTGTCCATACATATGACACAAACGTGTCCAAAACAAAGAAACCCAATATCAGACACAATAGTGCACTGCCCAGTGCACTGCCTCGTGCACACGTGCACTTGTGTTGTGTGCACGACACAGGACACTACTGTGTCTCGTGGTCATCCACATAGGTAGCCCACCTATAGGGCTACCTCATAGGCCAACTGGCCAGTGTCCAATCTGTGTCAGTTTCGGATACGAGAGTCGTATCAGAGGCTAGAACTGACAGTGCACTGTCGAGTGAAATCCACGTGCGACAGAGATTTCTCCCCCGACACGCCACGTGGGCACGTGAGACTTGACACGTGGCGTGTCAGTCAGTGCCCCATGGCTCGTGTCAAGTTTCACGTGTCCTGGTTGCGTGTCGTGTCCTCCTGAGTCCCTGAACAGCAGGGGATCCAATCCCGAGCGCGCGTGCGCGTGTCCACGCGTGTCCACGCATCGAAATCGACACAAGCCGACACTATAATCACCCCAGAAGAATAGAAATGCATAAACAACAATAAAACCTAATTTTCTATTTAAAAACTTTGCACAAAAGAAATCGAAATGCCTTCAGTGGAATTTCGACAAACACCTACGAACTACCACTGATACGTATCCAAATATACACGAAACCTACGAAACCCGACATGACACCAATACAGACACTTAGGGGACCCCTAGGGCTTCCTAATCATGAAAAGAAATCAAAGTTTCATGGAGAAATGGAGGAGTTACCTATTGTTGAACTTTCAAGAAAAACCCCCAATCAATAGCTCTTCTCTTGATGTCCCAATCCACTCAAATTACATCAAACTGAGATGGAACCTTAACAACAGCAAGAATAGGTATATTAGAACCTAATGGAAAAGATTAGAATGAAAAAGGAAGAGAAATGGAGTTCTAGGGATTAAAATACAATAGGAAACTAACCTTCTTAAACTTGAGCCTTCCTAAGAAAGAGGCAACCCTAAATTTTAGGAGGGTATTTATAGGGTGGTGATCCCCATAAAGATGAGGTGGCCAGCCAACACTTCCTAGGGATTAGGGTTTGGTAATTTCTTGGGCTTTGGGCCAACCTACAAGGCTATGGTTTGATTTGATTAATAAAGGTTCTAAATCATAAGCCATGACTTATGATTTTCTAATTCCTTCTTCTAACTAGAGTCTAATGACCAAACCAATGATTAGGCTAGGTTAGACTAGAGTCATATAACCTAACCAAGTCTATACTAACTAGGGTTAGCTCCTAGGTTGGTCTACAGGGGTCAACACTAGTCAAAGTCAACCTAGTCCAAACAATTCCAAAATAAATCCTAAAAATTCCCATAAATTCAAATAAATTCTAATAAAGTTAAATTACCCCAAAAAATGACAAAAATACCCTCATATGGAAAACTAGGTGTTACACGGTTTGTCGGGGCGCACGCCGTATCGGACAATTTTCTAATGTTTTTAAAGTTTTTAAAATAGTTTTTCTTCGATTTTTAACATCAAGTAAATTCTTGCATACTCCACAAAAACTAACCCTACCAGGTTGGTTTTGATCCTCTATATGTTGGCTAGGTCTGCCTGAAATTAGACTTCAAAAATTGTTCATTGGTTGCAAGTAAATGGCCTTCCAATTCGTACCCCAGGAATTGAATTTTGTCCTATTTGTAACAGGTTTTTCATCGACTTCAACCTGATTTCTGTTTGAATCTTGATGGCAACAACCCATACAAATTTGCAGGGCTTAAAGGGGGGTTAGGTTGTCTTCTAAACGAACCAGTTAAGTCGAGTTTTCATCGAGTATCGAAGAAGAAAATGTCACAAGAAGTTTGGTACCTGGACTGCGGCTGATAACAGAGTTGGCTCTGTTTCTCGATCGGGAATGGGAGCTCCGGTGGCAGTCCGGTCGACGGCGGTGGCCTACAGTCATTCAAGGTGGTTCGCCCGGTGGTGGGGGTGCTCGAAGATCTGCGGGTTGGGGTCGAGGATGAAATTCGAGGAAGAATTTGCTAGGGTTTACTCGTCGAGCCCTTCGGTTCTTATAGGTCCTATTTAGGATAGGAATTTATCTCGAATTCAAACTATATGTCATGATTGGATTAGGGCATATGGAAGAGAATCCAATTTATATTTTATAGGAAAAAATTTGATCAGATTTGATAAAGGATTTCAGGAGTTTGAATTTGATTCAAAGCTGAGACCTTCGGTTCTCTGCTCCGCGCCCAGGGGGTCGGGTTAACGTGGGTACTGTAGCATTGCTATAGTACTCAAACTCTTTTTTTTCTTGTATATATATATATATATATATATATATATATATATATATATATATATATATATAATGGAGAATTAATGATGGGCCAAAGACGGCGTTATAAAAGAAGATTTCTATGTTTGACGATTGTCGTTAAGGAAAAAAAATGCTTCTTCAATGTGAAGAAAAAGGCGTCATCATATGTCCTGTTTTGACAAAGCTTGATCATGCTTACTGCATGTCTTACAAGAACATGTTAGACGAACAAAGCAATATGATATAGTGAACATAAGGACAATGCTATGTTTAAGTAGCAACAAGATAGTGATTATATGAATATTAGTAACTTCAATAGTTAAACTTAATTGATTAGCCATATTCAAAAATATGATGTAATCATTGGGCTAACAATCTCTCCCTTTTTGATTATGGCAAATCGGTTAAGGTTAAGATATATACAATAGATGCATGTATCATTAATAAACCCACAATAGATGCATGTATCATTAATAAACACATACTAGTATAATATTGTGTGCTAACTTATACTTATTTATCCCCCTTTGACATGATAAAAAATAAGCTCCCCCATAATAATAGATAAAACGAACTCAAGCATAAGTAAAGGAGGAAGGCAAAAATAATTATGATTAAGGATTAGGAGAACAACGTACCAACAAGTTTAGAAATTTGCATAATTAAAGTATAAAAAACTTATCAAGACACAATATAGTTAGCTGAACTTAGAAAAAGGTAATCAATTAATACATAGTTTACCAACTAAAAAACCAAAAAATGACATTCAAAACTCAATACGATGAATAAAATAAAACTGTAGTTTTGAAATATATACCAATAACGTAGAAATCACTTATTGGTCATAAATAAATCTTGAGAAATTTACAGATCTAGTATATACAAACAAAAATAAAACAAAATGAGACTTTTAACAATGATCACAAAAAATAATGATCCATAATTTGCCCATACAAATTAGTGAATCAATTCCATAAAGAGTATAATCATCGAAAAAAATTAAAATAAATATACTTGAATCTATGCAAAATCTATATCAAAGTTCATGTATTTGAATTCAATTACCTTGTCATCATATATGTATATCCATTAGATAACATGAAGGTAATGAAGATAAAATAATTTAAAAGAAAAAATTTAGTCGAATTGAATGCTCCCCCGCCAAGTATGATCAGTCTAAATATAGATAATCATGAACTTTGAGATAAATCTCAATAAAAAAAACTAAAATTAAGTTAAACTCAAAGAAAAATCAAATACAAAATTAAATATATTTGGCAAGATAACTTTTAGAAACACAAATAGAACGAGAGAATCAAAAGAAAAAAAATAATAATCATATTTTCTCTTATAAATCCAATACAAATTCAAATATCATGAACAACTCAACAAGATATTTAAGTAAAAGAATATATATCCGCGATAAACTAGATATACCACATATTAAGGGCATAAAAAATTAAAATAATTAATTTTCTCCCCCTTAAAATATGTGTATTCTAGGTCTGAAGTAATTTAAATGCAAGAAAAATAATAACCATAAGATCTAAGAAATATCCAAGATATGCATCTTTCTTCCCTTTGATCAAATGCATATAAAGTTCAAAACTTAAAACAAAATATCATGAATATTACACAAGCTAAAGACAAAATCAAAAGACCATAATATTCAATGAGTAGTCAAAAGTTCATAAAGTATGAATATCAAAAGATAGAAATATTGAATATATCAACAGATGACAAATATTAACATATGGAAGATCAATATATGTTACCTTTTATTTAATAAAAAGTTGTCCATCAAAGCTAAAATCCAAAATCCATCAGATAACAATTGCAACTAGATCTCAACAAATCTTTAGGTTATAAATCGTTGATTAATCTTGGATTAGTTGTAGGGGTACTGTCCCAGCTAACAGGAGTTCACTGGGGAACAATTAAGTACCGCTTCGCTTTGGCCATAGCCATGGTGACAGACAGACCTTTTGTAGGCTTGTACCAAAAATAAATCTCTTGTTTAATAACCGAGGATTTAAGAAGAATTAATACAATATGAAATGAATTATATTCTATGGACTAAAAGAAAGTCTTAGAATAATGTAACATACGGTTTAAGAAGTATCAATTATATTTATCCATATGTGCTACAAAATTATTAGGTAACAATAAAATATAAAATATTTATAAATCAAAATATAGGGCCTAGATACGCTGATGTATTCTGGAATTTAGGGGACTAGGTTCAGTACCTTGGATCCAGAACTAGACGATAGTTGCAAATAGACCTTAATAAATCTTAAGCCTATAAAGTATTGATCACTTCAGGTTAGCTGTAGGGGCCGGTTCCCAGCTAGCGGTAGTCCAAAGACTAGTACACCATATCGCTTTAGGCTATTTATACCTGTATGACAGAAGGACTCTTTCGACTTATTCCCAAATTAATCTCTACTCTTAAGAACCTAGATTTAAAGGAATATATACAGTATCATCAAATAACATCAAAATCAAGAATCCCTAAATATAAAAGAAGTAAATACCCAAATAATGGTTTATCAAGGTCAAGATACTAAAAAAATAATTTAAATAAAGTCATGTATCCAAACTATCAACCAAAAAGCCAAGAAAAATATTATTAAAAGAGGCTTTGAGGAAGAAGCTAATAAGGAGAATAACATAAATTTGTTCAAAGTAATCAATAGCTAAAGTATGAGATAAGCACAAGTTTAAAATGCTTTTTAAAATAATATAGAACTTGAACATAACTCATATATCCCATAAAGAAAAATATATATTAATATAAGAAACATATGAGCAATATATGAATGACAATGAATTATTCTTGTATCATTAATAAGTATCACATGATAAAAACACATACATAAATATGCTTTATCAGACAACGATGTAATTGATTCATAAGAAGTTAATCAAAATAAAGTAGAATCAATAGTGAATATATTATGCAAGCATAAGGTTAACATAAAAGTATATGTATATATTTTTTTAAAGTAAATAGAAGACTTGTGCTAAACATACATACTCACAAAATACTGGTCAAAGTAAATATGCCATGTTAAAGACAAATCAGTAAGAAATGACCATTAAAGAATATTAATGACGAAGAGTCAAAAACATATTAACCATAAATTAAGCTCCAATAGACGAGAGTGGTATGCATGCTTCAAGAATAAAGACTAATGGTAAAGATCATACATAGTCAAATGTGTTACAATAATAAAAGATGAGTAAAAGACTATTTAGTGTGAACTAAACTTTTAAGCTAAATAGCTAGTCATGCTAGGATTATATCCCAATAAATAATTTAAAAGATATCAATGAAAGCTAATAGCAAGACATCAGTCAGAATATCCTAGATATTAAAAACTATTTACAAAGCATATTACCGAAGTGGTTCTAGTGACCACACTTATGTTGGTGCAATTGCATGGAAGATGACCTGTGTAGCTTTACAATTACCAACATGTTCCATGGTTCTATAGTTCAGAATAAGTAGCCCCACCTGAAATATTAGGTGAAGACTTTGGTATCCAATACTTAGATCCACATTTGTTAGCTTTGGGAACCCATTATCATATGTTCATATCAACTAGTTTTATAATCTGACAATGATTAGAAACATGTCCATTTATACCACAATAATGACAGAAAGTATTAATAGTGCTATGTACAACAGTATAAGAACATGTAGTGGTGTGATATGATGTACGTGAATGCTTGTAATAGAAAGTATGGTTGTGTGAAGCTTTAGCTTTGCTTGCTTCCTTTCTAAATGATCTGATATGTGTGACTTTTTGATGTGCTATGTGTCTTGTGTTAGACTGAGTCGTAGGTTGTGCTACCTGCTTTTCCAGTCTAATCTCTAACTTTTTAGAGTTAGCACAGATCTCATCGTATTTAGCAGTAAGAGCATCAATTCTACATGAAGCAATAGAATACTTCTTCTTTTCTGATTCTAATTCCTCCTTAGGTTTAGAATTTTTTGAGTGCTTTTCTCAATGCAATCAAGTGCTTCACGCAATTTAGACTTAAGTTTGGAAATCTCAGTAGAATTATCAGAAGGAGAAGTATTTTCAGCATCATTCAATAAGCAAGTAAGCTTTTCATTCTCACGCTTATAGGATAGAATATCCTTTCTAGCTTGCTTATACTAATATAGAACCTTCTTGTAATCAGTGAATAAATCATGGAAAGCATCAGATAATTCATCATAAGAGAATTTATTCTTTTTGAGAAGGGGATTATTCTGTACCTCGCTAGATAATGCCATTGTGCATATATTTGCAGCTTGACGAGATCTATCTTCTTCTTCTAAGTCGCTTGCTTCACTTTCGCACCATATGCTCGTGGTAGCGTACTTGTGAGATGATGATCTTCCTTCGTTTAATCGTTCATAGTGACTTTCCTTTCTAGCAGTAGTAAAATCTTCTTTGATGTGGCATATCTTCTTGCAGTTGTCACATACAAGATCTTCTTCATATATAGGGTTATGATGAATCTTAAATCTTGATGCCATCATGCATACATTTGTATTATTTTGACGACTATCCTTCTCTCTGGAGTCGCTAGTTTTGCTTTCATACCTGCACTCATAAGTAGCTTCAAGAAGTTTCTAAATTTTATGAGATATAGTGCAAGTAAAAATAAGATTGAATACATTAAAGTCTACAGCACATTAGAAAGCATGCATTGCTTTTGCTTCAAGGCTAGTTAACTTCTTCTCTTCCTCTGTGTAACTATAATAAGGCTTGTTAATAATAGATGAAGTAAGAATTGAGGTAATAGTAGGCTTTTTGAAGCCATTGCAACCAATTGACCATAAGTCAAAATCTAGAGACTTCAGATAGAAGCTTATCTGTGCCTTTTAAGATGTATAGTTCATTCCATCAAATAAAGGGAGTCTATTTGTGGATTATCCTTCAACTGTGAATATTGAATTCACGGCTGCCATATGTATACTCTCTAGAGTGTTATATTTGAATATAACCTGCTCTGATACCAATTGTAGGAGCAATTGGTATAAGCAGTAACATCTATATAACAAGCAGCCGCTCTGATACCAATTATAGGCAATTGGAATCAGAGGTTAACAATTGATAATAAGGATCTACTCTAAGGATGTTAAGCCAGATAATAGAGTCCTTGCTCTGATACCAATTGTAGGAACGATGGCACCTCTAGAGGGGAGTGAATAGAGTACAACAGAGAATATTTAGTAATTAAAAATTTAACTCTAAGTAGGTAAAGCAATATATATATAAAATAATTACAAGTAAGTCAGTAAAATCAGGACGAGAAAATAATATACAAAGACAGCAGGTTTATACTAGTTTCCCTCTATGAGGACTAGTCCAGTCTCGAGTACTCAACCCGATGTTTGAATCCACTATTTGAAATAGAGATTATACCACGTATTTTGCTCCGAAGAACACGCCAACTTCACCAACATCGTGTTTTTATCCGAAGTCCACGAACAAACTTCAACACCTTTCTGAAGAAATCTTTTATACGCCAAGCTTGTACAACTCGAAAACCACCGGCACTTATAGGAATAGAGTTGACTTAGAGATTTGAAGATTAAAGCTTTGGGAATGGAATAGAAAGCTTAGGAATAGATAGAGAAGATGAAGATTGAATCTGTATTTAGAAATAAATTTTTTCTCTATTTATAGGTTCTTTTAGGACAGAGTTCGGGCAGAACTCAGTACCCTAACGTTCAAAAATTCAAACGTTGGAGATCCACAAGAATAGGTAAAGCTTTTGACCATGAGTGAATTCTGCTGACCGAGTTCGGTCTGAGTCCGGGCAGAACTCTTGCCGAGTTTCAGTTAGCCTAATTCCAGGGCAATTTTGATTTTTGAATCTGGTTTGGTTTAGGATCAAATCAGGAATTGGTTTGGTTTGGTTTAGGAATGAATCAAGATGGGTTTGGTTTATGATAGACTTCGAATTGTCAGTGATCCCGATTCATAAATAATCTAGACTCAATAAATTAGAACAATACAGAATAAATATGAAACCAATAGCCATATGGTGATGCCTTTTTCTTGACATTGAAGAAGCATTTTCCTTAACGGCAATCGTCAAACAGAAAAATATTCTTATATAACACTGTCTTTGGCCTATCATTAATTCTCTATTGCATATGTACTGCTTTGATAAAGCTTAATCATGCTTACTGCATGTCTTATAAGAACATATTAGACGAACAAAGTAATATGATATAGTGAACATAAGGACAATGCTATGTTTAAGTAGCAACAAGATAGTGATTATATGAATATTAGTGACTTCAATAGTTAAACTTAATTAATTAGCCATATTAAAAAATATGATGTAATCATTGGGCTAACAAGCCTTTCTTTTGGCTACGTCTACCTCGGTGATGAAAGGTGTCCATTCTACGCATGGAGCACTGTGCCACAACTTGATTGCGGGGAGCATGTTCTTGTGACATGAATCCATAAACATGGGCTCGGGTATACCAGGTGGTAGCCTTAGAGCTGCCTGGAAAAAGTGCTCAATATAAGCGCGTATAGGTTCGAGTGGACATCGTCAAGTCCATTCCACCTTCGTAGAACCAAGCTAGGAATAACCGCTTCAAGTCGTCGAACGACGAGATACAGTTTTCAGGAAGACTGCAAAACCATTCCTAGGCTACCCCCTACAACGTCCCTATGAATATATTCGTGAGCAGAGCGTCGTCTTTTGGCAGATGCCCAGTTACCGAGGTAAAGTACCTCAGGTATCGACGAGGAGACTCCTTCGTATCAAATGGCACGAGCGTCTACGGCTTGTACTTGGGTGGGTATATCACATTATCCCATTCAACAGGATATGGTTGCCAAATTCTCATCTTTTGGAGTGATTCCTGCTTTTCTCTGGCATCATAGCAAGCGTATAAGTATTTGAGGGCCTGTTGCATGTTATTTGACATCGCGGGTCCAGTTGCTGATGGGGTGGATAACAGCGACATTGCTTGACTCAAGATGGGAGGCACATCAGACCTACCGTTCATACCCAGGTCTTGGTTGGCAGGAGCAGGGACGTTGGATGAAAATTTCTCCTTGATCTCCAGAACTACAAAAGTCAAGGCCTGCATAGTTTTATTTAACGTATTCAGGCCCGTATCCAATGCCTCAATATGTTTTTGTTGACTAGACCCCTTGCTGCTTTCCGTGTTGTCACCTTCGGCCATGAAAATGGACATCAGGTGTGGACAGATAAAAGGATGGGTAGATCTTTCACTCTCTGGCTTAGACACCCGAGTCTCATCATCCTGAGGGTAAACAGGTAGATTGCTATCATCTTCTGACTCGTTTAGTTGCTACCCCTAGCCTGCTAGGTTCTTGCACCAACAGAGGCATCTTTGTTAGTTCCAGACAATCTTTCCTCGGGTTGGAACGAAGGATTATTATGGATGGTGGGGGATTGGCTACCCCCAGCCGTAACAAGAGTTTAACCTGAGCGCGAGTGTATTGGAACACACCCGTGTTGGGCACTGTCGGTTTATTGCCTTTCAGTCGGCCCTTAGATTTATTGGCCGAGGCAGGAAGGTTCTTGGCAAGCTTCTTGAGAGATGGAGAACCTCACGCCGCATTACATGAAGCAACGAGGAGTTCATCTTCTTCTTCACTCGATGATTTTTTGCCGAGTCTCTGATGTGCAGATGCCAGCGGTCGTAGTCTTTGGAAGACGAACTGTCTTTTGGGTGGCGATGTTATTGTTTGGCGACAACAACAGTTAAAGGTGATTCGAGCATAGGTATGCCTTGGGCCAGACACGTTGTGCAGTGGATTCCTCCTTCGTCTTGTGCTTGTGTAAGATCGCCTTGCGCAGATCAGAGGCCTCCACTTCTACATTCATCTCGTGCGTGCAGAGAAGTTGCGTCCGTGAATACAGACGTGAAGGTTGCTTCCTTTTTCCCAGTTCATGTGCATGAGATACGCTTAGGTCCTGATTAGAGAGTTTCTTGTGAGATAGACTCACTCCATGCTTACAACAATGCTGCTTGCACGAGTCTATCTCTACAGTATATACCCCTGGCTTGAATCATGCGTATTAGCGCTCAAGTGACAGCGGGGTTTTACTGGTCGGGGCATCGAAGCACTCGAACCAGTTTTGTATAAATTTTCATCGGCTGCGTATGTAACCGTCAGTGTGAGCTTTTGGTCAACTGTTGGAGTAGCACGTTGATCGCTTGAAGCGCGTGCAGCCCTGGACTCCTTCCTACTACCCCTAGAATGTGCATAGTATTCAGAATCCAACTAAGTGGTTGGCATAACACTTTGGTCGCGTAGGGCGTGTACTGCCTTGGATTTTTTTGTGCCAACCCTAGAAGGGGCATGGTGTTTATAATCCAACATAATGGTCGACATAGCACGTTGGTCGCACAAGGCGCATGCTGCCTTGGAACTCTTCATGCTACCCCTAAAGGATGCGTAACGTTCAGAGTCCAACATAGTCGTACCTGATGGGTAGGCAATTCTGTCAAAGACAGATCTTCTCTTCTGTGCAATTGTCTTCTTGTATGGGTGGGTAACTGTGCTCTTCCTATGGCACTGTGCTTTCGTCGGGCCTACAGTGGGTGAGCTGTACTCCTCGCTGCACTTTTCAGAAGCAAGGACTGAATGAGACGGCACGGCAGCAACAATTGCAGTCATCTTCGAGGCTTCATCATTCAGGGGGTTCTGGAGCGCAGTTTCCTTTGTCTTGCTGCTCATCGCAGCAGCCTTTGGCACCCAGGTACGTCGAGTCTTCTTCAATTTTATGAACCGCGTCAAAGGACTCGACTTCTCTTCAGAGAGAAGATCTTCAAAAGCTTAATGGTCGAAACATATGACCAACATCTTTTGAGAAGATCCCAGCAAGTTATCGTCAGATTGCGTTACTACCTTCTTGTTGGAGGAGAAGGAAGTCACAGCAGAGTCGCCAACTTATTCGCCATGACAAAAGGTTATACGAACTTTTTGCATATTAAACGTGTAAAAGTGTACAATCGATTCCTGAACAGGAGATCTAAGTACAAAATTTATGGGAAAGTGTCATCACGCCCCGATCCGAAATCACCCGAATCATCTTCCTCGTAAGGGGCATGATGCTGCACGAGCCTGGAGTTGCGCTCGTGCAAGGCAAGATGAGAAGTTCTCAAAATGGTTATCTTTAATTTGATATTAGCAAACAGAAGAAAACAGAGTATACGAAATAATTTTCTTTATTGATAATGAACTGAGATTACAAAGGCTTTCAATAGCCCAACTGAATTTGCCAAATTGGCTACAACACTCAAGTTCTCTCTTGCCCACAAATTATTTCACCATTCCATACATCATGCCTTCTATATCTCGGCCTCATCAATCCTGTTGCAAGACCGAGCGTCAATACGATCGCATGCTTCAAACGCTATGGCATTCCATGCCTCTGGACGATCAAGCAAAGCTTCGCCGCGAGTAATCCATTCCCTGCACCCTGCATGAAAGCTGGAGGGGGATCAGTACGTTCATCCTCACATGTACTGATGAAAAGACCCATTTTCCAAACCGATATTTAGTATTTATGTTGAATCATGCAACTTAGCTTATGATCTTGCTATATTCTCCTTAGGGTCAACTTCATGGCATATTCAAAAGCGATAAAGCATGTTATCATGGCAAACATGTTATTCGAATTGAATAGGCAAGTAGGCAAGCAATCTTGTATTTATTTTGTGGTACGACTTCTTACCAGCATAGACGTACTCGCCCTTGCACCGACGCAAGGTGAATACACCCCATTCCTTACCTGTCAGGTTATAAGTGCTCTCTATGCAGGATCTATGTGTACAGGATACATACGTACGAACACTTTCAACCCATCGTTCCCTAACTATATGAAGGTCGTTGGCATATCCGTGCCAGAATGGACTAAAGGTATTTCTCTGTTTCTTTCCTCTCTCTTTTTTTATTCTTTTCTTTCTCTCTTTTCTTCTCTCAATTTGGGTAGCCCGGCGCCACTCGTAGTGGGTTGCTATCCCAAATACGGAGACCTTCCGTTGCATACCATTATTCATGGCTTTTTATATCTCACTAAGCGGTCGTTAATCGTCTTATGGATGTGCACCCCTCAAAGATTATATCCCTCCTAGGCTGAACAGTCCCGGTACCCCGGCGCACCCGTTCGAAGGGAATATTCCTATGTACGGAAGATTATCTCAATTTTCTTAAGTCCATTCGACCATGCAACGTACTATTATTCAAACAACCAAACATAGTCTTGAGTCCGAGACTCAAACTTTATCATCTCATATTTTTTCTATTAACTTTCTATGTTCTCATATTTCATACTTTGTTTCAATGTTCAATGGCATCGTGCCTCAACTCAATGTTCGTCAACCGAACAACCCAAAGGTCCTGAACATTTTTGAGGCATCATGTCATATATGACAGTTCTGTCATATTCATGCCACAACTGTACACTTTCGCAACGAAGCCATCTTTTAGGATCGCATGCATGTACGTACGTTTTGACACATTTATCATATTTTCTTTTGCGTCGTACATTTTATGCACGCATCGAAGCCGTAATTCCATGTTCTATGCCTTAGTGTTCAATATACATGGCTCGTACACTAGGGCACTCGCCTATATTGTCTTTCAATGTGCTAGCCTTTCTAACTCATGTGCGAAGACATGGAATGGCTCGTGCATGAAGGCACTCGTCGAATACAGTTATCCCATGTTCTTGTGGCTTGCGCACCGAGGCACTCGCCTTTACGATATCCAATATTCCATATCGATTCGTGCAATTGATGCACGTTTTATTTCAATTGTTCTAACTAGTGTTCGACACACACTATAATTTATCTTTCGATCGAACCACGCCCGTGGCGTCGATAGTTAACGTAGCATGCAATAAAATATTCTTACTTAGGCATGAAGGAGGCAAAAAAAGATTCAGTCCTCCCACCTTAAACCGATATGCCTTGTTGTTTGCCGAGCCAATGCGCCTCGATTTCATAACTTTATTGTACGTCCAAATCTTCTGACTTAGCCATTTGAGCACTTCTTGTTTCATTGAACTACTCGATCGATTTTGGCCTACCGTGCCTAAGTCTCAACTCGTTGCGAGGCAATGATTTGGGTTTTGCGGACCCATTGCGAATGAGGCAAAATGTCGACCTCTAATATTTTAGCATAAATGGATAGCCTGCAGATGAAACCAACTAAAATCAATACTTGCATCGATTCAGACTTGCGCCTTGGGTAGATTCAATTTCTTAGAATCTTCGAGCTGACTCAACGCACTTATCCTTCGGGGCAATGTTGCGCTTTATATTTATTCAACTCGATGCATTCTTTGGACAATGCAACTCTTCGCATCGACTTAGTTTGATGTATTGCTTGGGACAACGTAACTCTCATATCGATTCGCATCGATACATTTCATTCAGTCAATGTAACTCTTTGAGTCAATGTTTCAGCGTAATGTGCCGTGCGGAGCGGGGTATTACAGAATATACCACTCAAAATAAGGTTCGTCTTTGAACCAAAACCAACACTCCGATTAAGTGTTTTATAGATCGTTTTATGATCTCGTCCCACCAATGTTGTTCAGTTTTACACTATCTTACAAGCTTTTCATTAACATTTCAAAGTCTTTCTAGCAGCTCGATTTGAATTTTGTATACAATTCTATTTGGATCATACACCTACTCAAGGTGTCCCAAAAATATGTGTATTTCAGCCAAGTCCAGTGGTAGAGAATTGGAACAAAGCTGACAGGTAAATTTAAATCCTATGCTTGCCATCTCGTACTTCCGTATCGGACAAAAATCTCTAGCGGTCGTTTTCAAAATTTCTATTGCGTATGCATATTCGATGCATATACAATTGTCTAATGAGGTCATGGCATGCGACGCGATTCAAAAATCGTATTTCATATTTTATAAGTTTCGTACTAACTACCACTTCTATGTATTGCATTAAGTCATTGCGCATGCGATCGCAACAAGTCTTCCGCAATGCCTTACGTTCGAGATCGCTATCCAACTATTTCCGAAGTCTGGCTAGGCAACTCATCTCGATACGATTTCCTTTGTTGACTTGCAAATGCATCAATATTCAGGACTACGCCCGCTAGGTTACTTACCTAGACACCATGCTTAAATTCTTCCGACACAACTCTAAATTGACATTGCGCAACGGCCACAATATATCCGACACAAAAGTTTACATCGAGGCGTCGGTGCTCAAGACAATAATCACTTTGACTCAAAGTCTCTACGATGCATCTTATGTTCGATTCCTAATGAGTAAGAATTTACTAGCCAAATTCCCAACTTACCCGTATCGCAACATCGAATATAATTTTGATTCACGCAAGCTCAATTGCAAGGTGAATCCAAATATAATAACATAACTCGTAAGTCATTCTCCTACCACTCGCGCTCATGCATAGCATGATTCTCAAAATTGCCTCGACTTATCATCAACATGCACCACATTATATTTGTTATCGATACAATTTTATATGCGATATCGCATGGGTCATCTTACGGTCTGCAACATCTAATTTAATTTGGCGGTCAAGTCTTCTAGGGTCAGCTGTCCCTAAGCTACGCTCGATAATTGTGGATCATTAACGAAGGACAGTTTACTACGAACCATGCTATATCTTATTTTGGAGCCAAATCACGTTCCGATGATTTCTATACGACTACCCAATTTTGGATAAAACTATTTCTATCGGCGCAACTGATGCGCAACTATCCTCCGAGTAAGGTCATGCACTACTGTCGATGATTCTGCAATTCATGAAGTATCTACTCGCATTGAGTTTGAGTCTATCTTATTTATGGTCGACACACGAGATGTTATACGCATCAAACAATCGTCGATGACTTATAGTCTCGTCTTGATTAATCACAAAGTTCATGATCAGCCAGTTCGTTCATTCTCGTATTATTATTTACAAACTTTTGATAGCAAGAGGCACACTCCATTTTGTATTCTCATATCGTTCTTACGTTTCCTTACGTATCGATCTCGATACGTCGTTTCAATTTCGATATTGTAAGGGTCAACTTTGATTCTGTTTCAACATTGACAACTTGCATTCCATACGTCCAAGTTCTCCACAAACATTTTTGTACGTCTAGAATCGTTTCTCGATTCGTTGTATTCCGTTATACTTCGATCGTGTAACCAAGTTACTGATTTTTTCGACGTCGTGCCCTTGAGTCATGCAATCGTACCCTCTAAGTTTCATATGATTTCATCGTGCTCATAGTGAGTCTCGTCTTGACATAACCTACTATCTTTCTTAGGCGTGGCTATTCGAATCAACCAATATTTTCATTGAAATCGCAAGTCGTGCGATTCGATTACACTTTGCATCGGCTAACATTTCTATCGAGATCGCAAGTCGTGCGATTCGATTACCATTTGCGTATTCTAACATCCTGGTCGAGATAGCAAGTCGTACGATTCGATTATGATTTGTATCGCCCAATATTTTTATCGAGATCGTAAGTCGTGCGATTCGTTTATAACTTTAAGTTTCCTATCGGATCGATCTGATCATTGCCTCAAGGCATAATCATTTTGTTAGTCTTGGTTGTCCGACCGACTTATAATTTCCGTCCGACGTATCATTCATTGATACGAGTCCCGCTTTATCGTCCCAACCGATTTTCGAAAAATACATGTGTCAACACATCGTCATACAAATTTTCCAATCGAGTCTCGGAACTCCCCCATTTGTTGCGATAAAAAGCTTTCGCAAATCTTACATTGCGTCGATGGAATCTATTGCACAAGTGGTATAGCATATACCACTCTGAATCGATCCATTCATTGTACATGTGTTATGGAATATACCACTCGGAATCAAGCCATTTCCGTCGTATCATACTCGGTATGAACCAACAATCTCTTCCGACCCACGATTTCTGCAGTGATCGTGCTTGACCACAACCGTAACTTTGATTAATCAAAATTTGACACAATTCGGCTAATATGTACATTCGTCAAGTACAAGTTCAAGTTCGGTACACTGCCGAACGATTCGTTTCAATCGATTCATGATTTTAGTTCCACCCGTTGCACAGCATGCAACAATTTATTTCCAATATCCGTTGCACTCCGTGCAACGATTACTTTGACATGTGTTGCACCACGTGCAACAATTTACTTTCGACACGCATTCTATATTGTGAAATGACTTATTTCTGACATTCATTGTACCTCGTGCAACGATTTATTTTCGACATCTGTTGCACCTCGTTCAACAATTTATTTTCGACATTCAAAGCCAATGATCAAATCCGTTCAACACATTCGATATTGACTTATAACTTTCATCGCAACGCACATTCATAATCAACACGTTGCACTTCCTGGAACGTATTATTTAAGTTTTCGTATTGGTGCAACCAGTATTCACCACCCATTGCACTTCATGTGTCGTTTCATTTCTCATTCAATATGTTATATTGCAACAACAACATCTCAAATCTCATTTCACAATTTGTTGCACTTACAGCAACTAACATTTCACGGCTCGTTGCATTCAATGCAATGAAATGTTTTACGACTTTCTCTGCAACATTATATAAATTTGAAGTACTTGCGGCAACGTTACACGACTTTGTATTAGACTTATTGCATGAAACATCCAGTGTGACATCAAGTAGAGTCAAAAGTGATTCGATTGGTGGTGAGCAACTCTTTGGAATTGAAACAAAGCAAGTGTCCTGAGGAAATTGAGCCTAGAGCTCTGATACTAATTTGTCACGCCCCGACCCGGAATCACCCGAATCATCATCCTCGCAGGGGACGTGATGTCGTACGAGCCTAGAGTTGCGCTCGTACAAGGCAAGATGACAAGGTCTCAAAATGGTTATCTTTAATTTGATACTAGCAAATGGAAGAAAACAGAGTATACGAAATAATTCTCTTTATTGACAATAAACTGAGATTACAAAGGCTTTTAATAGCCCAACTGAATTTGCCAGATTGGCTACAACACTCAAGTTATTTCTTGCCTACAAAGGATTTCACCATTCCATACATCATCCCTTCTATATCTCGGTCGTATCAATCCTGTTGCAAGTCCGAGCATCAATGCGATCGCATGCTTCAAACGCTACGGCATTCCATGCCTCTGCGTGATCAAGCGAAGCTTCGCCGCGAGCAATCCATTCTTTGTACCCTACATGAAAGCTGGTAGGGGATCAGTACATTCGTCCTCGTATGTACTGATGAAAAGATCCACTTTCTAAAGCAACATTTAGTGTTTATGTTGAATCATGCAACTTAGCTTATGATCTTGCTATATTCTCCTTAGGGTCGATTTCATGTCATATTCGAAAACGGTAAAGCATGTTATCATGGCAAGCATGTTATTCGAATTAAATATGCAAACAGGCAAGCAAACTCGTGTTTGTTTTATGGCGAGACTCTATACCAGCATAGACGCACTCGCCCTTGCACCGACGCAAGGTGACTACGCCCCATTCTTTCCCTGTCAGGTTATAAGTGCTCTCTATGCAGGATCTATGTGTGCAGGATACATACGTGCCTGCACTTTCAACCCATCGTTCCCTAACTATATGAAGGTCGTTGGCGTATCCGTGCCAGAATGGACTAAAGGTGTTTCTCTGTTTCTTTCATCTCTTTCTTTTCTTTCTTTTCTTTTTCGCTTTTCTTTTCTCAATTTGGGTAGCCCGGTGCCTCTCGTAGTGGGTTGCAATCCCAATTACGGAGACCTTCCATTGCATACCATCACTTGCGGCTTTTCACATCTTGCTAAGTGGTCACTAATCGTCTTATGGATGTGCATCCCTCAAGGATTATATCCCTCCTAGGCCGAACGGTCCCGGTGCTCCAGTGCACCGTTCGAATGGAACATTCCCGTGCACAGGAGATTATCTCAATTTTCTTAAGTCCATTCGACCATACAACGCACTATTATTCAACCAACCAAACATAGTCTTGAGTCCGAGACTCAAACTTTATCATCTCATATTTTTTCCATTAATTTTCTATGTTCTCACATTTTATACTTCGTTTCAATATCCAATGGCATCATGCCTCAACTCAATATTTATCAACCGAACGACCGAAAGGTCCTGAACATTTTTGAGGCATCATATCATATCTGACAATTCCGTTACATTCATGCCACAACTGTACTCTTTCGCAACGAAACCATCTTTTATGATCTCGTGCACGTATGCACATTTTGATACATTTATTATTCTTCTTTCGCATCGTATACTTGATGCACGCGTCGAAGCCGTAATTCCATGTTCTATGCCTTAGTCTTCAATGTACTTGGCTCGTGCACTAGGACACTCGCCTATATTGTCCTTCAATGTGCTAGCCTTTTTAACTCGTGCATGAAGACACGGAATGGCTCGTGCATGAAGGCAGTCGCCGAATATAGTTATCCCATGTTCTTGTGGCGGCTTGCACACTGAGGCGCTCGTCTTTACGATATCCAATGTTCCATAGCGACTCGTGCAATTGATGCACGTTTAATTTCAATTGTTCTAACTAGTGTTCGACACATAATATGATTTATCTTCCGATCGGACATGCCCGTGGCGTCAATAGGTTAACTTAGCATACAATAATATATTCTTACTTAGGCATGAAGGAGTAAAAAGAAGAGTCACTCCACCCACCATAAACAAATACGCCTTGTTGTTTGCCGAGCCGATTCGGCTCGATTTTATAACTTTGTTGCACGGCCAAATCTTCTGACTTAGCCATTTGAGCACTTTTTGTTTCATTGAACTACTCGATCGATTTCGTCCTACCGTGCCCAAGTCTCAACCCGTTACGAAATGGTGATTTGGGTTTTACGGACCCGTTGCGAATGAGGCAAAACATCGACCTCTAATATTTCAGCGTAAATGGATAGCCTGCACATGAAACCAACCAAGATCAATACTTTCATCGATTCGGTCTTACGTCTTGGGTAGATTTGATTTCTTAGAATCTTCGAGCCGACTCAACGCACTTATCCTTCGGGACAATACAGCTCTTTCAATCGATTCAACTCGATTCATTCTTTGGGACAATACAACTCTTCGCATTGACTTAGCTCGATGCATTGCTCGGGACAACGTAACTCTCTTATCGATTCGTATCGATACATTTCATTCGGTCAACGCGACTCTTTGAGTCAACGTCTCAGCGTAATGTGCCGTACGGAGCGGGGCATTACAAGTGTGATGGTAGAGATCAAGCACTACAGCGGCTCCTTTACTCTGTTGATAATATGATGATGAGTTGAATTTGCTCTAACTTTTTGGTGCTTGTGAATGGAACTCTGGGTTGCCAATCAAAAAGATGTCGAAGTTGTTAAAGTTTTCGAAAGCCTTCTGATCGAAGGAAAACTCCTTCATTTTATAGGAGAGCACATATACGATGTGCATAAGGGTTTTCTTTTGCACGCAGGAGCACTGCTTATGGAGATATGGGAGAATCTTATAGTGACTGCACGGTGAGGGCTGCTGCTGAGCTGACACATGGCAGACGCTGAGATTCTCATCCATCAAGATCTCGGGTAGTTATCAACATAACTGAATAAACGACACATAGCGTGCGTTTATTGCTCGATAATGTTAATCGGATGAACCCGAGTAGATTTTGTTCCTATCCTTGAAGTCAGATTTTGTCCATATCTTAGGGGCCACAGTATAAACAAACTGATTGGATATTGCCCTCGTCCGTAGGAACAAACTTCGTTCTTATCTTTGGGAGTGGTGGTTAAACAAACCGATCGTATATTGCTCCTATCAACAGAACCAAACTCTATTCTTATTCTATGAGCAACGGTTTAAACAAACCGATTGGATATTGCTCCTATCAATAGAACTAAACTCCGTTCTTATCTTAAGAGCGATGGTTTAAACAAATCGATTAGATCATATCTAAGAAGATATATATATGCCAGAGTGGCCACACGGAATAATGCCACCTCACCGAACTGCGCATTTATACAAGCTATGTGTCTGATAAGGTCTTGAGATCACTGCACTTTTCGGGCAATAAGGAGACTGCTTCGACGGCAACGGAGTTACTGCACTTTAGGCGACGAGGAGACTGTGCTTCGGTGGCAACGGAGTTACCGTGCTTTAGGGGAACAAGTAGACTATGATTCAATGGCAACGGAGTCACTGTGCTTTAAAGCGATAAGTAGACTGTGGTTCAGGCAACAGAGTCATTGTGCTTTAGGGCGACGTGTAGACTGTGTTTCAAAAAATGGATTCACTGTGCTTTAAGACGACGAGTAGATTGTGCTTCAGGCAACAGAGTCACTGTGCTTTAGGGCGGCGAGTAGACTGTACTTCAGGCAACGAAGTTACTGTGCTTTAGGGCAACGAGTCGACTATGCTTCAGGCAACGGAGTTACTGCGCTTTAGGCGATGAGGAGACTGTGCTTCGATGGCAACGGAGTCACTATGCTTTAGGCGACGAGGAGACTGTGCTTTAGGCAATGGAGTCATTATGCTTTAGGGCGATAAATAGACTATACTGAGGCAACAAGGTATCAGATGGAGCCATTGAATAGGCTGCGCTTCTGGATCGGATGGAAGGAGTTGTGCTTTCGAAGGAGCTGTGCTTCTGGGATAAAACGAGGGAGTTGTGCTTCTGGTTGAACCGAAGGGGCTGCACTTCTGGGTTGAACCGAAGTGGCAGCACTTCTGAGTTGAAGGAGCTAGTTTTGTCGAAGTCATTTTCTGTGAGAACAATTAATGACTGCCCTTGAACGGATGAGTCAAAATTCTCTCTCTTAATTACCACCATTTGGGGGGGCTCGAGAAGCAGTAATTAAAACTTAGTCAAATGAATCTATTTAATGAGATTCATTGTGCTGAGTCCTAGGTTCACCCGATTACTCCGGAGTCTTTTGATCGACTGCCACACGACATGTGGACGTTGGACCACACGGCCCATTTATAAAGAGAAGCTTTTCGGTTAACACTTTGCTCACAGTTTCTTTGTCATTTTTGTGTCATGCTCGACCTTGACTTAGCTTCGAACGGCCATTGGCCTTGCAAAAGTTGACTGTTGGATGTAGATCTATTCGTTCAAAGAAGCTGTGGCTTTGTAGAAGGACAACTACTGAGTTTCGAGATGCTCTTGAGCATTTGGCATAAGGAGTTCGAACCTGAACAACATCTTGGAGGTCTTCGAGATCCAAGATATCGGGGTTGGATTGATTGCATCCAGTAAAGCCTCAGGTTGTGCTCTGCCTCGCTCAATAATGGCTTCATTAGCCATATTGGAGTGGGGATGTGCGCTCTGTTATCCTGGAAGAGCCGCTGGCGATCTTGTGAGCAGGAGCTACATTATTCGTTCGGGCCAGAAGCTGCTTCATTAGCCATATTGGAGTTCCTCCGCATCTGACTAGGAAGTGGCTCGCTCAAACGAAAAAGTGATTCGCTCTGATACTGCTGCACATTTGGGGGGGCTGCGCACTTTCTGAAGACTGTACGTTTGTAGACTTTAGGTATTTAGTCTTTATATGTAATCATGAAGAATCTGTAATAGATCTTTGTAGACATGATTTTAATAAAGAACTTCTTGTTATGCACTGCTTCTCTTGTTTCTCTGAGTTGATGTGCGCAGCTATTTTTTAGTACTTCCTGCGCTTCTATGAAACATGAATGTCCCCTACGCTTTTGTAGATGCTGCACATTTTCATGATTCTATAATAACAGAACGATGCGGACCCAAGAAAATGATACTCTCCGTCTCGATCACTTCTCAGTCTTTGAGTTGTCGACCGACTAGAAATTTAGCTTCAGCCCCTAAAGTCGCTAAACTTCTCGAATGCTCCATATTATGAAAAAATATATGAACGTGTTTTTCGAGAAATTATGCATGAAAGTAATAAAATACTTGTTCCGACCTTGGTGGAGAATTTGTTGAACGTCACAGATGTTTGAGTGAACCAACTCCTGACAATATGTACTTAGATGCAATTGTTTGAGCAGCTTCCTGACGGCCTAGACTACAGATCCCTCCTCCTCTTTACCTCCGTATTTTGAGATAAGGTCTAGACTATTTCAGAGCATATATCCTCGTCTATTCGCTACAACTCAATAAAGAAACTGCATTATCAACAGAAGTCCGACCATTCCTTTGATACTGAACATCTTTCCGAAGCATGTTCCTTGCCAAGAAATCACTATCCGGCCAGTATGAATGTTCATCTTTAAGCCTGTATCAGACAATAGATTTCCTGAGATAAGGTCCTCAAAAATAACTGGTATATGCTACACGTACTCTAGTATTAATGACTTTTTGAAAGTGTAATGCCCTGAATCCGTTGCGGAGCACGGTGCGGGCTAGCGGCCGAATGGCCGAGTCGGATGAGAATTGGGGAAACTTTACCAGGATCGCGGGATAATAAATTGAGATCCTTTCCTCGTTATGGATTGGACTCTTTTGAAATGATGCCCAAGATGCAGTGGCGCGCGTCTTGGGGGAAGAGTTCTATATAAGAGTCGCTTGCCCCGAGACCGTTGCCCTGCTGGTTTTCGATGTTGCTTTTGCTGTTGGCTTTTGTGTGCATTTTCGTGATTGTTTTCGATGAATGTTTTCATGGATTTACTTTCACAGTCTACGCATTTCATATCGAATAACTGAGAGAAAGAGAAGAAGTATGCTGACCAGACGTTGGTGCCAATGCAGGTGCTAACGCGGTGAACCTCGGGTGACGTTGCGTGGAAGACCTCTTTCTCTCGGCAATTCACCAACAAGTGAGTGGCTTTGATCCTTCGACGATCCTTGATCTTCGCGCATAACAATGGTAGACTTGTTATTGCGTTCGGTGCTTAATAAAAGATGCCTAGTAATAATGTGGAAAAGATAATGAAAGATAAATTATCACATGGCTAGGCTTATGTTGCAAATCGAATGACGCTCGTATGCTATAAGAATTGTTTAACAGGTGATGCAAAGACCCAAGTATTGGGCGGTAAGTATATCGGACTTCGGTTCGAAAGAATGGGTTACAAATGAATAGTCCCTTGGTTGGATGAACGAATATACGAGCCTATGGCTCAAGGCAAGTTGGTAAGATGGAAAGATGGAAAAATGGCAAGATGAAATGAGAACTATGAATATGTGTGGAAGATGCTATTATCATGCATGTCGTGTCTCTTATTAGTTAAGTTGCATTGCATGCATGGTCATGGACAACTTGTATACAAGGTAGTTCCCAGAACGGTAATCCGCGGCCACGGACCCGGTTCGTCCTAGGGGGAACAAGGAATTATGCCGACGTACTGGCATCGGTAAACGGGACTTGCAGTGGGGCTAGCTACCCGCACTGAAAGGACGCCGTTGTACCAAGTAAGACGGTCCAGGATGGCGTGTCGCCAGTGACCTTCATATAGACAGGTGGCATAGCTAACATTGTCTTATGCAGGCAGAGTAAGTGGTATTCATAAATATGTACAGGGATGGCTATCGACCGTGGGTAAGATTCACCAAATTGGTGATCAATATAAACTGCTTATGTTAGAACAACATGAATTGCTTATGTTTCTAACATCACTGTATGCTTCTTATATTTCTCATCAAATATATGAATTGTTAATGGACCCTAAGGCAAGATAGAAAGAATACAAATCAATAGTGAACATTCATGTAATTTTACTACTGTTGATTTATGGTGAGATTGGTTACGGCCGCTCACCAGTACATATGTGGCAATGTACTGACCCTCGTCTCCACAGGTGCCGGGAACCTAGTGGATAATCATAGACGCTGAAGGCTTGCTGTCCGACTCTTTAGAAGCTTCGTACATCTTGAAGTTTCCACTTGAAGAAGAAGGCATTTTGCTGAAGGTGGTTATTGCTGCATTATTAATAAAGGGATATGATGTATGGAACAAGTTGTATCTCATTTCAATATTTCTGCAAGTTGTAGCCAAGTTTGGCCTTTCATCTCGGCTGTTTGAGAGCCTTATGTTTATGCAATGTAATTTCAAAGATATCAATAAAGAACTTATTTCAGATCATATCTGTGTTGCCAAAACTTCTCTATCATCCGCTGCGAATCTCTATTCAAAATGTCTCTTTTATAAAAGGAACACGAGCACGCCTTGTACAAGTGCAATTCCAGACTTGTACGGCATCACGCCTTAGCGAGGACGAACGATTCGGCGTGAATCTAAGCGGAGGCGAACGATTCCCGAATCGGGGCGTGACAGTTTGGTATCAGAGCACGGCTTTACATCCTTGGGAATTTCTTGGTTTTAAAGATTTCGAAAAACGACACAAGCTTTATTGCTTCTCGAACAACTTTGGTTTTAAATGTCCCGAAATGAGATGTTCCATACAATAAGTCCATAAATATATTATGAGACTAACAAGCTCCTCTGTTTTACAGAGATGACAAAGGCGGGTACGACAAACAATGCGAGTAGCTCAAGGGTGGTAGCCTCAACCGACCCTATGGAGAGGATGCTGGCTATGATGGAGAGCCAGCAGAGGCAGAACGTGAAGCAATTCGAGGCCCAACAGAAGCAGCTAGATACCCTGCAACAGTTGGTCCGAACAGTGGTGAACAATGGGGCTCAAGGCACTCCAGTCTCCCGAAAGAGCGAACTAGTGGAGGCAGAGGAACCCCCGGCGGCTAAGAAGACCACTGCTGTGGCCGACATTACAAAGTTTAAGAAAATCTGCAGCAAAGAATTCAAAGGGACAGAGGAAGCCACCATTGCTATGGATTGGCTAGTTGAAGTGGAAGACCACCTGGAAGCTTTGGGTATTGTTGGATCTAAGAGGGTCTCGTGTGTGAAACTATTGTTGGTTTCCAACGCACACTACTAGTGGCAAAGTCAGAAAAGAATTCTCGCGGGAGTGAATGGAACAACAAAAATTACTTGGCTGATGTTCCGCGAGGCATTTCTGGCTCAGTACTTCTCTTCGACTGAGCAGCGAGCTAAGGAATTGGAGTTCCAGAAGCTCGAACAGGGGAACATGACGGTGAAGGAGTATGAGGCAGAGTTTTCTAGACTGTCTCAGTATGCGATCACGAAGTTTACTGACGATGCATCTAAGGCTCGTCGGTTTGAGCAGGGCTTAAGGCCTGCTCTGAAGGCTCAAGTCGTGGTTCAGAAATATAAGACTTTTCAGGAGTCTTATGAGCACGCGAAGGAATTGGACCCACACTATTCTGCGACGGCGCCAGTACAAGCGTCGGTGCAGAATCTACATAACAAGAGACCGAACAACGGTGGCAGATATGAGGCGCCAAAGCGTCAGAATTACGGTGGCTACCATCGACCCAATCCGGTTGGGCCGTACTGCAACAAGTGCCACAACAAAGGGCACTTTGCTAATGACTGTAAGGTCTTGGAGGGAGGATGCTATAGGTGTGGTCAATTTGGCCATATGTCCCGCAATTGTCCAGGAAGGGGCAACCAGAACCCTCCAAGGCAGCAGCATCACCAACAATATCAACAGAATCGTGGACAGGCACCACGACCTCCTCAGCTACAACAGAATCAGAGGCCCGGTGCCCAGGGCCGAGTCTTTGCATTGACTCAGGAGGAAGCATCATTTGCATCAGATACTGTCGTGACAGGTATATTGTTATTTAATGGCATTCCTGCACGTACTTTATTTGATTCTGGTGCTTCACATAGTTTTATATCTAAAGACTATGTTAAGGAACATGAAATAAAAATGACAATGTCGGATATGTACCTTAGTGTTAGTACTCCATCAGGAGTGGAGATGCCTACTAACATGATGTGTAGGGATGGTTACATATGTATCGGGAAGAGAAAGCTACCATTAGATGTAGTCGAGCTTGATATGAAAGATTTTGATATCATTCTGGGAATGGACTGGTTAAGTGCATGTTGTGCGACGATTGACTGTGCGAAGAAGCGAGTTATGTTTCGCCTACCTGGAGGAACAGAATTCTCTTACTCGGCCAGTTCATCGGCGAAGGCTTCGATGGTGATTTCAGCTACTACGGCCCGGCGATTGCTTCATTCTGGCTGCGAAGGGTACCTTGCTTCTGTTCAAGACACACGCAAGAATGGTGCAGACTCAGCTAACACTGAAGTCGTGGCAGAATTTCCTGATGTGTTTCCTGACGAGATACCCGGAATGCCTCCGGACCGAGAGATTGAATTCACTATCGATACATTTCCAGATACTCGTCCGATCTCAAGGGCACCATACAGGATGGCGCCTGCTGAATTGAAGGAACTCAAAGTACAGCTACAGGAATTATTAGACAAGGGATACATCAGACCCAGTGTTTCACCATGGGGTGCTCCGGTGCTATTTGTGAAGAAGAAAGATGGAACAATGCGGCTGTGCATCGACTACCGTGAGCTAAACAAAGTTACAATTCGGAACCAGTATCCGTTGCCTCGAATAGACGACCTCTTCGATCAGTTGCAAGGGGCGTCTGTATTTTCAAAGATTGATCTTCGCTCAGGCTACCATCAGTTATAGATCAAACCAGATGACATTTCTAAGTCCGCATTCCGAACCAGATACGGACACTATGAATTCTTGGTCATGCCCTTCGGACTGACCAATGCTCCTGCCGCTTTCATGGATATGATGAACAGAGTCTTTCGGCCCTTTTTGGATAAATTTGCGGTCGTGTTCATCGACGATATCCTAATCTACTCGAAGAACAGAGAAGACCATGCAGAACATTTGAGGACAGTGTTACAGACTCTACGGGAAAATTAGCTCTATGCCAAGCTGAGCAAATGTGAGTTTTGGATGAGTAGCGTGTCGTTCCTAGGGCACGTTATCTCGGCGGAAGGTGTGTCCGTTGACCCAAAGAAAATTGAAGCCGTAGTGGATTGGAAGCAACCCACGTCGGCGAGCGAGATCCGAAGTTTCCTCGGCTTGGCAGGCTACTACAGGAAGTTTGTCAAAGATTTTTCAAAAGTGGCAGCGCCTTTAACTCGGCTAACCCAGAAAGGAGTGGCATTCGATTGGACTGATGAGTGCGAGTCTTGCTTTCAAAATCTGAAGCAACGTCTCGTATCAGCTCCAATCCTTACACTTCCAGATGGCGTCGAGGGATTCCAGATATACAGCGATGCGTCCGGATTGGGTTTGGGATGTGTGTTGACTCAGAGAGGGAAAGTGATATCTTATGCCTCTAGACAGCTTAAGCCGCACGAGAAAAATTATCCAACGCATGATTTGGAATTGGCAGCAATAGTGTTTGCATTGAAATTGTGGAGGCACTACTTATATGGAGTGGCTTGCGAGATCTTCACCGATCATAAAAGCCTGAAGTATATCTTTACTCAAAAGGATTTAAATTTGCGGCAAAGACGTTGGTTGGAGCTTATAAAAGATTATGACTTGACGATCGCGTACACCCCAGGAAAAGGCAATGTGGTGGCGGACGCGTTGAGTCGAAACTTTGTGGGATCACTCAGTGTTGACAAACGAATATTGGAGGAATTGGAAAGCATGGGAATTGAGCTCCAGATTCGTGGCCGAAATGCACAATTGGCTCAACTTCAACTTGAGCCGAGTTTGTTAGAAAGGATAAAGACGGCACAGAGGACAGATGAGTTCTTGATTAAGATTGGCAGAATAGTAGAAAAGGGTGAAGCCAGCGACTTCACCAGGCACGAGGACGGATCATTGCGACTCAAGGGTAGGCTATGTGTCCCGAAGGATGAAGAACTCCGGAAGAAAATCTTGACGGAGGCCCATTACGCCAAGTATTCCTTACATCCGGGAAGTACAAAAATGTATAAAGATTTGCGCACGACCTTCTGGTGGCACGGCATGAAACGAGATGTGGCCCTCTTTGTCTCGCGATGCTTAGCGTGTCAACGAGTCAAAGTGGAACACCAGAGGCCCGGCGGAGAGATGCAGAACCTCGCGATCCCAGAATGGAAATGGGATCATATAACCATGGATTTTATAGTTGGCTTGCCGAAGACGCAGCGGGGGAATGATGCAATTTGGGTCATCGTTGATCGATTAACCAAATCTGCACATTTTCTCGCAATGAAAACCACATGGAGCGTCGACCGGTTGGCTCAACTATACGTAGATGAAATCGTCCGACTGCATGGAGTGCCGGCATCAATAGTGTCGGATCGGGATAGGCGATTTGTATCACGTTTCTGGGTCAGTTTGCATGCTGCCATGGGAACACAATTGAAATTTAGTTCTGCATACCATCCTCAAACCGATGGCCAGACCGAGAGGGTGAATCAGATACTTGAAGACATGCTTCGGCTTTGTGCTATTGATCTGAAGACTAGTTGGGATACTTACTTGCCGCTAGCAGAATTTGCCTACAATAACAGTTACCAGTCAAGTATAGAAATGGCCCCGTATGAAGCACTGTACGGGCGAAGGTGTCGGTCTCCGATTTGTTGGGATGAAGTCGGTGAACGACAGGTACTTGGTCCGGAGATGGTGGAACAGGCCGTCGAGAAGGTCCGCATGATTCGGGAGAAGTTACGTGTGGCACAAAGTCGGCAGAAGAGTTATGCGGATACTCATCGACGACCATTGGAATTTATGGTGGGCGATCACATATTTCTGAAGGTGTCACCGATGCGCGGAGTTATGCGATTCGGTGCGAAGGGGAAGCTAAGTCCGAGATTTGTTGGCCCGTTTGAAATTCTTAAGCGAGTCGGCCCTGTCGCCTATCTGATCGCGTTGCCACCGGCATTGGATGGAGTGCACGATATCTTCCATATTTCCCAACTACGGAAGTATGTACACGATCCAAGCCATGTGGTAGACTTCGGTCCGCTAGGGCTAAGAGCTGACTTGTCTTATGTGGAGGAACCCGTGCAGATCTTGGATAGGAAAGATAAAATCTTGCGGAACCGAGTTGTTTCTTTGGTTCGAGTGCTTTGGCGAAATCATTCTGTCAAAGAGTCGACATGGGAACTTGAGACAGAGGTGAAGGAAAAGTTTCCTTCGTTGTTTGACCTAGGTGGGTTTGTGTTTAAGTTTCGAGGACGAAACTTTTTGTTAGTGTATTAATATGTAATGCCCTGAATCCGTTGCGGAGCACGGTGCGGGCTAGCGGCCGAATGGCCGAGTCGGATGAGAATTGGGGAAACTTTACCAGGATCGCGGGATAATAAATTGAGATCCTTTCCTCGTTATGGATTGGACTCTTTTGAAATGATGCCCAAGATGCAGTGGCACGCGTCTTGGGGGAAGAGTTCTATATAAGAGTCGCTTGCCCCGAGACCGTTGCCCTGCTGGTTTTCGATGTTGTTTTTGCTGTTGGCTTTTGTGTGCGTTTTCGTGATTGTTTTCGACGAATGTTTTCATGGATTTACTTTCACCGTCTACGCATTTCATATCGAATAACTGAGAGAAAGAGAAGAAGTATGCTGACCAGACGTTGGTGCCAATGCAGGTGCTAACGCGGTGAACCTCGGGTGACGTTGCGTGGAAGACCTCTTTCTCTCGGCAATTCACCAACAAGTGAGTGGCTTTGATCCTTCGACGATCCTTGATCTTCGTGCATAACAATGGTAGACTTGTTATTGCGTTCGGTGCTTAATAAAAGATGCCTAGTAATAATGTGGAAAAGATAATGAAAGATAAATTATCACATGGCTAGGCTTATGTTGCAAATCGAATGACGCTCGTATGCTATATGAATTGTTTAACAGGTGATGCAAAGACCCAAGTATTGGGCGGTAAGTATATCGGACTTCGGTTCGAAAGAATGGGTTACAAATGAATAGTCCCTTGGTTGGATGAACGAATATACGAGCCTATGGCTCAAGGCAAGTTGGTAAGATGGAAAGATGGAAAAATGGCAAGATGAAATGAGAACTACGAATATGTGTGGAAGATGCTATTATCATGCATGTCGTGTCTCTTATTAGTTAAGTTGCATTGCATGCATGGTCATGGACAACTTGTATACAAGGTAGTTCCCAGAATGGTAATCTGCGGCCACGGACCCGGTTCGTCCTAGGGGGAACAAGGAATTATGCCGACGTACTGGCATCGGTAAACGAGACTTGCAGTGGGGCTAGCTACCCGCACTGAAAGGACGCCGTTGTACCAAGTAAGACGGTCCAGGATGGCGTGTCGCCAGTGACCTTCATATAGACAGGTGGCATAGCTAACATTGTCTTATGCAGGCAGAGTAAGTGGTATTCATAAATATGTACAGGGATGGCTATCGACCGTGGGTAAGATTCACCAAATTGGTGATCAATATAAACTGCTTATGTTAGAACAACATGAATTGCTTATGTTTCTAACATCACTGTATGCTTCTTATATTTCTCATCAAATATATGAATTGTTAATGGACCCTAAGGCAAGATAGAAAGAATACAAATCAATAGTGAACATTCATGTAATTTTACTACTGTTGATTTATGGTGAGATTGGTTACGGCCGCTCACCAGTACATATGTGGCAATGTACTGACCCTCGTCTCCACAGGTGCCGGGAACCTAGTGGATAATCATAGACGCTGAAGGCTTGCTGTCCGACTCTTTAGAAGCTTCGTACATCTTGAAGTTTCCACTTGAAGAAGAAGGCATTTTGCTGAAGGTGGTTATTGCTGCATTATTAATAAAGGAATATGATGTATGGAACAAGTTGTATCTCATTTCAATATTTCTGCAAGTTGTAGCCAAGTTTGGCCTTTCATCTCGGCTGTTTGAGAGCCTTATGTTTATGCAATGTAATTTCAAAGATATCAATAAAGAACTTATTTCAGATCATATCTGTGTTGCCAAAACTTCTCTATCATCCGCTGCGAATCTCTATTCAAAATGTCTCTTTTATAAAAGGAACACGAGCACGCCTTGTACAAGTGCAATTCCAGACTTGTACGGCATCACGCCTTAGCGAGGACGAACGATTCGGCGTGAATCTAAGCGGAGGCGAACGATTCCCGAATCGGGGCGTGACAGAAAGTCCATAATGTTGGTACCGATCCCTAGATCTTCTGTATAAGACCTGTTCGCCATCGAGACCTTATTTGAAGGTAGGCTCGTCCTTGGTGAACAGCTCTTCACGTTGTCAGATTCTCTAGTGTCCGTCCACAAGTCATCAACAACGCTAGATGACTCAACATTTGTAATCACAGCATCCAAGTTAACTAATCAAAACAATCAAATTGAGCTTTACCTTGCTATTTTGTTTTTGAATCGGATTTGTAATTCTCCTTTAAATTGCCCTCCAAGCCACACTCGTAACTAATCCTATAAAACTTGATGGAACTGGTATCCCCAAGACTGCGTATTGATCTATGCAACATAACCATACCCATGCGGCATGACGACAAAGTTAATCTAAGCATGTATCAATGTGAATCCTTCAATAGAAAAAATTCTAAGATGACGGATTGGTGTGTGTATCAATTAATAAAACATGGATAGGTTTATCTCGTGACCTAACCCTTCAATGACGGAAACCAGGGTTCACAAATTATACCTGAAGCGGTAAGGAGTTGATGACAGTTTCCAGCAATTCTTGATTGATCGTAACCTCAGATCTTCTACCGTATTCCTTCCTCGAGTTGGACTTCATGTGGGCGATGGTCTCCCAACTTTTTTTCTCTTTGGCTGTCCTTCCTTTCTCTCCTTTCAGGATGAACGAACTAGAGAAAGATGCTCCTCTTTTGATACATATAATTATCATGACCCGCACCCGAAAGTTCGAGCATGAGTACGTGGAAGCACGCCTAGCATATGCCGCAGTGTCGGCGGTAGTAAGCTGTCTAATCCTCAAGTATATACAAATTCTAAATCCAGCAACATACATAGATTATAATAACCAGAATCTAACTCAATCACAAGTACTAACAGATAGATATAAAATGGAAAAATATATCCACAAAGTACAAATCTGATAGTCAAGTACAGTAATCTCAGAAATGGTACAACTCAGCAAATATTCTGATAACAGAAATCTAAATGATAGAAAGTAAAGACTAAGCTAAACTAAGCATCCACCAGTGGTACATCTGCTATGTCATCTCATGTATCCTTAGCTAAGTCATGATCTGCCTCAGGTGTGCCATAGTAAGTGGAACACCCGTTCTCTAAGTCATCGCCTAAAAATGTTGTTATCCAGTCAAGATTGGAGCAAGTACAATTCATGATCTACTATTCATGACATGATAGAAACTGTATGACATGTAGTAGAGTAGGAAACAAGACTAAATTAACGATAATCATGATCTGACGAATATAGAAACAAATGTAAGACTAATCATGGCATAAAATCAAACATGTGACATAAATAATATGAAATGCAAAAGTCATCACTACGCTAAGTGTGTTTGAAATACCACGTTATATATGTGATCGGGCTAAGGGATCTACATGGTCAGGCTCAATCATACATGTAGTGTATGATTAGCTGTCAGGCACGAAATTGATTTTGATTACATATATACTAAGGTATTTCGCGTCCAACTAATAATTATGGATTTAAATCAGAATATGGACAAGATAAACACAGAAGCATGGAAAACACGATAATCATGATATAGAATCCACAATACTAATCTCGTGTAAGAGTCGTGTCGATAATCAGGAATGTACATTTAAAAGCATGAAATAGAACAACTATCAGGAAATGAAAGTGATCATTATGAGTACTTGCCTCGGGTTTCTGAAGTCGACGTATGCGATACGAACGTGTTGACATGGAAAGTATCACAGTCTATAGTCCAGAATAATAATCCCAAATAAGTCGTCGAAGATCATAATGTCCCATAAATGTCCAAGATCGAATCCGATGTCCATAAAGCCAATGATTGATTAGAAGATCGAGTGAAGTCACCGAATAGAAATGCATGAATATATCACGATAGTCGAAAGAAGAGCAGCATTAAATCCCTAAACTATTTTGAAAATAATTAAAACTAAGTTTTTATTAGTAAATTTATTTGAAATAATAGTTGGAAATATTTATTATGCTAAACCATATATTTTGGGAAATACTATTTATAGCTAAAATATATTTTAATTAGACAAAACACTATATTAATATTCATATGTAAAATATAATATAAAACCATTTTAAGTTCTAATTGAAATCAAAGATAAATAGGTTAAATTCTATTTGTAATTTTTCATTGAATTATTAATTAATAAATATAATAAAATAACAATATAAAATTACATGTACTAACATATATATAATATACATATCCAAATATACCATATATATATATATTTTAAAATGACACCCCCTTTTTATTAATAAAGGCTCGAAGACATATATATATATATATATATATATATATATATATATATATATATATATATATATATATATATATATATATATATATATATATATATGTCTTCGAGCCTTCATTAATAAAAAGGGGGTGTTGTTTTAAAATATATATACATATATATATATATATATATATATATATATATATATATATATATATATATATATAAAAAAAAAAAAAAAAAAAAATATATATATATATATATATATTCCTCATCCCCAAAATAGAAAATATATATATATATATATATATATATATATATATATATATATATATATATATATATATAAATATATATATATATATATATATATATATATATATATATATATATATATATATTCCTCATCCCCAAAATAGAAAATTCGGAGACCTTCCGTGACTTTTGACCCATCAGCTTATGCACCTTCACCAACAAAATTATCTCTAAGATCATCGCCAGCCGCATGTCTACTCTCCTCCCCAAGATCATATCCGAGGAGCAAAGTGGTTACGTCCCAGGACGGAACATCACTGACAACATCCTACTAGCGCAAGAACTGATCACATGCATGAAATTTCCTACTAGAGGCGGGAACGTAGCCATGAAGGTAGACATAGAAAAAGCATACGACCGTCTGGACTGGCAATTCATGATCTGGGTGTTCAGGGCATTCGGCTTCTCGGAGCCTTGGATCGATATCATCTTCCGATCCGTTAGCAACTCCTGGTTCTCCACAGTCATCAACGGTCAGGCGGAGGGGTTCTTCCATTCTAGTCGCGGAATCAAACAGGGAGATCCTTTATCTTCCACTATCTTCATCATCGCGACTGATGCGTTGAGCAGAAACCTCAAATGTATGCCGAACACGCCCGGATTTTACTACTTCCACACCACTACCGGATGTTCGTTAATTACTCACCTCGCCTACACCGATGACAGCCTTATCTTCTCCTCTGGAGACATTGGGTCCATGGAAGTGGTCCACAGAACGCTTGAGAGATACTCTAGATGCTCAGGTCAACGAGTTAACTCCTCTAAAAGCGTTATCTACACCCACTATAAGGCTGACATGAACCACTCGGCTACTCTCTCCAACCTGACCTCCTTCTCCATCGTATACCCGTCGTTCAACTATTTGGGATGCCCACAGGTGTATGGTAAATCTGATTCTGGGATGTTCGACGGCATGGTGAGCAAAATCAGAAAGAAGATCGCAGGTTGGCATAATGATACCCTCTCTCCGGGTGGGAAGATGATCCTGATCAAGCATGTCCTCTCCTCCATTCCCATCTACTCCCTGGCCGTTAGCTTCCCACCAAAAAAGGTGCTATCCTCTTTAGAGTCCCTATTCTCCAACTTCTTCTGGGACACAATAACGGCATGGACAAGCACCATTGGGCCAGCTGGGACTCGATGGCCAAGCCAACCACAGAGGGAGGGCTAGGATTCAGCCGTCTTCTTCATATCGTTGACGCTTACTCTATGAAACTGTGGTGGAAACTTTGTACGGGAAACTCGCTCTAGAATCGGTTCATGAAGGCCACATACTTTCGATACTCCCACCCCATGATGGTCGTCGCCAACACCAGATCCTCCATGAACTGGAGACGCATCTTTCACGACTGTAGCCTCGCAGAACCCCTCATCCGCCTGCAGTTTGGCAACGGTTGCTCGTCGTTGGGTCATAAACGGTGGCTCGGGGACAACATCCTTAGCCAACTGCATCCTTCCCCCCAAACTGTGCTATCCGTGATTTATGGGACAGCAACTCTGGCTGGAGATGGGACAGAATGACTGACTGGCTTGGGCCAGACGTAGCTAACAGACTCGTTGCCTCAGATGTGCGGATCAGCGGTGACCCGGATAATCTGAGATGGTCCTCCACCCCTAATAGAGGTTTCTTGCTGGCCTCCGTCGGGGTCGTGGCTAGAGGCATAGGCTCTCCGGCTCCTTACACCGCTCCCTTCTGGCAGTCTTGCATCCCCAACAAATGGTCTGTTCTTATTTGGAGTGCGCGATGTCAGAAGATACCCACTGACGACTCTATCACCGCTATTGGCTTCAACCTGTCGTCGTGTTGCCACTACTGCACACACCCCCAGGCTGAAACAGCTGAACACGTTCTGCTATCTGGAGAACTTTCCTCTCAGATCTGGTCCAGCCTTTCTAGCAAATGCAGTCATGCTTATCCGACCGGTGGCTTCAACGATCTTTTTGCCAAATGGGGAAGGTCCCATGGGTATCGGATCTTCGCAGCCGCTGGTATTTGGGTTCTCTGGAAGAATAGAAACAAATTCAGATATGAAGGGCGGCTATACCACTCCAACTCTCTGATCAAGGAGGTCCTCAGACAGGTTGCTAAAGTCAGCCGACGCTGCAACCATCTATCGAAAAGTTTCTGAAGGAAGCTGACCTAAGCCGAGGGAGGGCGGGTGAGCATGGCTCACTACTAGCATGTTTGACACGACTTGTTTTGTTTTAGTCTATTTTGTCTTTTAGCGTTTGACGCGGTTACTTGTATAGGCTTCGGCATTTTGCGCCTGATACATCAATAAAGTTCGTTCTTCTTAATATATATATATAATATATTTTATATATATTTTATATATATATATATATTATTTTATTTTATTTTATATATACATATGTAGAATTTCTAGGGCCACTGGGCTTTAAGCCCAGCCCACTGCTAAATCCCTTTATTAAAAGAATTAAACTTACTGGAACCGGGCTTGAAGCCTAAGTCCAAGTGTTCATTAGGGTTTAAAACCCTAGTTGAAAGGAGAGAAAGAGTAGTCGTTGACTGCTACTTCATTATAAAGAGGAGAGAGAACGAAAAAGAGATGGTGAGAGAAACAAACGAGGACTCACAGTCGGCGAAGTCGCCAGCTGGACCAGGCACGACGTACGACGTCGGCTAGGTAGCACTGGATGCTGGCAAGGCTGACACAGTGTCACACGAACGAGCACGGGGCGGTGTTCGTCGATGGGCTGTGCCGCTGGTACTCTAGGGAGTGCCAGATCTGGGTCGTCGGAGCGGAACACGACGGCGAAAAGCAAATCGACGGAGGTGACTGAGTGCAGAGTCGGTGTGGAGATGAGGATGGCTTGGCCAGGTGGTACTGTGGCGGTCGACCATGGCCAGGGGCGATGGCCGGAGTTCAGGTGAGTAGGTTTCTATGTTTTGGTAGTGTGTTTATTGTGGTGGTCGTGAGGGTGGCGGTGAACTGTGTGGTGTAAAGAGGGTGGCGATGATAAAGGGGCGGTGAGGTTGGGCCGGGAGATGAGTGGTCTAGGTGGTGGCTAGGGTTGGTGGTGGTGATGATGTTGTGTTGGAGTCGGGAGGTGGGGCGGTAGCGAGAGGGGTGGTCGAGTTGGGTCAGTGAGATAGCTGGGATGAGGTGTTGGAGGTTGTGGCTCTAGTGGTCATTGGTAACTGGGTCGACGACGGTGGTGATGGTTCTGTGGTGGATGCGAAGTTAGGCATGTAGTGGTGGTCGGAGTCATGGCGAAATAGAGATCGGAGTAGTGGCGGTAGAGTTCGTGATGGTATGGTGAGGAGACAGTGGTGGTCGGAGTCAATGGTGTGGTCAGCCAGGCAGGTGGCTGGCCGGGTGGCTGCCAATCGAGTCATAGGTGTCACGCCCCAGAACCAGAATACTGGAGAGCGGGGGACAGACACAGCCAGCTACGTACATTAAAGTGCAACCCACCTCGCAATACCGTCACGACTGTCTAGATGCATGAGAGTTTATCTACAAGCCAACGATCTCTTATAGTCAAGAACAAGCCTAGTGTCTCAATCTCAAGCAAGCAAATAATTATTACAAGATGCTAGATCACCAGACATATAAAGTAAGGTATCTCAAACATTACATATTCAGATGATCATGAAGCTAGTCATACAAAATGCGAGACTAGCAAGAGTTAAGTCATACATGATTAATTCTAGGATTTGTCAATCATGTTACAGCTCTTAGGCAGACAAATAAAGTTTCAACACGAGCTAACACTTGCTTGACGGCTAAACGCCTCAAAAAATAATTTATAATAGAGTGGGAGAGCAAAAATAAGAAATCTACTAGTTGTTAGGATTACGCCTGGTGTTCACCATCTGGCTGGAAGCCAGGTAGATCCTCGGGTGCTACTTCGAAATCTGACCATACAAAACCAGTTGGGCAGACCCCAGAAAAAGCAAGTGCCACAAGGGGGGCTCCACTTAGGAACTAAAACCAGCATAAACGGAATAGAAGAACTGACAAAAGAATATAATTAAATAACACAAAAGACATGTATTAAAGAACATATTAGCTTGTATTAAGAAAACAAGAGGTGGAATATAATTCCCATATTAATCATGAGACAATCATTCAGGCACGGCCAATCAAGACCTGCGGCTTGCTATCATTAGCTAACTAGGGTTGTCACAGGCCTAGTTACTAACAAGATGCAATGAGATGTTCCCGCACTCATAAGCCCTACAGACTATCCAGGTTGTCCAGACGGGGTTACAAGAGTTACAAGATTACTGGTGTACTTTAGTACTTATGATTCAAGAGGAGCAATACATGACAGTGTGCTGAAAATGTGCCCTACTCATCGACAGGCTACAAGTTTACAGGTGTGGTCGGGATAACGGGATTGCCTATAACTAGAAAATCTTTCTATATGAACTATTTGATCAATCTAGTCATTAACCTAGTCAGATTCATTATGAATCCCTGACCGTGGTAACCAGGAATCCATGTCCTAGACATGATGCAAGACGAGACAAGTAGCTTGTACAGACACAATCAACCAAGGAGTCAAGGCAAGAGTTATACTAGCAAGACAGGAATAGTTGTTGCAACAGCAATCAAGATTATACATGTCAGGTCAGGTTTACTTGTCATGTCAAGATTACTTGTCAGGAGTACACCCCGATGGGCCACTATCAAGATTATCAAGATGGGTTCATATTATCATGCTCAAGTTACTAATTCAAGATCATCAAGTGGTCAAGATGGGTCTTCACAATTTAGGCCTAGTACATAAACTTACAAGGAAGATCAAAGACATTCATGGGAACGAAAGTGAGGCAGGAAGATTCTTGAAGCCAAGAAGAAGATCTATAACTTTCATGTGAGTTTTTCAATATTTTAGCTACAAAATAGCTTAAATAAGCAAAAAAAAATCATTTACGGTGATCCGTGCACGGGAGCGCTGCACGCGCAGGCAAAACTGCACACGGCGCACGATGCGCGCATGCATGTCATGCGGTCTGCGTACTATGCACAAAATATACTGTACGTATAGACAAAACTGCCTACGGCAAACGGTGCACGCAAGCACTACCCTTGGCACACGGCCAAAGAATCGTACGGGCGTGCGGCAAGCGAAACGCTCAGCGTGCTGGTGTACGGCGCACATGGCACGAAGGCACGATGCACGGATGATGTCACGACCCGTACCCAGTATAAGGACACGAGACCGTGGGTACATCCAGCCTACACCGCAGTGTCGGTGGTAGAACGCTATCCTAAGTCTCAAACAAAAGCTAAACACAATAACGTACCTGTCCAATATAGATATACTCTCCAAATGGAGGACAATCTCAGTAGAATACAACTCAATCACAAAATAACTAAGAGATATAATCAGCACAATATGGAATAGATAGATCTCTAAGTTCATACAAAACCAGAATTTAAAAGAGTTTAAGTGTTATCAACCCCACACAGAGTACAACTCAAATATATAGCAAGAAACTAAAAGACACAATCCAACAGTCCTAGCAGTCTACTCCAAGCACTATTGGTGTCTCCTCTAGGCCAGTTGGATCCTCCAAGTTCTCTGTAAAAATTTTAACGTTATCCAGTCAGGATGGGAACGAGCACATATCTCTGAAAGCAGTTCCAAAATATGGTAGGCAATATAGAGCTAACAGTAGAATAAAATACATGACGTGCTGTAAAAAAATACAGGAATACAGGAGATATGGATACGTAAACTGAGTACATGAAATATAATAAAGAATCTATGAACTATAATAAATATAAGTATTTCAGAGCACAAGATGGTTATGTGATTGGTTTAGGTTTGTACACGAGTATTCTATGGTGACTCCATTATACGTGAGGGTATAATAGACATATACACGAGTACACTAAGGGGTTTAATCACATAACCACTTCTACTCCCCCTACCCTAATCAATACACAAGGATCTAATCAAGTTACGTTATGTACATGATAGTTAGTTTTGTACAATAAGCACATGTGAGCACACGAGAGTACATGAGAGCACATGCTTTGTACATGAATAATACGAATACAAGGAGTACACGATGCACATAGTAAAGTACATGAACATGAAATACCCGATGCACCAGTTAAGGGGATAACATCTCATGACCAGATCCATAGAGTACTGGTCCGTAATAACAATGTGTCAACATCAAGTAAAATAGTCTAAAGCCGGCAATATAGATACTATCATGAATGAAACTAACAGAGAATATACTCGCCTTACCCTGAGTAACTGATGTGTACAAATGTCTGAACTGGAGTAACAAAGTCCTATTTAGAGAAATAGATTTTACAAAGTGTTTAATATTGAATAATTGAGTTATACAATACAATCTACATGATACTAGGCCTCTCTAGGTCAAAGTCAACTCTGGTCAACCCTCTTAGTCAATAAGTCAAATTTTAGGGTTTGGTCAACTATCTACTCAAACAAGGTCAATAAGTCAACATTTGTCAATGTTAAACTATTGGGTCAATTTGGTCTTAACTAGTCTAGTCAAGGTTTGGACACCAAATCCTATATTTACTAATCCCAAACTCTAACTATACCATAACCAAGCTCATATCCTAAACATCATCTATGCATACCATGACATACTCTACATCAATACTACCCTTCCTACAACCATGTCTAACCATAGAACATATACCTATATATAATACCCATATCTCAAATATCCCCAATACCTATATGTAACTACATATGTAAGGTATATTCTAACCTCTTATGTAATATTCACACACACACACACATATATATATATATATATAAAATATATTATATATATATATATATATATATATATATATATATATATATATATATATAATATAAAAAAAAAATATATATATATAATATATATATATATATATATATATATATATATATATATATATATATATATATATATCAACATAACCCACATATATATCTAATGTAAACATGCGAGTACATATATGAGAATTTCAGGACAGATATCTCTAATGCAGGCATGCTAATAGGTAATCTCAATGTACAGTGGCCTATGTTTGAATGCATTGGAGGAAGGCAACCATGTCCTATTGCAGGGCATGGAAATGTGGTCATGGCAGTGAGCAATTTTAGGGAATTGCTCAGATGCAGAACAGGAAGTAGTACAATCTAATGTGTGCAGGGTTACTTGGACAGGTGCAGTGGAGGATTCTGATGCAGAACAAATGAGTGTCCTGTGAATGCAATTACAAATACAACCAAATGCAGTAGATGTAATATAAGGTGCAGGTCTATACTAATTGAGATATGTAGTATCTCAAAGTGCAGGCAGTAAACTATATGTGCAAGGTAAATAAATACATTATAGGGTTCAATCAAGGTAATGCAGTGAACTGAACTTAGAGTAATGGATCTCTATGAATGTTGTCTAAGACTGAACTAATACAAATAGGAAACTAAATGGAAGGGGGTTGGTACATCTCCAACTGAATCCTAAAAAGAAGCATGGACAAACAGTAGGTATGCATCCTTAGACTGATACATGTAGTAGTGAAATGCTAAGTGCAAGAGGTTGAGCATATGTCTCAAAGCAGGGCAGTATATTAGTTCAACTAGACTTGAGTGATGAAGAGTGCAGTGAACAAGAATGACTTCAAGACTCAAGTCATTACATTTAATGAAGAAATTCAGGTAATATTCTGATACAGGATATGAAGGTTAGTGAAGAGCAGTGTACTGTACATGATCTGATACATGAGTATCAGAGCACACAGAGACCTATTGGGGTCTGATGCAATATCTTCACTCAAGTGCAGTGGATGCAATTACTCCTAATGTACAGGCCAAGAACAGTGGAAAGATGCATAATACAGTGAACATTTAGTATGTGTAGTGAAATTAGGTTTGCAGTATGCCAAATTGGGGGCAGTACATGTGAAAGGTTATGCAGTTATCAGATATCTGATATTAAACTATCATATGCAGGAATGCAACATGGGGTTTCAGAACTTGCAATACAGAAAATATGTTCAGATGCAATGAATTGAAATGCATCTAATGTAGGCATGGTACAGGACAGGCATGTAGCAGTGAAATGTATACAAGGCATGAAGAAGGATCTGTAGGATATGATGTTCAGGCACCAATGTAATAGGAAGAGCTAAACCAAGGTCTAGGGATACATGGATATGCAGTAGAAATTTGAATACAATGAAGGGCAGGTAACTAACTAATGAACCTATGCATGCACTGGACAAGGAGGTACTGCTCAAGGGTCTCATATGGACTGAAGTCCAAGGGTATAAGGCTGGTCCTAATGCAAGACACATCCCCAGGTAGCAGGACAAGTCAACTGAATGCAGGCCACAATGGACATAATCATGGGTCAAAGGCTAATTCTAAGGATGCAAGACATACATCAAGTAGAAAGAAGATTGGATCAATGTAATGCATTGGGCTGGTCTTAAACTGAGATTCAAACCAAACTGTAATATGGAGAGCAAGACATAGGCTAGTGGGTGAAAAAACCTTGTGGAGTGGTGAAGACATTACTTGGACATAAGGGATAGGACATAGCTCTACAAAATTAACTGGGCATGAGGTAAAGAGGTCTGAACCTATCATGAATGCTCGACTACTCATATAACAGAAGTCAGGACAAATGATGGTAGGACAAGCCTATACAAAGAGAGATGTGGACACAAATGGGGTTTGGACTGAACAGTAGCCTATAACTAATCATATGACTGCACACCTTACAACAAACTGAACCAACAGTTGGACATGACACAAGTAATACAGTGAACAAGCTAAGTGTATGCAGTGGATAGTGAAAGTGTAGGACAACTAAGGGGAATGTGGGTTAAGGCTCATGTGAGGATGCAGTGAATGTAGGTGTAGTGAATCAAGTAGTGCAGGACAGATCAATGCTTGGCAATAGAGCTTAGTAGGAAGGGTGAATAGGTATAACGTGAATGTGGACAGGAATTAAGGATTGGTCAAGTAGTAAAATGGACAGGCATCTAAGCAACATGGTTTAGTTTCTGTGTGATGTAGGCCATCATCTACATGGTGTGGACAGAACTAAAGGAGAAGGCATGACAGGTATGTGTGTGTGTGTGCAGATGATGCAGTGGTATAATAGCAGTGCAGTGCATGTATGTAGACAAAATGGGCTTGCAGAGGTATAGAGCTAACAGATCTAGGTGACTAGATGATGATAACAACAGCGTAAAGCCTAATAAATGGACTGCACACAGAATTTGCCACACAGTGAATAGAACACATAGCCCGAGTCTCCCCATGATCGAATTACCCCATCAAATCAACTCTAAATCCCATAAAACAGACCACACATATATAGCAGTATATTAGCAACATTATTGTATAATTAACATTTGAATAATAAGCAAGAAAAGTCCTAAGAGACATTTCATCGAACACTTGGTGTGCGTATCCGACATTCTTGTGATACGTACATCAAACGAATCTGAAATTGATCCAACTTTTTCCTAATGCAAGAGGGATCCTAATTGGATGCATCTACAATAAGGAATGTGAATTTAGAGGGTTTAGAGGCCTCTTACCGATTGGGAGTTGGAATTCCAATGAAAAGTTTCTAGATCTAGAATCTCCTCCAAGCTTCAAGGCTCCAAATCCTTCCTAGCTAGCCAATAGAGTCTTCTCCTCTCCAAGGGAAGAGAATGAACCTAATTTGGGTAAAATTGGATAAAAAAAGGTATAGGAGCAATTTGGGGAAGAACACTAAATTAGGGTTAGGGTTCTTGATGAAAGAGGAAAGAAGGGGACTAATGATACTATATATAGCATGGTGGGGCTGTTCTTGGCTGCTATAGCCGGCCATAAGGTCATAGGCTAGGGTTTCATTAAGTTACAATAGCTAAAAGTCTTCATATTATCAATTTTATGGCCTTTTAGAAGAAGGGCCCAAGTGGCTTATTAATTCAAGTCACAACTGACCTCTACTAGCCATTCTAACATAATTAGAGTCCAACTAACTAGTCTAAGTCCATTAGCTAGGTCTCAAAGATCATGGTTAGTCTCTAGTCAAGGTTGTTCTAAGGTTTCACTAACTAATGATACTAACACATTACATTAAATAATATAATATAAAATAATCAAGAATTCACCAATTGATATCACTAACATGATTTAATCCACTAAATATTAACTAAAATAATCTATTTCACAAAAGTTCAAAAATACCCTCATTTTAGAAAAGTGGTAGTCACAAGCGCACGAAAAAAAATTGCACGGGCGCGCGGCACGCGAAATGCGCAGTACGCGGGTGCACGGCGCGCATGGCGCAGAGGCACGGTGCGCGGCAAAAAATAGCACGGGCGCGCAGCACGCGGGTGCACAGCGCGCATGGCGTAGAGGCACGGCACGTGGCAGAAAATTGCATGGGCCCACGGCACGCTAAGCGTACAGCGCGCGGGTGCATGGCGTGCATGGTGCGAAGGTACGGCGTGCGTGCGGCACAGTTCATCGTCCCGACAGCACCGAAGATGTGCCGGAACCCATGAACAAAAGAATGGCATAACTTCGTCATACGAAGTCGAAATCAAGCGGTTCAAAAGCCAAAATTGGGTGAAATTAAATTTCCCACAACATTGAACCATTAGATCTAGGAAATAACAAACTTAAAGAGATCAAAACCAAGAAAAATAAAAAAATTACAAACTTAGATCTACAAAAATACAACTATCAAAACCAAAAACTCCAAGTTCTAAAGAGGCTTAGAATCAAGCAAGGAAGACAATGGTCCAATAAAATTTAAGATCCATTATGAAGCAAGTTGCACTTACCTAGGGCTTGGTAGGTGGAAGGAGTATGAAGAAGATGAAGAAATAAATAAGAAATAATGAGAGGAGGGAGAAGAGGTTGGTTTATGTACCAACCTATCCATTTCAACCCAAACCAAAACAAACCAAGCCAAGTCAAGCCAAGCCGAACCGAACCAAAGGAGAATTAAACCAAGACTGGCTAAACAAGGCAAGTCAAAATATGGGTCACCTAACAAATGTCAGAATTTCGTACACGTATACTGAAAATATGTGTAACAGAAAATGAGAGTGACAATGGGGCTGGGGAGGTCCGAAACAGATCGGTGGAAGAATTGGTCGGGGTGGAGCGGCAGGGAAAAGTAGCATGGAAAAACTAGCTGGAGTTTGCCGACGAGCGGCGGAGCTAGGCGGTCGAAGGAGTCAGGCAGGAGAGAGAGTGAGTAAGAGAAAATTTGTGTAATAAATTAGTGGAGAGTCCCCATTATTTTAATAGTAAGAAATTGGAGTGTTCTCCACGCCCAAGTGGCAATAAATGTAATATGTAATAGATCTAGCGACAATAGTGGAATGGGCTAACTAACTACAACTAACCATTAACTAAATGCTAACTAATCTAGTAATTAGGCTAATGAATAATTAAGACTAACTAACAATTGGTCATGCACTAGCCCAAAATTATAGGCCCATAATTCAAGCCCAAGGCTTGGTAGACAATTAGAGTAGCTAGCCCACAATCCAAACCCAAGGTTTGGTAGGCTCACAAAGAATTAATTATTAATAAAAAAATAAATCTAAAAATGAAATTGATTAATTATTAAATAATAATAATTATAACTAAAAATTAATCCACAAATAAATTTGAAAAAAAAAATATTTTTATAAATTCCAAAATAAAGAAATTTGAAATCTAGGTAGTTATAATAACGACAAAAAATAGAGGATATATATAGGCTACGGTAGGGACCATAAGAAGAAATTAGGTTTAGGTCTCCTAACGGGTCTAGGTATCACGTGTTCAGCCCGAACATATAATCCAGGCCTGTTAACAATAGCTCGATCCACTAAAGAGCTACTATTGTACTACATTTCTAATCCCAAATTACGTTTATGGGCTCCTTCTTACTTGGTTGTCTTCCCATTTTAAGATATCGAATGTCCGTCAATTAAAATAAGTTACTGAAAACTATATTGACGGACAACTTTTATCCTTAAGTAGTACTATTCCACTTTATTTGTCATGTCGGATATAATCCACTTGCATGGTTTATATGACAATCCTTATGAATTCCTTAAGGGGACATCATCAACCCGATACGTCGGAACATGAATTATTTTTATAATCAACAGCCCATCATACACATAATGCCATTACCCAATCCATAGAGGTTATTAACTTATTATGAATCTTACTCTTTATGAATCAAAGTAATGCATACTACATATACATGTTTGTTATTATATTCAGATTAAGAATACAAGCATCCATAATAACAAAGGATTTTGTTCTCTTATGTAGTCAGTACAAAAAGAACAACCTTAAGTAGTCATGTTCAATACATATAAAATGCACTAGTATAAACCTATAGTCAAGATAGACTAATACCAGATTACACTACAACCTTACCAATGGTATATCCAAATCCGTCTAGCTTGTGAACCATTTATATATTCTACAACTGACTGATAATATAATCGTCTACACGTCACCACACACCAATATCTACAATGTAGAATATCAGACACTTGCATTAATATATAACAAATATAAAATGCCAACATTTTTCCATATGACTCTCATTCAAAAATAATAGAAATATATAGTTAATACGAAAGTGATGTTTTTAGTATATAACCTTAATGTCTTCATGTTGGATGATTATGCTCCTGGAGAATCTATGCGCCTATACAATCGAACCCATACGCATTATTCATCACTTTGGGCAAGAATCATACACATAATCCGTGCAGACCCATGTGCATTACCCGAGAAAACTCATGCACATCATCTAAAATGTGTGCCTAATCTACATCGAGCCCTCGTGCTTAATCTGAACAGACATATACGCATAACTCGCATATACTTAATCTGAACAGAACCCATACGTATAACCAGGTGCATAAATCCTTCCATGTAGAGACTATAAGAAGATACGATAGTGCAGAGGCCACACGCATATACAACTATACATAACCATGCGCATATCTTGCCACATAGATATTGGCTCGCAGGGGCTGTCCTCATAATGAGGCATACGCACAAGTGCCTTGGTCTTCTTCTCATTTGTCTTGAGATGCTCCTTGAGAGACTCCTCGTCCGCTCTACTGCAAGTTGTAATCTCCATGCACTTCCTTATATTGTGCATCAAACTTCTTGGATGGTTTGGCCCAACACTCATCCAACCATTTGACAAAGAACTTTTTCTCACCCAAATGTTGAAAGTGATGCACGTCAATCCATCTGATCCGCATCTTGCTTTGAGATTGTTATTTCCAAAACAGATCTAAATAGAAGAACGACCAGAAGAAAAAAAATCTCATGCAAGCAAGTTTGCTCTCCATTATCAGTAGAACGATCAGAAACAAAGACCTCATGCAAAAGAGGTTGCTCTCTGTTCTGAGTTGAACGATCAGTAACATAAACCTCACTCAAACATGTTTGCTCTCTATTCTGAGTTTTAGAATTTCAGAGATTCTGGCAAACGAGTTTTGTAAGCCCCCTGAATTTCCCGAATTATTTTTCAAATTTTCTAATGAATTATTTTCAATAATTTATTTCTATATAATTAATTTTGATCATTAATGCTCTTTACCGAGACTTGGATTTCTAGAGCATCGGGGATGCCAGTCTCTGAAAACTTTCTTCTTGAAGTTTGAAGTAGACGAGATTACCTTCACGTCGATATGTCATGTCCCATCCAAACTCGTTCCCTTGTGCTCCTTTTGTATCGCACAAGTTCGGGTCAATTTAGACCATTTAAATTATTAATTGATTTCCCACTCTTTTCCTTGATCCCCACAAGCACGTTACTGTGGCTTTTAATTTAGGAGCACCAGACTAGTCTTTTTCTTGAAACCAACTTGTCATGCCTGATCTACTCGAGACGATCTTCACCCCTGACCTTCGTGTCCCACTCAGACACTCCATTTTGTGCTCCATTTCCTTCGTACAACTTTCGGTTCAATTTAGGCCACTTAATTACCTACCGTGAAACCTGATTTAATTTCCAATTTAATTTTGGGACCCGACATCGACCCAACCTAGTCGACCCCAAATAGGGACATGGCCCACATGAAGCCTACTATCCGCCTGACACTTGTGTCCCATTTATTTGAGCCTCCACATGCTACTTATTTACCCATGATTATAAACACCCATTTTTAATTCGAATATTGCCTCCTGTCCGATTTTGGCCCAACCCGGCTCCACTGAACCCAACCCCAGCTCCATGTTGCCCTCCATCACGACTGTCCATACCCCCACTGATATTTTTCCTTTATCCTAAATATCTCTTTTAATGTAAATATCTAGTTCTCTCATTGTATATATATATACACATATATATATACATAATATATATATATATACATATATATATTATACACACTCTCTCACCCATCACCCTCACCAGCACAACAACTCCCCCCCCCCTCATGTGGCCGAACACCCCATCCCACTCTCTTAACTTTCTCTCTCTCTCTTAATATCTACTCCTCTCCCTTTCTATTATATATACAACTCTCTCTCTCTCTCTCTCTCTCTCTCTCTCTCTCTCTCTCTCTCTCTCTCTCTCTCTCTCTTTATTAACACACACAAAACTCACACTCTCTCCCTCTCCTCCCTACACCTAACCGACAACCCCCATGCCTCAGCCGAACACCACCCCTTCATCATCACCATCTCCATTTTTTTTTCTTTTTCTTTTCCTTCTACACATTATTATCATCATCACCATCACCATAGTCATCTTCATCATCATCCCAAACACCACCATCACCACCAACCGCCACCACCACTATACTCCTTCTCCAGCCGTGCGACGCCGCCGCAGTACCGTGTGCCGCCGCCGCAGTGCCGCATGCCACCGTCGCAGTGCCGCATCGCCGCCGTACTGGCCGCGCGCTCAGGCGCAGCAGCAGTAGCAAGTAGCAGTTGCAGCAGCAGTAGCAGCGGCTGCCGCCGCCGGCGGGTGGCCGTGCGCCACCGCGTGGCCGGCCACCCATGGCTGGGTGACCCCGACGAGCTCTCCCGTGGCGCGCGTCGTCTACAACGACGTGTTGCCGAGGCGATTCGTGCATTTTTCATGAAATTCCGTCGACGCGCGCGCGCGAAGTCCAGAATTGGTGCCTCATCACAGCAACTTCGTGCGCGTATCCCGGGGAATCCGACCGTTGGATCGACGATTTCTTCACTCCTTCTCAATCTCGGTATATACCCCTTCATCCCTCTCAAATTTGAACCATTAATTTCGTCGTTTGATACATCAAAACCGGCCACCAAGTTGACGTTTTAAATTGAACTATTTTTGGACAGTTTCGTGACGCCAACTTCACGGGTTCGTATCTTCGTCGTATCAGCTCCGTTTTGCGCGCTACTAGTTTCGGTGCACAGCTGGTATAACCCTCTTCCTTCCCCCTTTAGATTTTATTTCAGTTTGAGCTTGTTAGGACGGTCGAATTCGACGCCAAAGTTGGCCGTTCGAATTCTTAGTGTTGCACTTGTAAAATTCTATTTTTGAATCCGGGACTCCGGATTCAAATTCTGGTACCACCAATAGACTCGTGGCGTCGTTCTGGTATGTTTTCATATAAATTTTGCTTGATTTGGAGAACGTGGGCCCTGGCACACATTTCGGTGCAAAATGGGTCCCACTTTCTGAGTCAACGGGACTTTTTGACGCCGGCTCATCGGAATCCAATTCCGGATATACCGTTGAGTTCGTATCGTCATTCTAGACTCGTTAACATATAATTTGCTAGGTTTTAGTGGACATTGGTTCCGGCACGTATTTCGATGTAAGTTAGATACCAATATCCGGGCCAACGGGTCATTTTGAGATCGGCTCATCGGAATCCAATTCCGGATATACCGTTGAGTTCGTATCGTCATTCTGGACTCGTTGACATATAATTTGCTGAGTTTTGATGACATTGGCTCCGACACGCTTTTCCGTGCAAATCGGAATTTCAATGTTCTGGTCAACGGACCAATTTGAGATCGGGTCAACGGAATCCAATTCTGGATATACCGTTGGGTTCGTATCGTCATTCTGGATTCGTGGACATATAATTTGTTAGGTTTTGTGCACTTTTATTTTGGTACATTTTTCGGTGCAAAGTGTGTCCAACGGCGGACATCATTTTGGCCCAAAATTACCGTTTTGCCCCTGTGTCCAAATTAGACTTTTGGACAGGCTATTCTAGCTATTTTGACCATTCTGGACATGTTGGTGATGTTAGTTTCATCATCCGACAACATTTGTAGATTTCTTCCTTTTTTGTGTCATCCTATTATTATAATATTTTCTCCTTTTGGTTGTTTTAGAGATCCGTCGATTTCAGTGATTTCTAAATCATTGAAATTCATAAGTTAACCTTGTAGATGTTTATAGAGACTAGCTTGACCATGGTTGACTACTTTGACTAGACGTCGAAGTAGAGTCAACAGTTGACCTAGGTTTGATCAGATTTGACCAACGTTGACTTTTTGACCAAAGTCAACTGTAGGCAACCATTGACCTATTTAACCTAGATTAGACTTAGAATTGACCGGAGTTGACCAGTTGACCAAAGTCAACTGTACGTCAACCTTGATCCAGTTTGTCTTAGTTTGACTTAGTTTGACCTAGATGTTTAGTATGTCTTTTGACCCTGATCAGCTCTTGTATTATTTCATCTTTAGGTATGTGGCTTTACTCTGAACCCTGATTTATATTGACAGCAGGACCCCAGGCGAGTACATTCTCTGATAACTTATTCCCAATTTATGATAACTGTTATGATTCATGTACTTAGTGTTGATATGCTTATTCCTGACACATGGTTCTCACAGATTGGTATTCTTTGATCCCGACGAGAGATATTTTTTCTTCTTAGGTTGGGATGTATTGTGCAAGCTCCCTTGTAGCTCTTGCTCAATATATGGTCACTGATTCTAGAGAAGGTTCGTGACCTTCTCATTAGAATTCCGTGCAGTGACGTGTCCAATTTGGATCCATTCTACCAGTTGGGGTAGGGAGAGTAGCAGCGTATGCCTGTGATCATATCCCCTTGCATTCTTGAACAGTGTGAGTCATATACCGCACTTATGACTTGCCAGGCCAGTTCTCGACAGGTACCCAAGCCGATCACAAGTTGAAACTGCTACTCACACACATTGGATATATGGCTTACCTTGATTTTTGTACATACCATGATTCAGTTCTATTTTTTTGTTCTAGCTCTAGCTCTACAGCTTCCCATGCCATGATACATATATGTACACTCCATGATTCATTGTATATGCTCTATTTACAGCCTTATAGCTTTTATTCTATCTTGAGATCTGTTATGAGATATATGTACTCGTTCCATCCTGACCGGATATGTTGACAAATTTTAGGAGTAGTTGTGCCCTCATTATTGGACTTCATGATGTTGCTAGCTGAGGTGGATCTCACTATTCTTCTATGGGAGTTGCCTGGTAGTTATCCTTAGTTAGTCTTGTTGTTCCTTCTTTATCTTTCATGTCTTATGATTATTGTAGATTCTAGTTGTTCTAGTGATATTGTTATTAATTCTTGTCTTATCTTTCTTAGTTTTTGTGATGTGACATGAGTACATTTCTAGTTATGGATTCTTAGATGTTGTAGTTAGTATAGTATACTTGACAGCGTTCTACCGCCGATACCGCGGCGTAGGCTGGGCGTGGCCTACGTATTCGTACCCGTATATCTGGGTGCGGGTCGTGACACATTTTTAGTGGTGGTCCATGCAGGTCAGTCTTTGCAATTAATGCAAAGTCGTGGTAGTACTTGAGCTTACCTGTACTACTGCGAGCCTGCCCTAGGATTATGGTTGAGTAATGGAATAATTTAGGATTTTTGTACTCAGTCATATATTAGGAACTCTTGGTAGATTCCAGGGATAACCCCTGGGAATCTTGCTTCGAAGGCTTTCAAATCTTTTCCCACTTGTTTCCATTCGTCGTGATTTCTGAAATATCTGTCCATATCAAACTTTATTCCTTCTTGGGATGAGTTTGTGGACCCCAGAGGAAGGTATAAGTTGGACTTGTATATCATCTAGGTTGGGGAGAGAATATGATTTACCAACCTCGTATCATGGTCGAGGTTTGTTTTAGATTATATTCCACTATTTTCTATCTTGACCTAGGTAGTACCCTCGGGACTTTCCCTAAGATTTTCCTCTGAACCCCATCTCGGAAGTTGTTTCCGTTGTTTCTATTAACTTACCCTTGACTTTTTGTTGAATTTTAAATCTTAATATTCGTTGTTGATCTTTGATTTTGTTTTGGATAATTCTTTTAAGAATTGAGTTAAGATATCCTGATAAACATATTTTGGACGAGGACGATGAGAACAGTAAGTGTCTACTTTATTTATGGAGTTTAGAATTCATCGCAGTCATATTAGCTAGCGAGACAAGGACATGGAGCCTGATTTGGATATACTATCCTAGTTATGTCATTTAGATTCTCTTGCAGCCATACCGGTTGGCGTGGTAAGGAATCTAGATGACATGATTATAGGGTGTATACCATAGTTATGGACTTCATTGTTTATTATCGCTATGCTTACTGGCGTGGCGAGAATTCTGGCAACATGATTTGGGATAGACGTGTATGGTTATCAGATCGTATCTTAAATTGATTCACTTGTTTTAACCTATTGGGCAAGAGCAGTTCTTACTATTACTTCTGTTTTTTCATTCTTCTCTTCCTCATCGCATGATGATTTCCTCATCTTACCCTTACTCCCTCCGTCTTGATCAATTATGTCTTGATTCCACCAATTACCTATCTCGTATCTACTTCTGTCAGCCATACTTTAAAAACCTTGAAAATTTTAGAATTTTCATATCTTTTTATCTTGGAAGAAATCGAGGAAGTATCGTAATCATCCGTCTCGGAGTAGACATTGTTGGTAGTAGTCGAAGCAGAGCGAGATGATTAACCCGGCTTCCTCCTACGATCCCATATTCAGGTTTCTATGATAGCAGAAGCAATTCAATTGTACATCCTTGATTTGTTTATTATATTTTGATATCGTGAGATTGATCCTCTCTGCTTAACCAATCAATTTTGGTCGTCTTGTTTATCGTACCAAAGAGTCTTGGTTGCTGTCTAGACTCTAGATGACTTCAAATTCTTTTGTGACTTGGGTTCCTTCATAAATTGTGCTTTTAGGACCTTGATTTCGAATTCATGATTTTATTGTCTTTCATAACTAAAATTGGATCTTGATCGTGCTTATGTGACCTATAATCTAATTTTTATCAAATCTAACTCTCAATCGTGCTATACTCAAAATTTTCCCTCCATTTGCTTCTCTCAGCCTTGTTTTAGATCATGACTATCCAACTTTGATTTTCATGATCTTGATAATCTTAACCCTCAAATCGGGCCAAGTGAACTTAGACTATTTTCGATTTTAATCATGTTCGAACATGGAGCGTATTCCATGATTTTATTAATCATACTCTTCAATTTTGATCAGGTCTATAAGACCTTGACTTCGATAGTGTTGTGTCTGAAACTCCAGCTCAATCATGCCAAGCCTTGTTTTGGTCAGGATTATCTCTCATCTTGATCAAGCCTGTGTGACTTTCAGGCTGATTATCTGTTAACCCGAGTGCTACACGTCACCTCGTACGTGGACTTCATCTATAACTTTCGTTCTCCTAAGTCATTTCTGAATCGTGTCCCAATGACTTAACTTATCTATAATCGTGCCTATATGATTCTGTTCATATTTTGATTCTATCGTGCGAAAATTTTTCATCGTGCCTGAATAATTGTGAATTGATTATCTTAATCGTGCAAACTTGTCATTCTATGATCGTGCGTAAGTTTTTGCCTAAAACTTTCTATCTTGTTTTAACCCCACTACCAACCTTTAATTTCGAGGACGAAATTTCTATAAGGTGGGTAGGATGTAAGCCCCCTGAATTTCCCGAATTATTTTTCAAATTTTCTAATGAATTATTTTCAATAATTCATTTCTATATAATTAATTTTTGATCATTAATGCTCTTTACCGTGACTTGGATTTCTAGAGCATCAGGGATGCCAGTCTCTGAAAACTTTCTTCTTGAAGTTTGAAGTAGACGAGATTACCTTCACGTCGATATATCATGTCCCATCCAAACTCGTTCCCTTGTGCTCCTTTTGTATCGCGCAAGTTCGGGTCAATTTAGACCATTTAAATTATTAATTGATTTCCCACTCTTTTCCTTGATCCCCATAAGCACGTTACCGTGGCTTTTAATTTAGGAGCACCAGACTAGTCTTTTTCTTGAGGCCAACTTGTCATGCCTGATCTACTCGAGACGCTCTTCACCCCTGACCTTCGTGTCCCACTCAGACACTCCATTTTGTGCTCCATTTCCTTCGCACAACTTTCGGTTCAATTTAGGCCACTTAATTATCTACCGTAAAACCTGATTTAATTTCTAATTTAATTTCGGGACCCGACATCGACCCAACCTAGTCGACCCCAAATAGGGACATGGCCCACATGAAGCCTACTACCCGCCTGATACTTGTGTCCCATTTATTTGAGCCCCCACATGCTACTTATTTACCCATGATTATAAACACCCATTTTTAATTCAAATATTGTCCCCTCACTACTACAAAAAGGGTTAACAATGACGGCCAAAAATGGTCATTGATGACATTTGTTTGACCGTCATCAACGTTACCATCATCTTTATCGTAAGAAAACAATGACAACTCGACACACGTCATCTTTATCAATGAAAGATGACTTATGTGTGTCATCTTTATTTATAAAAGATGACTTATATATGTCATCTTTATTTACGAAAGATGACTTCTATCGTGAGACAACAATGACAGATTACACACGTCATCTTTATCAATGAAAGATGACTTATGTGTGTCATCTTTATATATAAAAGATGACTTATATATGTCATCTTTATTTACGAAAGATGACTTCTATCGTGAGACAACAATGACAGATTACACACGTCATCTTTTTATATAAATGATGACTTTTAGACGTCATCTTTATTTACTAATGATGACTTACATGCGTCATCGTTATTTATAAAATATGACATTTATCGTGGAAATACAATGACGGCTCAACACACGTCATTATTATTTACAAATGATGACTTATATATGTCATTGTTATTTACAAAAGATGACTTATATGCGTCATCTATATTTACAAAAGATGACTTACATGTGTCATTATTATTTATAAAATATGACTTTTATGCGTCATCATTATTTACAAAAGATGACTTACATGTGTCATTATTATTTATAAAAGATGACTTTTAACATTGAAAAACAACACACATCATTGTTATAAAAAGATGACTTTTATTAATTACACAACAATGACGGCTCAAGACAATAAAATGTACATATAATATCCCATTGAAGAAAACAAAGAAGAAAACTAATATGTAACACCAAACAAATATATTTTATTAATCATGACATTGAACTAAACAATATTCATTATTCTCACATACTTCAAATCATAAATTAATAATACTTCCAAAAAATTTTAATACAAATTTTCTTCATTAATAATGTCAATTATAAACTTGGCCAGCTCCATTCTCATTTCATCAATTTCTTTGATGGAGTAATCCTTTCTCCCAGCAAACTACAAAAAAAAACACAAAATTAATTATTACATTAATGACTTCATTTTATACCAATAAAACAAATATTATATTTATAGAATTATCTTAACATCTAACTTACCACTTTGTCTAATTTGGTAGTAGAATGTTGGAATATATCCTTCATATATTTCATTACATAGTAACCACTTTCACTATTGTTTGGTTGTTTAGGACACTGCATTAGAAAGTAAAAAATTAAAGGAGTTAGCACGAATAATTAATGAAGAAAAAAATGGAATGTAAATTTAAACTTACATTTACACAGTTCCATGTTAGGTTTTTCGACTTCATCCCCTTTTGAGCGAGCCATATCTTAAAAGCCCTACAATAAAAAATGTGTCATATAAAGGTTCATGGAGATTCATTAGTTACCTGTAAGGGATATTTCACAAAAGAAGGCTCATGGAGATTCATTATTATGGCAAAGCAAGCTTGTATGATTGGAAACATTATTTTTTTGTTGTGCTTCTTAGCTCATCTTCTGAGGTCTGATATATGTTACATAAAGAAGCCAGAAGGTTGACACCTTCATCTGACTTCATAGCTAAACCAACAGATCACATCCATCAGACTCCAAAGTATTATGAACAACATAAAACTAAATGTTGGGCATAATTAATGCAATCATGAATTGGAAGATTATTACTTAAAAGTTTGGAATCCTGGATCTTGAAGGTCCTGGACCGAACAGGAACATGAAGAACAAGTATGGCCTGCTGAAAGTTCCTACCAATAGTTAAGAGTATACCTTAATGTAAACCACAGCTGAGGCACATAAAACCTAACCAAAACCTTTATAAAGCCATGTAGCAAGCAGGATGTTTGGACAAACTCCATTAGTACAAGTCACGAGATCCTTGAAACGGCTGAATGCATGGGTCCGCAGAGTCAGGAACAATAGCCATCCAAACTGATGGTAGTCAGAAATAAATCCTAAACTGCTAGAATCGATAGAATCCTGACATTCCTACTTCCCCTATGAAGAAATCCAGGTATGCTCGCCTATAGTGTTTGATGTTCCAAATATGGCAATTTGAAAACGTGGGATATCATACATGATTATGATGAAAAGAAAGCAAGAATAACCAATGTTATTACACATAAAAGGTGAGACCATAGTGTGATGTGCATAGCAACTGTATATTCCAGGAATTTCAACATATAGCTTTAGCAATAATACTTGTCAATCTGATTTCTTCCTTACACCATCAGAAACTGGAATGCTCTGTAATTTCTATAGTCAAATAAAGATATAATTTTTATAGCATTAATATGCTTCTATACCCTTTTTGATTTATCTTTTCTCTATCGAATTGACTAAAAAAGATCACAAATGTTGGTATTGGTCAGTATCGCTAGTGGTCGCTAGCGGTTCAGACATGCCAAACTGTATCACATATGTTGATACTGCAAACAATGTTTGAAAAACTATATATCACAGTTTGCTACTTGTCTGAAGCACAGAAATTACAACTACATGCATATGATACATGCCAAGTCTAACAGCTATTCGTACAAACATATGGGAGTCTAAGTTGTGCATTACCTGCTAAGAAGACTTAAGTGGACAAATTGGCCTGCAACTCCTTCAACTAATTAGAAATATAAGACAACAAAAATCTGCGAGAAACCACCAAATACTATATTAATAAGAAAGGATAAAGGAGTTTATCTATACCTCTAGCCGCTTCTCCCAGTTTAATTTGCTCAAGGATTAAATATTATGCTTTAAGTAGAACAACATGAGTTGTGGGGCTTTCATGGCATCCTTAAGTTGGGTTCAGCTAAAGCAGCAAAAGCCTTGTATAAAATTTGGTTCAGCTAGATGAGACCTTTGCCTATTTAAAAAAATGAGTGTTATTACGATATAGAAAACAAAGACCATATGGTCACAAGTAACAACCTTAAAAGCAATCCCTCTAGGCTGCATCACCTCTATTTCCTAAAGAATGATGATCTGGCAAGAAAAATCCATATATTAGTATAAGTAACATATAACACCTTACCATTTTAAAAAATGTTAGTAGTAATAAAACCTTTTCCCTCTTTTTTTATCCGGGCTTGGGACCGGCAATGCAAAGATAAGCAATGAATTGGCAGAGTTAAAAAAAGTTTTTTTAATATCCAAAAGCATCACATATATAATTGGTAAACGTAATCAAAATACTTGAAAACATGATAAACATGTATTTTAAGGTTCATCTATATAAAATAAATAAAACCAACAAAAGACAACTATGTTTAACAAGTTTCAGTCCATAGCATACCTGCAAAAGATAACTAGTACTAAAAGTGAGATAGAGATCATCAAACATACTCCAACCAGCAATCTAGCCAAATTAGAAATCCCCTATCGACCAAACCGGCAAAAGTATGATTTCCCCCTTGCGGAGGGTTGACTAAAGGAGCAATCTAGCTAAATTAGAAATCCCATACAAATTGAAGTCAAATTTACACCACTAAATTCCCTGACAATATTTGAACCAGAATTTTCTGAATACATTACACAACAAGAATGAAAAGTAGATATTACAATCTATTCTATAGGTAAAACTGGAAGAAAAAAAATATACCTGAGGATGAGCCTTCCTTGCTGTTATATGGAGTACAGTATTGCCCTTTGTACCTACCAAGGTGCCTACCATAGGTTCACAGTTTAGGAAAGATAGGTATAAGATCATAAAAATATTATTGTCTGGATAAGTTCAAAACATTCCAAAACCTGATACTGACAATCAATATAAGAACACTATTAAGTAAACCATATCTTCGAAAATACACGACAAAAAAGAGTGAGGTAGAGAAAAAAAGAAAAGACACTTATAATATTAAAAACACGATTTGGGTACATATCAAAATGACCAATAAGTGACTGCGTATTTGCGTAAAGAAAACTTTGATGTATTGGATGTCATACAAAAGTTAGAGAAGCTCGGTATTGTTGCTAGGGTGAGGTTCTTCTCTTTCTAAAATTTCCAACAATTCAAGTCTCTCCACAATTATGATCTCCCACGTCATATACTATTGTAGCTAATTTGAGTATTTAAAGCTAGTAATTTGTGCTGTGTTCTCTTTATCTCAACAAATCTTAGAAGATGGTATTTAGTTGTTTACCTAGCAGTTCTGATTCATGGCTAGTATTATGGTGATATATATATATATATATATATATATATATATATATATATATATATATATATATTTGGATATTACCTATATATATATATATATATATATATATATATATATATATATATATATATATATATATATTTATATATATATATATATATATATATATATATATATATATATATAGGTAATATCCAAATATATATATATATATATATATATATATATATATATATATAGGTAATATCCAAATATATATATATATATATATATATATATATATATATATATATATATATAAAAGAAAAAAAAAATATATATATATAGGTTAAAAAATAAGTAATATCCAAATCCAAATCCGATAAACTCAAACCATAATTGGAAGAAATAATCAACTTCCCCGCAGAATCTACCACTAAAGCCAGGAGGTTTTGACTAATTATAGTTGAATTACATTGTCTAGAGAAGCCATTGAAACATTAATCTTTTATTAAATGGGACTCCTATTCTGTTCCATACAATAACTCACTATAACAAGCCCGCAGAATGAAGCCTTAATCTACCCTCATGACATACTAAATCAGCATTTGGCACTGAATAATTAACCAAAATATTACAGAGAATTTGCTGCTGGGGATGCTAGTTTCGGGAGAGAGATCTGGTCTAATTTTTCGTCGAGTCATTCTCGTGCGACTACTCAACTAGTAGCCGTATCCTGAGTTATCTATAGGATTTCCAGCAGGAATAGGCTCAGGTTCCTTGATGTCAACCATCACAACATCTGATGTAAGGAAGGTTCTTGCAACTGATGCAGCATGTTCCAAACAACACCTTACCACCTTAGTGGGGTCAATAATCCCTGCAGCCATCAAATCCTCAGCATTATAGCCGTATTTAGGGTCATCACTTCAGAGCATCTTCTCAGTACCACACTTCCATTAACTCCAGCATTTTTCGCAATCAGTTTCAGTGGGTAACTTAGACCTCTTTTAACAATATCTGCCCCAACCTTCTGCTCAGTATCATCAAGAGTATCCTTGATTGCGTCAACTTTTGCTGCCAGCCTTAGAAGAGTGCAGCCACCACCAACAACAATCCCTTCTTCAACAGCAGCCTTTGTGGCATTTAGGGCATCTTCCACCCTCAATTTCTTTTCTTTTAGTTCTGTTTATGTTTGTGCTCCAACTTGAATGAGAGCAACACCACCAGAGAGTTTGGTTGTATGTCATATTCCCATGAATGGCTTCATTTATGGCACTAGACGTTTCTACTGGCAATGTTCTATGGAAAAACAATGGTCGCCTATATGTCATATTCCCAGGAATGGCTTTACTTATGGTAAATATTTTCACATTAAGCACGCCGATGTTTCTCATTTAAATTGACTTCAAATTCTTTGCATTTGATTATGTATTCTTTATTGACCTATTAGGCGAAGATTCACCTTATGGTATAACAGGGTAATTTACACCATTTTGCACCAGTTGACATAATTCCTCTCATCTTCTGGTATATATTGTTGTCTTTTGTTCTACAAGAAACAAAGTTGCATATTGCTACCCTGCAAAAGATATGCTAGTAATAAATGTTCAGTTCATTTACATCCAAAAGAACTGCATGTCACTCTAATTTGAATTGATAATTGCAGAATCTTGAAACCATAGATGCATGCATATCTGAATAATTTTGTATTGACCATCCTAGTTGATTTAGTTCTCCAAAATGAGGTGAATGGGTATGTTGCAGAGGACAACAAAGCTTAATTTAAGAAAAGAATTCAAATAATAGGCTCTCCATGTTAACAATATTGTAAATTTATCAGCGGGAGGCAATGATTATGTTAAATTACAATTTGAAGTCCAATAGAAATAAGCTGCCAAGTGCCAACCAAACTTCTAGATGATCCAACCAAACTTCTAGATGATCAGTTATATATTGGTTTGCTCAAGGGCCTTTATTAAATCTGTCAAAAATTTGTGTTACAACCCTAACTAGGGCTCAGATCTATGAAACTTGTCCATGAGGAGAAGGAAGTAATTAAGAAATCATCCCCTAACTAGGTTTCAGACCTTTATTAAATTTATTATATCTTTCAAACGAACGTTGTGGAACATATCCTCCCCGTTTACAACCCTGCATATAACAACCTTCTATTAAACATTGTAAAAGTCTTTTTACAATATTTTTTCAACATTGTAAAAGGGATTTTTTTTCTTGTAGTGTTAAGCTCAGGCAGACAAGGAGCACCATCCAAGTTCTTCTAAACTATAAAGAGATAAGATGATAAAATATTTCAAAGGGAAATGCATTCATATATATGACATACTACTAACCAAAGAGTGAAAAGGAATAACATTCCTATTATAATTCACTAGTCGGAGCTTCAAATTGAGATCAAACTAATTCAAGATATATGGAAAGCATGCTAATAGCTATGGGGTTAAAAATATCAGAGAGCATAAGCACCAAAAATAAGCTTGATCATATAAAACAACATTAAAAGAGTGTGCACCTTATTTCGACGCTGATCTAAATGGCTTATATATTCCAAAGGGAGTCGTGCACCTTTCGATAACTTAGCAAGAACTGAGATCAAATCGTCTAATTTTGATCTCTCTTCTCCAACAAACTTCTTTATGATGGCATGGCAAGGAACACCTGCACGATAGAGCATGTATTTGCAAGACAATACTCAACCCCAGTGGTTTCAAAACAAGAAGTCAGGAAAGTAGTATATGTAATAAGCGACATAGCTAACACATCATGCTTCTTGTCCTACTAAAAACTCGTTGGATGTTGAAGTTCCTAGTTAGATGAACAATGAAATAATCAAAACTTTTAACAACGTGAAATCATCAAAATCCCTATGAAATCACTCGGCATCATCCAAAACCCTAACTTCCAACTGAGCCTTCTCCTAAAACCATCGTGCCAACCCAGAACTCCCTCCCAAAACCCATACAAAACTGAACTTTCCAACATGATAACAATCAAAATCTATCACACACACACAAAAATCAATCAATCGAGAGAGGTTTCGAAGGGATTCCTTACTATGGAGGTAGGAGAAAACCCCGACGTAGGTCGCTGAGGGGGAGGTGAGCACTTGCCCCTGTTCCTCCAGGGAGGAGTTGGCGTAGACGACGGCGATGGAGAAGTCACCGGAGGCGTGGGGCTTCAGGTCGAGGTGTCACGGTAGGCCGTCCCCATCGCCGTCGAGGTGCCACAACATCGACTTTCGGAAAGAGGTCGACGAAGATATTGACTTCTTCTAGGACCTGCACAAAAGTTATGGTTCTGCCGATGGTGGAGGAAGGAGTGGTGCTTCTTGTAGTGGCGTTAGTGAACGTCGGTTGCAGAAGTCGACAGGGACTTTGGGAGTTTCCACGGCTGGAGAAGTCCCCGTCCCCGTCGGCTGGCGAAGCTCGAAGAGAGGCTGCCGATGGTGTCGTTGCGGTTGCTAGATGGCCCGCAGAGGATTCGATGAGGAAGAGGAAGGGGGTGGGCTTGAGGGAGAAGAAGAAGAAAATTAGGATAAATGGGATTGGATTTGGGAGGAAGTAAAAAATCTCAGCCCTAGTATATGTGTGTGTGAGAGAGAGAGACGGGATCCCAACCTAGTATATAAGCAATTAAAAGCAAAAGATTAAAAATATATTTCACATCTTTTCTTGCATAGATAAAAGATGACTTCCATAAAATTCTTTGACGACCCTTATTTTTCTAATCGTCATCATAATATATTTTTTATGACACTATCTTTTTTGAGTATCATTGATTACGTCATTAATGATAGTCATCTAAAGAGCTGACATTAAAATTATCACTAATGACATTTTTTTACGAGTGTCATCTATAAAGTGTCATTGTTAACGATTTTTGTAGTAGTGCCTGTCCGATTTTGGCCCAACCCGACTCCACTGAACCCAACCCCAGCTCCATGTTGCCCTCCATCATGACTGTCCATACCCCCACTGATATTTTTCCTCTATCCTAAATATCTCTTTTTATGTAAATATATAATTCTCTCATTGTATATATATATACACATATATATATATACATAATATATATATACATATATATATTATACACACTCTCTCACCCATCACCCTCACCAGCACAATAACTCCCCCCCCCATGTGGCCGAACACCCCATCCCACTATCTCTTAACTTTCTTTCTCTCTCTTAATATCTACTCCTCTCCCTTTCTATTATATATGCAACTCTCTCTCTCTCTCTCTCTCTCTCTCTCTCTCTCTCTCTCTCTCTCTCTCTCTTCTCTCTTTATTAACACACACAAAACTCACACTCTCTCCCTCTCCTCCCTACACCTAACCGACAACCCCCATGCCTCAGCCGAACACCACCCCTTTATCATCATCATCTCCATTTTTTTTCTTCTTATTTTCCTTCTACACATTATTATCATCATCACATCACCATAGTCATCTTCATCATCATCCCAAACACCACCATCACCACCAACCGCCACCACCACTATACTCCCTCTCCAGCCGCACGCCGCCGCCGCAGTACCGCGTGCCGTCGCCACAGTGCCGCACGCCGTAGTCGCAGTGCCGCGCACCGCCATCGCAGCGCCGCGTTGCCGCCGCACTGGCCGCGCGCTCAGGCGCAGCAGCAGCAGCAAGTAGCAGTTGCAGCAGCAGTAGCAGCGGCTGCCGCCGCCGGCGGGTGGCCGCGCGCCACCGCGTGGCCGGCCACCCATGGCTGGGTGACCCCAGCGAGCTCTCCCATGGCGTGCGTCGTCTCCAACGACGCGTTGCCGAGGCGATTCGTGTATTTTTCACGAAATTCCGTCGACGCGCACGAGCGCGAAGTCCAGAATTGGCGCATCGTCGCAGCAACTTCGTACGCGTTTTTCGGGGAATCCGACCATTGGATCGGAAATTTCTTCGCTCCGTCTCAATCTCGGTATATACCCCTTCATCCCTCTCAAATTTGAACCGTTAATTTCGTTGTTTGATACATCAAAATCGGCCACCAAGTTGACGTTTTAAATTGAACTATTTTTGGACAGTTTCGTGACGCCAACTTCGCGGGTTCGTATCTTCGCCGTATCAGCTCCGTTTTGCGTGCTACCAGTTCCGGTGCACAGCTGGTATAACCCTCTTCCTGCCCACTTTAGATTTTATTTTAGTTTGAGCTTGTTAGGTCGGTCGAATTCGACGCCAAAGTTGGCTGTTCGAATTCTTAGTGTTGCACTTGTAAAATTCCATTTTTGAACCTGGGACTCCGGATTCAAATTCTGACACCACCAGTAGACTCGTGGCGTCGTTCTGGTATGTTTTCATATAAAGTTTGCTTGATTTGGAGAACGTGGGCCCTGGCACGCATTTCGGTGCAAAGCGGGTCCCACTTTCTGAGTCAACGGGACTTTTTGACGCCGGCTCATCGGAATCCAATTCTGGATATACCGTTGAGTTCGTATTGTCATTCTGGACTCGTTGACATATAATTTGCTAGGTTTTAGTGGACATTGGTTCCGGCACGCATTTCGGTGCAAGTCGGATACCAATATCCGGGCCAACGGGTCATTTTGAGATCGGCTCATCGGAATCCAATTCCGGATATACCGTTGAGTTCGTATCGTCATTCTGGACTCGTTGACATATAATTTGTTGAGTTTTGAGGACATTGGCTCCGACACGCTTTTTCGTAAAATCGGAATTTTAATGTCCTGGTCAACGGACCAATTTGAGATCGGGTCAACGGAATCCAATTCTGGATATACCGTTGGGTTCGTATCGTCATTCTGGATTCGTGGAGATATAATTTATTAAGTTTTGTGCACTTTTATTTTGGCACATTTTTCGGTGCAAAGTGTGTCCAACGGCGGACATCATTTTGGCCCGAAATTACCGTTTTGCCCCTGTGTCCAAATTAGACTTTTGGACAGGCTATTCTAGCTATTTTGACCATTCTGGACACGTTGGTGATGTTAATTTTATCATCCGACAACATTTGTAGATTTTTTCCCTTTTTGTGTCATCCTATTATTATAATATTTTCTCCTTTTGGTTGTTTTAGAGACCCGTCGATTTCAGTGATTTCTAAATCATTGAAATTCATAAGTTGACCTTGTAGATGTTTATAGAGACTAGCTTGACCATGGTTGACTACTTTGACTAGACGTCAAAGTAGAGTCAACAGTTGACCTAGGTTTGATCAGATTTGACCAACGTTGACTTTTTGACCAAAGTCAACTGTAGGCAACCATTGACCTATTTAACCTAGATTAGACTTAGAATTGACCGGAGTTGACCAGTTGACCAAAGTCAACTGTACGTCAACCTTGACCCAGTTTGTCTTAGTTTGACTTAGTTTGACCTAGATGTTTAGTATGTCTTTTGACCCTGATCAGCTCTTGTATTATTTCATCTTTAGGTATGTGGCTTTACTCTGAACCCTGATTTATATTGACAGCAGGACCCCAGGCGAGTACATTCTCTGATAACTTATTCCCAATTTATGATAACTGTTATAATTCATGTACTTAGTGTTGATATGCTTATTCCTGACACATGGTTCTCACGGATTAGTATTCTTGGATCCCGACGAGAGATGTTTCTCCTTCTTAGGTTGGGATGTATTGTGCAAGCTCCCTTGTAGCTCTTGCTCAATATATGGTCACTAATTCTAGAGAAGGTTCGCGACCTTCTCATTAGAATCCCGTGCAGTGACGTGTCCTGTTTGGATCCATTCTACCAGTTGGGGTAGGGGGAGTAGTAGCGTATGCCTGTGATCATATCCCCTTGCATTCTTGAACAGTGTGAGTCATATACCGCACTTATGACTTGCCAGGCCGGTTCTCGACAGGTACCCAAGCCGATCACAAGTTGAAACTGCTACTCACACACATTGGATATATGGCTTACCTTGATTTTTGTACATACCATGATTCAGTTCTACTTTCTTGTTCTAGCTCTAGCTCTACAGCTTACCATGCCATGATACATATATGTACACTCCATGATTCATTGTATATGCTCTATTTACAGCCTTATAGCTTTTATTCTATCTTGAGATCTGTTATGAGATATATGTACTCGTTCCATCCTGACCGGATATGTTGACAAATTTTAGGAGTAGTTGTGCCCTCATTATTGGACTTCATGATGTTGCTAGCTGAGGTGGATCTCACTATTCTTCTATGGGAGTTGCCTGGTAGTTATCCTTAGTTAGTCTTATTGTTCCTTCTTTATCTTTCATGTCTTATGATTATTGTAGATTCTAGTTGTTCTAGTGATATTGTTATTAATTCTTGTCTTATCTTCCTTAGTTTTCGTGATGTGACATGAGTACATTTCTAGTTATGGATTCTTAGATGTTGTAGTTAGTATAGTATACTTAACAGCGTTCTACCGCCGATACCGCGGCGTAGGCTGGGCGTGGCCCACGTATTTGTACCCGTATATCCGGGTGCGGGTCGTGACAAGTTTGCTCTCCAAAAGATCCTAAAGCCTATAAGGAACTGTCACACTTACTTTTTCTAATTAGGGGTATATTAGTCATTGTGTATTATTTTGAATTTATTTAAATTGCTAATTAAATTGATTGGTGTGAGCTTGATTGGTGTTATGGTAGTAGAAGGTAGTTTAACCTTAGTCAACCTTGACTAGAAGCCTAATAATATAATTAGAATTATTATTGGCCTTTTTAAAATTTAATTTTGACTTATTTTCCATTTTAGGGATCATTTAAATGATTTTAAGTCATTTTTTTAAAGCTTTTTTAACCTTTTTGTCAATGGGCCTTTTTAGCAACTTAGGAGTGCATTTGGCCCATGAGTAAACCCTAACCCTAATACCCCTACCCCTGGCCGACCATAGCAGCAGCCCTCCCTCTCATTGTGTAGAAATCACATAGCCTCCATAAGATCAAACCCTAGTTTCTTCTTTTCTCCAAACCGTAACTTTCTCATCCGGCATCCGATTCGCGCCAAACGAATTACGTTACGACCATGGGAAGGAGAAGAGGATTGCTGCGATACTTACTATGGAGCAGGCCTAGCTGACACAGGTGACCTAGACCCTCAGCAAGATCCAGTAGTCACTGAGGACTTGCCATTAGTTTAGATTAGACTTATATCATTACCTAGTCATTGAGACATTGTGATTGTATTGAGATATTATTTATGGTGTGGTTTACACTGAGACTTATTCATATTTGTGACCCTCTATTGAGATTATCTTACCATCTTTTCTATCTTAGTTTGTGATTGAGATTACTTATTATGTTGTTCTCCATTCGAAGCATATTCTAGATTATGTTAGATGTTGTGACATAGGACAACGTTCTACATCGACACTGTGGCTTAGGCTGGACGTACCCACTTCTCGTGCCCTTACACTGGGTGCGGGTCGTGACACATTTTTAGTGGTGGCCCATGCAGGTCTCCAGTCGCAACTAGTACAATTTTGTAGTGGTACTCGAACTAGAGTATCACTACGCCTGCAGTAGGATATAGGATATAAGTTAAGGTACTCAATCACATTAGAAAAATTTTTATCTAATTCTTGCTGCTAATTGTCTCATTTTGAAAATAAACTGTCCTTTTTTGATTATATCGCTTCTTTCTCAGTAATTGATTCTTTGTTTGATCAGTCTTCAGTATGGTGGAGACACGATCGCAATGCTCTGGCCTAAGGGGTACCGCTGAGAGGTCTGCCACTTCTCGTCCGACTCAGTAGGACCTTGGGATCACAGTACCTCTTGTTCCAGCTCAGACGGGACCGTCTGTAGCTTTTGGGGGTGCTCCTCCACCGGTTCCGAGGACTACCCCAGGAGTTCATGGGATGCTACCACCACCGCCTCAGGGGACAGTTGATATGGCACAATTTTTTGCCTTCATGCAGCAGATGATGGAGACTAAGTTGTGTCAAGCGGAAGATATGAGGCAGGACATTGACAATGCCCATCAGCTAGCCATGGTAGCAGTAGAGAAGGTGGTTGTCCAACCACAGGAAGGGCAGATACAGCCATACTAGCCGAGGACTTCGGGCATTCAGGACTTTCAGAGGATGCGGCTGCGAGACTTCAAGGGTACTGAGGGTATCCTATATGCTTACGACTGGATCGAGCATATAAAGGAGATCTTTCGTCTCGCGGAGATACCAGCTAGGCTTCAGATAGAAGCAGCAGACAGTCACATGCAGGACCTTGCCTGCACTTGGTACCAGACCGACCCCAGGGTTGGTACAGAGGGGCAGACTTGGAAGGCTTTCAAGAAGCTTTTCAAGGAGAAGTTCTTTCCTAACACAGCACTTGGCGCTTTGAAGACGTAATTCGAGAACCTGGTACAGGGGAACCAGACAGTAGAGGAGTACGCCGGAGAGTTCTACCGCCTAGGCAGATTTTTGGAGGGCCTTAGCGAGATAGCAAAGTCTAGGAGGTTCAGGAAGGGCTTGGTTAAGAAAGCCAAGTCCTTGACCAAGAGCAACAGAAATGATACTTTTGAGGAGATTCTGTTGGGAGCTATGGCAGCGAAGGATGACCTTGAACTGAAGTCGAAGAGAGGTCGTAATTCACATGGAGCCAGCGGCAGTGGAGGCCAGGCCAAAAGGCCCCATTATCAGCAACAGCAGCATCAGCAGAAGCCTTTTCAGTAGAAGCAGTTTTCAGCAGGCACCTAGACAGCAATAGGCCATCAGTTGCACTTTCTGCAAGAAGCCAGGACATGTGTGGAATGAGTGTAAGAAGAGGTTAGGCAAGTGCCTACTTTGTGGTGCAGCAAAGCATCAGTTGAGGGATTGTCCCGTGGCTGCGGGACGTGCAGCTCAGGGAGTAGGAGCCAAGGCTCCGGCAGGACAGCGGAAGAGACCATTGCCGACCCAGCAGCAGAAGTTTATCCAGCACCAGCAGCAGACCAGAGGGAGTCAGCAGGGACGAGCTTTCGCCATAGCAGCTGAGGAGTCCGAGTCAATAGGAGATCTTATAGCAGGTTCTGTCACGACCCGCACCCACCGTGAGGGTACGAGTACGTAACAGCGCCCAGCCTACGCCGCAGTGTCAGTGATAGAACGCTGTCCTAGGTCAATCATCTAACAATATATAAGGTACTTGTACAGTATATACACTCCGAATGGAGGTGACATAGCAGAATACAGTCTCAATCACATCTAAAGGTAGAATATAGCACGATAGAAAAGATAGATAAATCCTCAACTAAGGTACAACAAATATGAAATAACATAAGTCTCAACATCTCTAAAATATACAACTCTGAAATCAAGGACAACAACTAACATGAAAAGAAGAACAGTCTAAGCTATCTACACTAGGCAAGGTATCGTCCTCAGCAGCTGCCTGAACCTCCCCAGGGGTCCAGGTCGTGAGTGTCATCTAGGCAAGCTCCAAGGTAAGGGGTGCAGGGTTCCTCATCATCCTCTGTAAAATTTTCAACAGGCCAGTCAGGACGGGAGCGAGCAAAATATATCTCACGCAGATCATAATAGTTTAGAAAATATAAACATGCAAGAAAGTACAATACGTAAAACTGAAAGAAAGTACATAATGTAAACAGAAGGAGAGAACTGTAATAGAAATATCTACTATAAGTAGAGAGCTACCAGTGACTAGTAATTTAGAGTACAAAGTCGACATGTGAACGGCTGAATTTATACATGAATATACTAAAGAGGCGTACATGGCTATACTACTTTGGAATTGTTCACATGACTATTTATACTCTCCCATACCCCAATCAATATACAAGGATCCAGACAAGTTATGTTACGTACATGGTTTTCACATGAAAGCCCATAAATGGGTGCACGTGAAGTATACATGAGAGCTCATAAATGAGTGCACATAAAATTCATATGAAGGCCCATAAATGGGTGCACATGAAATTTACATGAGGGCTCATAAATGAGTGCACATGAAGTATAGGTTATACATGAGATACATGAGAAACATGACCGATCATGAGAGCACATGAGAGTACATGAGCATGCATGAACAAGCATGAAGCACATGAGAAACATGAATAACATGAGAGCGAGGAATACATGATGTACATAAAACACATGACATGATGTATCAGATGCTCCCGAGGAGGATAACATCGCATGAAAAGATACATATAGTACCAATCCGTGATAATATCGTGACAGCATCAAATAAGGTAAACTAGAGCAGGAATATAATTCTAAGCAAGTTATGAAATGATCAGAGAATATACTCGCCTGGTATCTGAATAGCTGTTGTAAATGTACTGTCCGAGATGAGGTACCTGACTCCTAGTTAGAGTAACACATGTCAAGATGTATACAGGGGATGATAAATGTAATCTACAATGTATCTACATACTGTCTAGGTCAAACTAGACTAAAGTCAACACTTGGTCAACTCTAGTCAACCACACTAGTCAAATTAGGTCAACTAGGTCAAGTCCTAGCCCATACAAGTCTAACAAGTCTCACTAGGCCTAACCAAGCCTAGGCTAGCACTCACACAATCACAAGACAATATGAACCACGACAATGCATAATATAAAATAGATAATATATTTAAATATATACCTTTATACATACATGCATATCCACATTACATACATATTTATATATATAGGCATATGTTACATCATGTATATTTACATAGTTACATAGATATATACATTCATGCACATTTACATACATACTTTTATACATTATATACGTTAACATTCATTACAATGTATTATATTTTACTTATACCTTTGATTGATTCATTCATTCATATATGGCATTTATTCATGCATTTATACATTCATTCATATCCCATATGCATGCATATTTCAGTTCAGACATTATATCCATTCACATATCATTAAGTTGCATACATATACTTATTTTTATTACATACATGTCATTCATGCATATTATATATTTACATGCATCTATACATTATATACATTGTATACAACATGTAAAAATAGAAGAGGAAAAATGGGGGAAAAAACTGAAATGGAAAGGGAAGGGAAGGAAAATGTAAGGAAAAGGGAAAACAATGGACATATACATGCTTGCATCATATATTCTACATTACCATACATGCTATCATTATATATTGTATTATATTATTTGTATATTATGCATTGATATCTATCATTACATGTATACCTTACATTCATATCTAGCATTCATTATATACTTTCATGCATACATTGTATATCATTCTTTCATTCATGCATTTATGCATTGCTTACATACATTATATTAATTGTATTCCTACATGCTTGCATTCAACCATATATATGCATTAATGTAAAGAGGATATATATCATATATATATCATTTCATTCATCTAACATATCATGTATTATATACTCTATATTCATTTAATATCCATACTACATAGACTCATAGGTTACACAAAATGCATATATCGTATAGTCACTCTTCTACTTAAAATCAATACTGTACCAATTGGGCCTCTACTAAATTCTAGGATTAAAGTATATTGTAGCCCTTCGTGTTAGCTTTCCGAAACTTCAAACGGATCGTATTTTCGTGTCCGGAAGCTTCCGAAATCGCGAAAATACCGAAACATGTTCGTCTTTCGTACAGCTGACACTCAAATAATTCTACAGAAAGTTACAGAAAGAATTTGGCTTAATAAAATATATATTTGGAAAGCTAACTTTGATATGGTTCTTTTAAAAAATGGAAGATAAATCGGAGTTCTAAGCTAAAAGTTATGACATTTCTAAGTTGCTTTGGTTAATAAAAACGTCGATGAATATTATGACGAATTTGAGTTGTTTTGGACAAAAGAACACATATAGGCCAAGATACTTGGATACAAACATAGGTATCCAAATGAAACTCATTCTAACCATCCTAACTAAGATCAATCCACTCTCTAACCATTCTAAAACTGAATTTAAATATCTATTTAAACTATTATCATACATACATACACATAGGGTGTCCTAATTTGGGATCTATCAAGTAGGACACAAGACACATATCTAAAATCCTCAAGAGAGCTCCAAATGGCCTCAAATTTAAATCTAAATGGGACACATGCATGAGGATGGATCCTACGGATTCAAAACTAATTTATATGCAAAGGAAATCGATTTAGAGGATGGGTTTTACCTATTGGAAGTGGAATCCCAACGAAATCCTTTAGGATACGGCTCCGATACGAAGATCCCTCAAAGTGGACACTCCTCCTTGTACTCCTGTTCTAATCCTTGGTATCACCCTTCCCTTGGAGAATGGGAATGATTGAGGGAAGGTTTGGTGAAGGAATGATTTGATTTGGAGATCAAATCAATAGGAATGTCTCTAAAATTAGGGAAGAACAAAAGGCAAATAAAAGAGGCAAGATTGTAATGAATGAAATGAATCATTCTCCCCTAAAGGTGGCTGCCATAAAGAGTCCATTAGGGCTAATGGGAAATGTCCTAATTACCCATCTCTAGTCTCATATGGTTAAGTCTAGACTAGGTTCAAGTTTGGGGTCAAAATGATCTAGTTTTGAGTCTCTAACTTAACCATTCTAACATGATAAAAATTAGTTTAATTAACTAACTTAAATGTTGGGTTTTGTGGGCCATGCTTAACTTAATATTGGGTCCCATCTAGAGTTTAAGCTACCCAGGTCACAATACAAGTCAGAACGAGACGAAACTCAAACCCGACTAAACAAATCCAATAAAAACAATATTAAAAATATAAAATTTTCCCAAAATATTAAAATATGAAAAATGACCAAAATTATAATACATCAATTTAAATATTATTAAAATAATCTAAAATTTATCAATTAATCAAAATCCTAAATAATTCAAAAGTCACAAAATGACCAAAATACCCTCAGCCTAAAAAGTTGTAAATAGTCATTCTAATCACATGGTTAGGTCCCCATGGTCATGATTAGTCTCTAGGCTCAACAGTTCTAGGGTTCACTAGCTAGCACATCAAAATTATAACTCACCAATTTTAAATAGTATTAAATTAATTAAAAATTCCCATAAATCATAAATCCTATTATTAAATAATAAACTTTTACAAAAGTTTAAAATTACCCTCATTTTAGAAAAGTGGGTGTTACAAGTCTACCCTCCTTAGAAAATTTCGTCCTCGAAATTAAAATATTCCTACCCCTTCTAGGTCAAACCCCCACAATCAAAGTCTCAAAACTTAATCAATCATACAATTTAAAAGGACGGCATACATGGTCATGGCATACGGTGGTAATGAAAGTCTCATCTAGGTATACTAGTCATACTAGACCAAAACAATCACAGGGTATCAAAACATACAAGCAATCAAGGGTGTTGAGCTAGAAAAGTTACAAAAACAACAATCATCAAGGCTGTAAGGCAGTCTACCATCCTATATGAAAATTGGTAATTATCAAAAATAAAATAAGATAACTACTAATCATCTATAAAGGGGTACTATTTAAGAAAAATCAAAACCAAAAGTTTAAGAAACGAAAGTCAAAAGCATTGAATCCAATCATAATATAATATATATAGAAAGAGAGAGTGTTAGAGAGGAAAAAGCTAACATTATATAAAGGTTATGTGGTTAGTGTGTGTGTATGGGTGTATGTGGACATGTTCATATGGTTAGATAGTAGGCTTGTGTGTGTGAAATATACATGAAAGTGTATAGGAGGATTTGGGTCTCAAAACAATAGCTATCAAGTTACAATATTCATGGAATATTGGTTAAACAGTCTACAAGGCACAAGCTATTTACTCATAACATGCATGGCTAACCATATATATATGTATATCTATATGTATAGAGAGGTAGAGATTTAATTATGTATCTATATACATTATAACATGTATGCATAAACTACATATATATATATATATATATATATATATATATATATATATATATATATATATATATATAAATATTTTATATATATATATATTAAAAAATATATTTATGAGCATAACATGGAGATGAAGGATTAGGTTTACATGGCAGTTGTGAACATTAGTGTAGAGTGTCAAGTGTACATGGGTTAAAACTTGAAATGAAGGGTTCAATCATTCAGTTTAGTTCAACATTACATATTAATCCAAAATTGAACTACACATTTGAAAGCAATGTAAAAATGTTAACATGTATTCAGTTTTCAGGGTTTTGGAGAAATTCGAACATCAAAACCAACCCAACGTTTACCACAACCACAACCTAACATGTAAGAGTATGAAACCTAACATTATATCCCTACATACAACAATGTATACGGCTCAAATCATTACATTTAAAAAAACTGCAAATTGACTAATCACTTAGAATTCAGGCTTAAAGGGTTAATATGCACACAGTCTCAGATTTGACAAATTCAAACACAAAACTCAACCAATTTCTTTAAAACTTGAAATCCTGTATATAACATACATGTGCAGTGATGTAAACAACGACTAATAACATGAAATTTACATTTAATTTACGAATTTAATCTGGAAAACAGAGAACTAGTCACTGATACTGTACTATATTAGAAATATTGGGATTTTGAGAAATTAACATCAAACATATTAATATGCAATTAGATAGGTTGGTAATCAAGTGTAGCATGCATACGTGTCAGGCAAGTATCTGTGTCCACTATATATATTTTAAGGTAATACAAGAAATAATGGCAAGAAGAAAATAATGATAAAATCTGTTCTGCTTATCTGTTTAAAAGAAGGAACCATTTTGAAACCAGAGCTATAATATCAAATCCAAGTTAAGGTCTAGCAAAATTATCGATTCATTGTATTAGGAAAAAATTTATAGCAAGAAGTTACACTAGATTTATAATAACAGCTAAGCTACTCCTACTCATACTCCTACTCCTAAGTTATTTGATGATGGAATATAATTTATAATAACAGAATGGTACGATAGAGATGATATGTTTAAAAACCTTCTTAAGATACAATCTGATAATCATATGCGTCTGTCCAAAATCATGTTACTCAGAGCCCTTGCCATGCTAGTAAGCAAGGCTGCGATAAACGATAGATTCTATAACTGGGACATGCACCTCTATAATCATGTCGTCTGGAATTCTCGCTACGCCGACTAGTATAGCTGCGAGAAATTCCAAATCTCATAACCAAGATACGTACATGCGAAGTCAGGTCCCTATATTCTGCCATGCCAACTAATATGGCTGCGATAAACTACAGGTTCCATAATCAAGTAGACGTTTTACCATCCCTGTATTCCCGTCAACATATGTTATCAGAAAATATCGTAACTCCGGCCATAAAATTCATCTTGATAGGAAAATCAAAATCAACAACGATCCAACAAAATCAAATTCAACAATAAAGGAGTGAGAGCAACAAACAAGGAAAATGATTTCAAATTAAAGTTTAAATAAGATTCTCAGGGGTTGTCCCAGGAATCTTTCAAGGAATCCTAACTGTGATTGAGTACCTTCAAAAATATCCTAATCCTACTGCAGGCTGTAGTGATACTCTAGTTCGAATACCACTACATAAACTCGACCTGCATGGGCCATCACTAAAAATGTGTCACGACCCGCACCCACCGTGAGGGTACGAGTACGTAACAGCGTCCAGTCTACGCCGTAGTGTCGGCGGTAGAACGCTGTCCTAGGTCAATCATCTAACAATATATAAGGTACCTGTACAGTATATACACTCCGAATAGAGGTGACATAGCAGAATACAGTCTCAATCACATCTAAAGGTAGAATATAGCACGATAGAAAAGATTGATAAATCCTCAACTAAGGTACAACAAATATGAAATAACATAAGTCTCAACATCTCTAAAGTATACAACTCTGAAATCAAGGACAACAACTAACATGAAAAGAAGAACAGTCTAAGCTATCTACACTAGGCAAGGTATCATCCTCAGCAGCTGCCTGAACCTCCCCAGGGGTCCAGGTCGCAAGTGTCATCTTGGAAAGCTCCAAGGTAAGGGGTGCAGGGTTCCTCATCATCCTCTGTAAAATTTTCAACAGGTCCAGTCAGGATGGGAGCGAGCAAAATACATCTCACGCAGATCATAACAGGTTAGAAAATATAAACATGCAAGAGAGTACAATACGTGAAACTGAAAAAAGTACATGATGTAAACAGGGGGAGAGAACTGTAATAGAAATATCTACTATAAGTAGAAAGCTACCAGTGACTAGTGATTTAGAGTACAAAGTCGACATGTGAACGGCTGGATTTGCACATGAATATAATAAAGAGGCGTACATGGCTATACTAGTTTAGAATTGTTCACATGACTATTTATACTCCCCCATACCCCAATCAATACACAAGGATCCAGACAAGTTATGTTACGTACATGGTTTTCACATGAAAGCCCATAAATGGGTACACGTGAAGTATACATGAGAGCTCATAAATGAGTGCACATAAAATTCACATAAAGGCCAATAAATGGGTGCACATAAAATTCACATGAGGGCTCATAAATGAGTGCACATGAAGTATAGGTTATACATGAGATACATGAGAAACATGACCGATCATGAGAGCACATGAGAGTACATGAGCATGCATGAACGAGCATGAAGCACATGAGAAACATGAATAACATGAGAGCAAAGAATACATGATGTACATGAAATACATGACATGATGTATCCGATGCTCCCGAAGGGGATAATATCGCATGAAAAGATCCATATAGTACCAATCCGTGATAATATCGTGACAGCATCAAATAAGGTAAACTAGAGCAGGAATATAATTCTAAGCAAGTTAGAAAATGATCAGAGAATGTACTCGCCTGGTATCTGAATAGCTATAGTAAATGTACTATCCAAGATGAGGTACCTGACTCCTAGTTAGAGCAACACATATCAAGATGTATACAGAAGACGACCGAATAATGTCAAGTTATGAAATGATTCAAAGACATTATTATCGAATACGAACACGTGGTTCAAAGACGACCGAATAATATCAAAGGAATTGTCAAGGCAGTCGTGGATGAGATTCTAAGAGGTAAGTTTAACTACATCCCATTCACTTAAATTGATATATAAAAAAGGCGAACCAAAGTGCATTCGGTTGATCAGACCATCATGCACCGGTTCTGATTAGACAATATGTTAGTGAACGGCAGCTCAATATCATATGCCTTGATCAAGCTCGATAAAGAATTAGCTTGCAAATACTAGGATGTATTAGCATCATTAGTCTAGATAGTAGAATATATGCACGATGGTAGATGAAATAAAAACAAATATGAATAGTCTAAGAGTCATAAGGATCTAAGTCTTGTTTATTCCTATCATTCTACGATTTTATTGACCAAGGCTTGGTTGACCAAATGGGTTAAATTCCTCTAGTCTCTATGGTCTAGATAATACTATTTGTATTCCCTTAATGGTTAAGGGTGTGTGTCAGGTCGTGGGGTATTCTACCCAACTTAAAGAATTAAGCTAAGGGTGTTTGGGACATCTAACTAGTAGGGTCAATAGCAAGCACGAAGGGAGATAAGAATTTTGATAGAAGGAATCAAGCAAGATGCAGTCGATGAGTCGAACGATAGTTCGAATATGGAATCGAGAAAAGAGGTCAAGTATGTGGATGAGATCCAAGACTTCTAATCCTATTCGCAGGCTTGCTTGGTACGGTAAAGTAACCAAACAATTTATCTTGACCTGTATGGGCCACCACAAAAACATGTAATGCCCCAGTCCCAAAATACGTAGGACTAGAAACGTAGACATGCCAGCTGTATTCATACGAAGTACACTCCAATATATGGAAGCCTCGTATGAATACATAAGCTGTAAAATGCAGTAGAACCATGACTAATCTCATCCACACAAAGAAATAAAAGAATAGAAGATATCATATAATCAACTATGAAATTGTCATTTGGTATATGTAGTTGGGCGGAGACAAATCCACTACCAACTATGAAGAGAAATACCTAACAAAAGAAAGATTTTGGCGAGCGAAGCGAAGACGATCCAAATACAATCATCCTCGAAGAAATAGCGATGATAACGGCTAGAGCTAGAACACTTACGAAAGACAATAGCACACACCTGGAGAGATAACCAGGTCCTCAGAGGGACGTAACAAGACACATAATATCATGTCATATAAACTGAATAAATATTGCTCAAATAAATAAGTCAATTGAATTTATAACATGGTCCAATACACACCTATTGAACGAGCGTACCATCTCCCCAACCAAACAAGGACAGGAGATGGTAAACTAATTCACCGTGACGTATCTTTCCATGCCATGAATCCAATATGGTATCCGGACCCCAACAAGGTTCAATACCTTCTCATCGAAGTAGTAAGTCACACCTACAACCAAACAAGGACAAGATGTGACGAACTAATCCGTGACAAGTTATTGTTCTAAGCCACGGTCAGATACAAGTACCCAAACCAAAGGTACTCATACCTAACGGATAAGGGTAGCCTAACCGTTCAAAGTGAATACAGTTTTAAGAACAGTTCATGGTCGCATGACTACCCGGTCAAGTCAAGAAAATACCAATGCAGTACCTCAGTAGCGAGTCACAACACCATATACTATTCCTCAATATCGAACGAGTCTATAGCATATAGTCTACCTATCGTTCCTCAGTAGCGAGCGAGTCTACAATAGATAGGGTGGTAGTCAACTTCTAATCATGTTCTTCCCGCCCAATGCTAACTTATAACTGCTAAGGCTTCTAGCATGCAATTCTATTAGTAGTTATTTTCTAACGCACGGCTTATGCGTACTGGTGGCCAGCCAATCACACATGTCCGAGTCCTATATACGACTCACCATAACGTGGTACAACGTGTCAAGGCCAATGAATGCAACACACAAGGTGGTCCCTTAAATCTAGGTTTATTGTGTAAGAAAATAATACATAGCAAAAAACTGAACAGTAAATTCTAACAGGTTATGCCATGTATTACAGTTTATTTTGCATAAGGAAAATAATGAACATGCATAAAATATGAGCTAAAATAATTAAACAGCAAATGGCAAGGTGTCTTGCCTGGTAGGACGCCTGGTGTGCTGCGATGATCAATGTGGCACGAACTACGACTTTGGTGCAACAACTATGCAAAGTGACCTCTGATGGTGGCACGGACAGTTCCATTGGGTCCAGAAGGGTCAAATTAGTTAGGGTGGACATAAGGTGGTCTTGAAATGGGCGAAGGAATAGGAATAATAGGACTGGTTACGGACAGGGGAAAAATTAAAGAAATAATGGATAAATATTAAATATACAAGTTTTAGAAAATATTTATAATTCCTAAAAACTAGTTTTCATGAGTCAAAATATTTATAGGAAAAATACAAAAATATACGTAAAGTCAAAAAAAACCGTTTTCGGCAAAAACTCTAAGTTTGTCAAAATGCTATTTTAGGAAATATTTATAATATTTAAAACTAGGTTTTTATTAGTCAAACTATGTTTTTAGGAAATACTTGAAAAATCAAAAAAAATTGTTTCATCCTAAAATACTGTAAGTTTATCAAAATAGGTTTTCTAGGTAAGACTATATTTTATTAGTTGAAATAGGTTTAAGTAAATAAAATACATATGAATTTATTTTATAGTTTGGAAACTACATTTTAACGGTCAAAACAGATTTAGATAATATTTTGGAATCTAGCAATTCATTTTATAATAAAACTAAATTTCAATTTAACAAAAATATTACAAAAATATTTATATACTTCAAAAAAAAACATTTAAAATATAGGCAACCTAAAACTCTATTTTGTTACAATTATTACTTATCATATACATTGTATGGGTAATAATAACAACTATATGAAAATATTACAATATCCATATGAAAATGTTAACTGTATCTATTTCAACCATCATAAACTATAACAAATAATAATAATAATAATAATAATAATAATAATAATGGTAAAGTCGACTGTTCTTCCTGGGTGAAACCAAGGAAACAAACAAAACAAGAAATGAATAAATAAATAATATAAACACAAATGCTGGAGTAGTTAAGAAGGTGAGAGAGGAAGAGAGAAAGGAGCTCGGAAGGGATGAGTAGAAGCGGAGGGACTGAGCGGAGTGTGGCGGAGAGAGCGGGGATCTCGTCGGCTGGGGAAAGAGCGGAGGAAGAAGAGTGAGCGTGAGAGAGAGAGGAGAACGGAGACGAGCGGGAGAGAGAGAGAGGAAGCAGGGGGCGAAGATCTCGCCGGCGGATCATCGGGCGGAGGCGTGGAGTTCGCCGAGCGCGCCCACCGAGCGCTGGCCGGGTGGATCTTGGCGGGGCGGCTGGAGATGGGGAATGGGTACGCGACGGAGGCGTTGGCGGAGTCTCAGGGCGGTCGAGTTTTCGCGGCGGCGTCGGCGATTAGGAGGCGCTGCGGAGGGGTGTGGGAACCGGACACGGAGCGGTGGAAGCACCCGCCGGTCTACAGACGACGGTCAGCGTCGGTTTGTGCGAACCAGCGACGGCGCCGAGAGCTCAGGCGCGACGAAGACGTCACGATGGCAGATCGGAGGTAAGTCTAGGGTTAGGGTTTTAATTTGTTATGTTTGATGGTGGTGACGGTGATGGTTTTTGGCCGTGGTCGGCTGGTTGGCCGTGGAGAGGCGACTGGAGGGCTAGTCGGGCTGTACGGACAGGCGGTCGGGTTTTGGTTGGGGATCGATGTTGGTGTAGGTGGTGTGATATTGGGGCTGTACGGTTTGGCCGGAGCAGATGGCCGGGGTGGCCGTCTGCATGAAGGAGAGGGGTTTTCCGATGGAGTCGTGGTCGATGGGGCTATGGCATGGGCTTCATCGAGGGTTGGTCGGTGATGCTGTGTCAGAGTCGGAACGGGGCCGTCGATGGAAAAGGGAACAATGTCCAGGTGGTTTGGTGTAGGTGGCGGTGGTGAAGCTCGGGGCGCGAATGTGAGGAAGAGGCAGGTTGGTCGGGATTGTGCGGGGTTGGATGGCGATGGTGGTGGTCAGGTCTGTCCCGACGAGACGGCTGGCCGAAATTAGCTAGGATAGATTTAGAAATTTATTGGTGTCAGGGGTGTCCTATACGGCCTAGAGAAACGTTCGGGATTGTCGGACTGGAGAGAAAATGTACTTGTACAAGGGATAATTAATGGATAGGGGTAGGGGACATGGACACGATGCGCAAACTTGGGTTGTAGAAAATTTGTGGATGTGAGGAATTTATGGAGGAGTACCTGCCTATTTATAGGATATGGGAATTCCCAGTTGGATAAGGATTAAGAGTAGTTTAAACCCAAAAATAGATAATTCGCAACTTAATTTAAAATCAATCAAATCCAAATCCAAATACAAATCCAATTTAAATCTAATTAAATTCTTTTAGTTTAAAATCAAATCAATTTCAAATATAAATATTAATTTACTATTTAAATCAATCCATAAATCAAATCAAGATTTAAATTGTCACAAAATTTTCAAAATATGTTTCCAAAAAAATACTATAATAATAATTCAAAAATACATTATTATTTACAAATAAACTTAATAAAATATTTATAAAATATGTATGCACGAAGAATATTATTTATTACTAATAACTGTTTTTACGAAAGACTTTTGATAAATAAAATAAATAAAATAACGGACTTGGAAATGTTGGTATGATAGCTAAAATAATTATTACATATATTATTTTGAAATTATAAAAATAGAAAAATATTTTTCTAAAAATATGTACGCTCACACATTTTCGCACTCGTCGAGCAATCATGAAAAACGAAAATTCGCGTGCGACGTATAATGCAACTACGCGACGTATAAAAATGAAAATCAATACCAAATTTATAAATAATAAAAAAATAGTAAAAATTTAGGGGTTTTACACTAGCGGAGAGCTTCGGAAGCAGGTTATGCAGGAGGCCCATCGTTCTCAGTACTCTATGCATCCAGGTGCCAATAAGATGTATAGGGATCTTTAGAGCATCATTAGTAAGGCCCATCCCATTTTCTAGATTCTAGATTTAGAATGTATGAGCTCATTTTTTAGAATAATAAGTCTCATCCCTAGTCCCAATTTCTACAATTTTGATCCCAACCCATCCATGGGTGCTAAGGGTTGGGCCTCCCAATTTCTAGATTCTAGATTGTAGAAACTCGTTTTGTAAAATAGTAAGTTCCAATTTGGAGCCCAACTTTCTAGATTCTAAACTTTATATTATTTTTTTCCTACATTAATTTTTGACCACACAATTTTTGGGACCGGAGCTCACTTTATCATTTCCTACTATTCTCATAAAAACCCAACCCATTCTATATTTACCTTTTTTTTGAAATTTTGGGCTCCAAATTGCATTGGAGAGTCCCAACTACTAATGATGCTCTTAGGAGCATGTATGGTGGTATGGGATGAAGCGGGAGGTAGCACGCTTTATAGCCAGATGTTTAGTCTGTCAGCAGGTTAAGGCAGAGAGGCAGAGGCCAGGAGGACTGTTACAGCCATTGCCTATTCCGGAGTGGAAGTGGAAGCACATCACGATGGACTTTGTTTCTGGATTTCTATGTACACCAGGAGGAAAAGATGCGATTTTGGTCATCGTAGACAGGTTAACCAAATCAGTCCTGTCACGCCCCAGAACCAGAATACTGGAGAGCGGGGGCAGACATAGCCAGCTACGTATATTGAAATAGAATACATCTCAACTATACGGTCACGGCTGTCTAGATATGAGGGTTTACTACAAGCCAGCAGTCTCTTAAGGTCAAGCCTATTGTCTCAATCTCAAGCAATTAACAAAGTTACAAGATATTGGAGCATCAAATATATATATATATAAGGCGTCCCAAATATTACATATTGGATGATCATGAAGCTAGTTACAAAATGATAGGACTAGCAAGAGTTCAGTCATACATGATCAACCCAAGGATTTGTTAATCATGTTTACAGTCCATAGGCAGACAGTAAGTAAATATGCATCGAGCTAACAGGTGCTCGTCGGCTAAACGCCTCAAAAGAATAAATTTACATATAAGTGGGTGAAACAAAAAGAAAAACCCACTCTTGGCCCGGGTTTCGTCTAGTTGTCACCATTGGGCTGGAAGCTTGGTAGATCCTCGGGGGCTGCTCCGAAATCTGGCCACACAAAACCAGCTGGGTCAAACCCCAGAAAGAGCAAGTGCCACAAGGAGGCCACAAATAAGAACAAAAGCCAGCATATCAGAACATAAAGAATAAAAGGGAAGTACAAGTAATAAAAGTACACAGAGCGATAAACGACTAGGGATGTGGAACCATTCCGGGATCCAGGTTACAATCCTTAAACCAAACAAGGACCGAAATTGTACCCCTTCGCCTGAATAGCTCACTGTCTCTACCCATTTATCGTTAGAGATAAGTAAAACAATTATGATCAAGGGTTCCAGGTACAGGGGCTAGACAAGACTTAGACAAAGCTGGACACCATTCATTCACAATCGGCCAAGCAAGTACTACGGCTTACTACTTTAACTAACTAGGGTTATCACAAGCTTAATTACTAACAAGATGCAAGTGAGAAACTCCCAGTCCCAAGCCCTGCAGACCATCCAGTTATCCTTTCGTGGGTTGAGAGTTATAGGTGGGTACATTGCCCGGGAGACAAATGTACCCTTAGGTGACTTAGAGGGTGCAACACATGACAGTATGCTGGAAATGTGCTCTACTCGTCGGCAAGCTACAAGTCCATTAAAGCGCCCAGATAACGAGATTGCCTGTGACTGGGAATTCTCCATGTTCTAGTTTGATCTAATCATTAGCCTAATCCAATTTAGCGCGAGTCCCTGGTCGTGGTTCCCAGGAAGTCACGTCCTAGACATGATACAAGACAAGACAAGTGGATTGTACAAGCAAGCAAGCAGGAACACCCACGGTGTCAAGTTGATTATACGAGTCAAGTTACAAGTTACAAGTCAAGTCAAGTCAGGAGTGCGCCGCCACGGCCACTATCAAGTTATCAAGATAAATCATGTCAGGGTGCTTGTTAGGAGTACGCCACGATGGGCCATTATCGTATCAGGTTGGTCATGTCAGGAGTGCACCACTATGGGTCACTGTCGTGTTATGCCAGTTCCTTGCCATACCATGCCATGTACAATAGTCATTCCAAACATATTAAGTAAAATCAAGTTCATGTCAAAAGGCGTAAGGATATAAAATAGGCGTAAAATATCTAATAAAATACTAATATAAATAGGACTATAGAAGAGCCAAGATCAAGAAATAAACAAATTCATCATAGACAAGTAGGTTGTGCAGGGTATGTACTGCGCAGGGTGCCAAGTGTGCAGGTGTCAATTGCGCAGGGTGAGCTGCGCAGGGTACCAACTGCGCAGGGTGAGCAGCGCAGCAGATGGATTGCGCTGGATCAGGTTGCGCAGGAATGGATGGCGCAGGGTCAGATTGCGCATGAGTGGAGTGCGCAGGGATAGATGGCGCATGAGCAGACTGCGCATGACCGGACTGCGCATGAGCAGACTGTGCATGAATCCATGCACACTCGGGTTGAGCGCAGTTCGCCAAGGGGCAAGCTGCGCGGTCGACGCTGTGCTAAGGAGCGCTGGCCGAGGGAGAATGCGCAATCCAGCCCTGCGCTAAAGAGCGTAGGCTGCTGTCTTCTTCTCCAGGCCGAGAAGAGGACTCCAAGAACTCTAAGGTTCAAAACTTCATATCTTGGTAAAATCAAAACCAAATCTAGATTTTCAAAGGTCTAACTTGAGTAAAATCGAATTCTCTTCTACATGGAAGCATCAAAACATGCAAAAATTAAAGTTAAATAGATCAAAACCAAGGATTTTCGAAAATGGTTAAAACCTAGATCTAGAAGAATGAAAGCTCCAAATCACAAAATGTCAAGTTCTAAAGTTGTTCTCCATGGCCTAATCTAGTTAATGGACAAATAAAAAGTGGTGCTTATTTGATGGCAAGGTGCACTTGCCTATGGGTTGGGGAGTTGTGTGGAAGAAGGAAGAAGAAGAAGATGGAGAAATAAATAAAAGAATTATGGAGGAGAGAGAAAAGTAGGTAGAGTTTTAATGAGGGTGGTTGTGATGGAATGAGGGTGGAGAATAGGCTAAGGTGTTCCACTTATGATGAACCAAACCAAACCAACTCCACAAAATAAAACCAAGCCATGGTCCAAACCCATTTACGAGAAACCAAAATCCGCAAGTCAGGAAAATAAAATACGTGCCAAAATCAAATTACGAGTACAAATACGAAATACAGGAAATGGGGGTGACAACTCTACCCACCTTCAAAGAATTTTGTCCTCGGAATTTAATCAAGGAGCTAGAGATTGCCACGATAAGCTATACTAAGCACAGACAAGCTACACTAAGCCGTTCAATCATACAATCATACAATGCAAGCAATGAAGGGAAAGCGTAAGGCCCAAGGAAGACATTATACCTTACGAGTCAAACAGGTAGGGGTATCGCGATCGGATGTCGTCCTCACGCTCCCACGTTGACTCACCTAGAGAGTGATGACCCCAAGCAACACGGACTAAGTTAATAGTCTTATTCTTGAGCGTATTTTCTCTCCGGTCCAATATAGACACGGGCCTCTCCTCATACAAAAAGTTGGTACCAACAACCAATTCCGAATGATCTAGGATATGGCTCGGGTCCGGGATGTACCGTCTTAATTGGGATACATGGAATACATCATGTACCTCACTTAGCGACGGCAGAAGAGCGAGACGATAGGACACATCGTCTACTCGCTCTAGAATATCGAACGGCCCTATATACCTAGGACTAAGCTTTTCCCGTACGCCAAAACGAATGACGCCGCGGGTAGGCGAGATCCTAAGGAATACATGGTTGCCGATGGCAAATTCTAAGGGTCGCCGATGAGCATCGGCCCAATGGCGCTGGCGATCCTGAGCAACTCGGAGGTGATCTCTGACTTTCCTGACCACTTCAACCGTCTGAGAAATCAATTCTGGACCGAGCATCTGCCTCTCTCCGACATCGTCCCATGCTAACGGAGATCTGCACTTCCTGCCATACAGAGCCTCGAAGGGTGCCATCTGGATACTGGCCTGGAAACTATTGTTGTACGAGAATTCCACCAGGTGCAGGTGATCCTCCCACGAACCACCGAAGTCAAGGGTACACGACCGCAACATATCTTCGAGAGTTTGTATAGTACGCTCTGACTGCCCATCTGTCTGCGGATGATACGCTGAGCTGAACTTGAGATGAGTCCCCAAACTTTGATGAAGACTGTGCCAGAAGTGCGATATGAATCTCGTATCCCTGTCTGATACTATACTGACTGGCACTCCGTGAAGTCTGACGATCTGCCTGAGATACATCTCTGCTAGCTGTGCCGTCGACTGTCCAACTCTAAATGGAAGAAAGTGTGCCACCTTGGTAAGCCTGTCTACAATGACCCAAATAGCATCTCTGCCTGCCGGAGATCTGGGTAACCCAGTCACAAAATCCATGGTTATGTGTTCCCATTTCCATTCTGGGATCGGTAAAGGTTGAAGAAGTCCAGCTGGCCTCTGATGTTCAGCCTTGACTTGTTGGCAAACCAAACATCGAGAGACATACCGGGCTATCTCCCTCTTCATACCATTCCACCAAAAGTGTTGACGAATATCTCTGTACATCTTCGTGCTGCCTGGGTGGATAGAATACTGCAAACTGTGAGCCTCTGCCATGATTTCCTGTCTGATATCTCTACTAGGTACACAAAGACGCGTGTCGTGTCGAAGTGTACCATCCTCATGAATACATAACTCTGGCCTGCGTCCTGCCTCATACTCTGCTCTAAGCCGCTGAATCTTGGAATCTGTTAACTGTGCTGTCCGGATCCTCTCAACTATGGTGGACTGAATCTGTAGGCTGGCCATCAAGGCTACATTCGAAGGGAGGACAACTTCTATACCCATCTTCTGAAGATCTGCCAATAGCTCTGGTTGCGCCGTCAGGAAATAAACTCCGGCTCTCCGGCTCAACGCATCTGCTACAACGTTGGCCTTCCCTGGATGATACTGCAAATCCACATCGTAGTCCACAAGTAGCTCGAGCCATCTTCTCTGCCGTATATTAAGGTCCTTCTGGGTGAAAACATACTTCAGGCTCTTATGATCAGTAAATATCTCCACTCTGTCTCCGTACAAGTAGTGCCTCCACAACTTAAGTGCAAATACTACTGCTGCTAGCTCCAAGTCGTGGGTCGGGTAATTCTTCTTATGATCACGGAGTTGACGTGATGCATAAGCAATTACCTTCCCATGCTGTATCAAAACACATCCCAATCCTCTGCCTGAAGCGTCACAATAAACTGTGAATCCTCCGGTCCCATCTGGAAGGGTGAGAATGGGAGCCGTTATCAAACCTCGCTTCAACTTCTCAAATGATTCCTGACATTCTGCTGTCCAAACAAATGACACATCCTTGCGGGTCAACTGGGTCATCGGCGCTGAAATCCTGGCAAAATCTGAGACGAATCGTCGGTAGTAACCGGCCAATCCAAGAAAGCTGCGAACCTCTGCCACTGAGCTGGGTACTGGCCAAGACTCGATGGCCACAATCTTCTGGGGATCCACTTCCACTCCTCCTCTGGTAATGATGTGACCCAAGTAAGAAATGTGATCGAGCTAGAACTCGTATTTACTGAACTTGGCGTACAACTGGTGCTCTCTGAGAATCTGGAGGACAATTCTGAGATGCTGCTCGTGCTCTGCTTCACTCTTGCTGTAGACCAGGATGTCATCAAGGAACACTATCACAAACTGATCCAAGTAAGGCATGAAAATACGGTTCATGAGGTCCATGAACACTGCCGGCGCATTGGTCGCTCCAAAGGGCATAACTAGAAACTCCCAATGCCCGTACCTAGATCTGAACACCGTCTTCGGGATGTCCTGCTCTTTGACTCTGATCTGGTGGTATCCTGACCGCAAGTCTATCTTCGAGAAAACTGAAGCCCCTTTGAGTTGATCAAACAAGTCATCTATCCTTGGAAGAGGGTATCTGTTCTTGATTGTCACTGAGTTCAAGGTACGGTAATCAACACATAACCTGGACGTACCATCCTTCTTTTTCACAAGAAGCATCGGGGCTCCCCAAGGCGATCCACTTGCACGAATGAATCCTTTGGTCCTAAGTTCTTCAATCATCTTGTACAAAATCTCCAACTCTGAAGGCGCCATTCTGTAGACTCGCTCTGATACTGGTGCTGTCCCGGGAATCAAGTCGATGGTGAACTCGATCTCCCGCTCTGGTGGCATCCCTGGAAGTTCTTCTGGGAAGACATCTGGAAACTCTTCAACTATCCGGGGCAACTACACTGCTGCTACTGCCATCCGCAATACTGGAGGAGATGGCTCTACTGTGCCTCTGGAAAATGAAAACTCTGGCTCTCCGGGAATACTAAAGACAACTCTGCCAACATGGCAGTCTATCCTAGCATAATGGTTCCTCAACCAATCCATGCCTAGGACTACATCATAGTCTGCCATAGGGAACTCTATGAGCCTAGCGGGGAACTCTCTACCGCTAACTACGATCCGACACGAGAAAAACACTCGATCTACTCCCACAAGACCATTACCAGTAAGTATATTGAGCCTCACTGATAATGACTCGGGCTCCAATCCTATCCGTGTCGCGAATCGTGCAGACATGAATGAATGTGATGCACCAGAATCAAATAATACAGATGCTGGAAAGGTGTTAACGAGAATAGTACCTGCCACTACCTCACCTGGTGCAACTTCTTCTTCCATGGTCATCATCATAGCCTGACCTCTAGTTGCGGGTCCTCTCTGCTGGGAACCCCTCTGTCGGTTCTGCGCTGGAGCCTGGGTAAACTGCTGCTGGTTCTGCTGCTGAAAGGCCTGGGCCTAAGGCAACAATATCCTCGGGTACTGCTGCTGCTGCTGCTGCTGGACTGGAACTAGGGCTGGTCCTCTCATCAAAGAACTAGAAAGGTTGGATGATGATGGACCTCTCCTATTCGGGCAGGTCCCTATCTGGTGGTCTGCTCCTCCACAAGCCAGGCACAATCCATGTGCCCTACGACACTCTGCCACTACATGGCCCGGCTTCCCGCAATGAGAACATTCCACCGCGGAAGACTGCTTCTGCTTCTGCTGCTGCGGGTACGTCGGGGTCGAATGCTGAACCGACGTCACTGAGGCCGCCCGCCTCAAAGTTCCAATGGTTATACCCCTAGCTGCCGGGGCTGGAGCTGAAGATTGGTGCATCTGGTTGTGGGACCGCTTCCTGCCTTCGATCCTGTCCATAATTCTCCGGGAGGTATACTCATGCCTTCTTGCTGCCTTCAACACTGCATCGAACGTCTGGTGCTCGAACTGCTCCACAGCCAATAATATCTCTAAGTGCAGCCCTTGCTGGAACCGTTGAGCCCTATCGAACTCGGTCGCCACCAAAGTGGGGGCAAACCTACTGAGTCTAGAAAACTCAGATGCATAACTGTCGACCGTCCTGCCTCCTTGCCTCAAGTTGGTAAATCTGGTCTGCAGGTCGTACCGTGCCACCGCATCGAAGTACTTTGTCTGGAACCTCTCTCTGAACGTCGCCCAAGTAATTGGTGCCGCTAACCCCATGGCCTGAGCTGCCCACCAATCGCGAGCCAAGTCAAGTAACTGTAGGCGTACTACCGCCACCTTCTCATTTTCAGGTGTCCTAGCTGCTTCTAGAACCACCTCGGTATCCTGAAGCTAAGCGTCCGCGGCAATCACATCTTCACTGCCGTCAAAGAAGGGAGGGTTCAAGCGCTTGAAACTGTTGGCCGCCTGATTCCCTTGGGGACCTCCTCGATTTAGTGCATCATGAACTTCCTGGTGCAAGGCGTCGCCTCGACGATCTTGGGATGCAAGCAGTTCTCTGATAAGCCCTACCAAAGGTCCCTCATCCTGTCTAGCTGGTTGAACGGGCGGAGCTGCCTGAACTGGAGGTTCTGAGCCTCCGGGAAGCATAACTCGGGAGGCTACTCCAGAGTGCTGAGCTTGATCTTCCTGGCGCTGGGGTGCTTGCCGAGCTTCCTCTGGCTGGTTGGCAGGTCCGGGAGAAATGCCACTGAAGAAGACGACATAGGGAACAGTAAGGAAAGGACCAGGACAGATCAATGATACAAGCATGTGATCAGGTCAAGAATCTCAGAGATTTGAAGATACGAGCAGAGATCAAGGGCGAATATTGATTGAGACATCTATTCGGTAAACCCTCACATTTCTTGATTGACAAGACCTGCATGGGCCACCACTTAAACCGTGTCACGCCCCAGAACCAGAATACTGGAGAGCGGGGGCAGACATAGCCAGCTACGTATATTGAAATAGAATACATCTCAACTATACGGTCACGGCTGTCTAGATATGAGGGTTTACTACAAGCCAGCAGTCTCTTAAGGTCAAGCCTATTGTCTCAATCTTAAGCAACTAACAGAGTAACAAGATATTAGAGCATCAAATATATATATATATATAAGGCGTCCCAAATATTACATATTGGATGATCATGAAGCTAGTCGTACAAAATGATAGGACTAGCAAGAGTTCAGTCATACATGATCAACCCTAGGATTTGTTAATCATGTTTACAGCCTATAGGCAGACAGTAAGTAAATGTGCATCGAGCTAACAGGTGCTCGTCGGCTAAACGCCTCAAAAGAATAAATTTACATATAAGTGGGTGAAACAAAAAGGAAAACCCACTCTTGGCCCGGGTTCCGTCTAGTTGTCACCATTGGGCTGGAAGCTTGGTAGATCCTCGGGGGCTGCTCCGAAATCTGGCCACACAAAACCAGCTGGGTCAAACCCCAGAAAGAGCAAGTGCCACAAGGAGGCCACAAATAAGAACAAAAGCCAGCATATCAGAACATAAAGAATAAAAGGGAAGTACAAGTAATAAAAGTACACAGAGCGATAAACGACTAGGGACGTGGAACCATTCCGGGATCCAGGTTACAATCCTTAAACCAAATAAGGACCGGGATTGTACCCCTTCGCCTGAATAGCTCACTGTCTCTACCCATTTATCGTTAGAGATAAGTAAAACAATCATGATCAAGGGTTCCAGGTACAGGGGCTAGACAAGACTTAGACAAAGCTGGACACCATTCATTCACAATCGGCCAAGCAAGTACTACGGCTTACTACTTTAACTAACTAGGGTTATCACAAGCTTAATTACTAACAAGATGCAAGTGAGAAACTCCCAGTCCCAAGCCCTGCAGACCATCCAGTTATCCTTCCGCGGGTTGAGAGTTATAGGTGGGTACATTGCCCGGGAGACAAATGTACCCTTAGGTGACTTAGAGGGTGCAACACATGACAGTGTGCTGGAAATGTGCTCTACTCGTCGGCAAGCTACAAGTCCATTAAAGTGCCCAGATAACGAGATTATCTGTGACTGGGAATTCTCCATGTTCTAGTTTGATCTAATCATTAGCCTAATCCAATTTAGCGCGAGTCCCTGGCCGTGGTTCCCAGGAAGTCACGTCCTAGACATGATGCAAGACAAGACAAGTAGATTGTACAAGCAAGCAAGCAGAAACACCCACGGTGTCAAGTTGATTATACGAGTCAAGTTACAAGTTACAAGTCAAGTCAAGTCAGGAGTGCGCCGCCACGGCCACTATCAAGTTATCAAGATAAATCATGTCAGGGTGCTTGTTAGGAGTGCGCCACGACGGGCCACTATCGTATCAGGTTGGTCATGTCAGGAGTGCACCACTATGGGTCACTGTCGTATTATGCCAGTTCCTTGCCATACCATGCCATGTACAATAGTCATTTCAAACATATTAAGTAAAATTAAGTTCATGTCAAAAGGCGTAAGGATATAAAATAGGCGTAAAATATCTAATAAAATACTAATATAAATAGGACTATAGAAGAGCCAAGATCAAGAAATAAACAAATTCATCATAGACAAGTAGGTTGTACAGGGTATGTACTGCGCAGGGTGCCAAGTGCGCAGGTGTCAATTGCGCAGGGTGAGCTGCGCAGGGTACCAACTGCGCAGGGTGCCAAGTGCGCAGGTGTCAATTGTGCAGGGTGAGCTGCGCAGGGTACCAACTGCGCAGGGTGAGTAGCGCAGCAGATGGATTGTGCTGGATCAGGTTGCGCAGGAATGGATGGTGCAGGGTCAGATTGCACATGAGTGGAGTGTGCAGGGATAGATGGCGCATGAGCAGACTGCGCATGAGCGGACTGCGCATGAGCAGACTGTGCATGAATCCATGCACACTCGGGTTGAGCGCAGTTCGCCAAGGGGCAAGCTGCGCGATCGACGCTGCGCTAAGGAGCGCTGGCCGAGGGAGAATGCGCAATCCAGCCCTGCGCTAAAGAGCGTAGGCTGCTGTCTTCTTCTCCAGGCCGAGAAGAGGACTCCAAGAACTCTAAGGTTCAAAACTTCATATCTTGGTAAAATCAAAACCAAATCTAGATTTTCAAAGGTCTAACTTGAGTAAAATCGAATTCTCTTCCACATGGAAGCATCAAAACATGCAAAAATCGAAGTTAAATAGATCAAAACCAAGGATTTTCGAAAATGGTTAAAACCTAGATCTAGAAGAATGAAAGCTCCAAATCACAAAATGTCAAGTTCTAAAGTTGTTCTCCATAGCCTAATCTAGTTAATGGACAAATAAAAAGTGGTGCTTATTTGATGGCAAGGTGCACTTGCCTATGGGTTGGGGAGTTGTGTGGAAGAAGGAAGAAGAAGAAGATGGAGAAATAAATGAAAGAATTATGGAGGAGAGAGAAAAGTAGGTAGAGTTTTAATGAGGGTGGTTGTGATGGAATGAGGGTGGAGAATAGGCTAAGGTGTTCCACTCATGATGAACCAAACCAAACCAACTCCACAAAATAAAACCAAGCCATGGTCCAAATCCATTTACGAGAAACCAAAATCTGCAAGTCGGGAAAATAAAATACGTGCCAAAATCAAATTACGAGTACAAATACGAAATACAGGAAATGGGGGTGACAAGTCCACTTTTTGCCATTTAAAGTGGGTACGTCTACTGAGAAGCTAGCAGAGATGTATATGCGGTAGATTGTCAGGACACACGAAGTTCCGGTGAGCATTGTTTCGGATCGGGATTGTCGCTTTACTTCTCATTTCTGGCGGAGTCTGCAGACTAGTTTGGGCACTCAGCTCAAATTCAGTACTGCATACCACCCTCAGACGGACGGACAGTCAGAAAGGACTATTCAGACACTCGAGGACATGTTGTGGACTCGTGTTCTAGATTTTGGAGGATCTTGGGAGGATCATCTACACTTAGTGGAGTTTGCATACAACAACAGTTTCCAGGCCAGCATTAGGATGTCACAATTCGAGGTACTGTACGGTCATAGATGTCGTACACCCTTGTCTTAGGATGACGTTGGAGAGCGAGCATTATTGGGACCTGAAATGGTTGTTGATGCAGCCAATAAGGTAAAGCTCATCAGAGATCGACTTCGCGTGGCGCAAGACAGACAGCGACATTGGGTCGATAGCCACCGAAGACCCTTGCAGTTTGAGGTACAGCTTAGACTTAGGATTGGAATCTTGTTTGTTTTGTGATTTTTATTTGATTATGTGATTGTTATAGTTAAGATGAGACCATGTTTGTGCTAGGTTGGAGATCTGGTGTTCCTGAGTATATCTCCGACGTGTGGTACTATTCGCTTTGGTGGAGGTGGAAAACATAGCCCGCGTTTCATCGGACCTTTCGTTATCAGCGAAAGAGTCAGTGACGTGTCAAACCGACTAGACTTGCCTCCTGCATTAGAGGGAGTCCACAATGTGTTTCACGTGTCGCAATTGAGACGGTATGTGGCGGATCCCAGCCATGTACTGGATCATTCCGAGATCGAGGTGGACCCTGCTCTTAGTTATCCAGAACAGCCTGTGGAGATTCTGGATCGACGGAAGAAGGTGCTGAGAAACCAGATGATACCTTTGGTTCGCATAGCTTGGAGGCATCACTCTCCAGGTGAGTCTACCTGGGAGAGGGAGGAGGAGATGCGCGAGCAATACCCTTATCTTTTTCAGTCTTGAGGTATAATTTTTCTATCCTTCTTATTTAATCAGTTTTGTCTTTAATTTCGAGGACAAAATTATTTTAAGGAGGGTAGATTTGTCACACTCATTTTTCTAATTAGGGGTATATTAGTCATTGTGTATTATTTTGAATTTATTTAAATTGTTAATTAAATTGATTGGTGTGAGCTTGATTGGTGTTTTGGTAGTAGAAGGTAGTTTAACCTTAGTCAACCTTGAGTAGAAGCCTAATAATGTAATTAGAATTATTATTGGCCTATTTAAAATTTAATTTAGAATTATTTTCCATTTTAGGGATCATTTAAATGATTTTAAGTCATTTTTTTATGCCTTTTTAACCTTTTTGTCAATGAGCCTTTTTAGCAACTTAGGAGTGCATTTGGCCCATGAGCAAACCCTAACCCTAATACCCCTGCCCCTGGCCGACCATAGCAGCAGCCCCCCCTCTCATTGTATAGAAATTACATAGCCTCCACAAGATCAAACCCTAGTTTCTCCTTTTCTCCAAACCCTAACTTTCTCATCCGATATCCGATTCATGCCAAACGAATTGCGTTGCGACCGTGGCGAGGAGAAGAACCTGCTGGAGCATTGCTAGCAAGGATTTGGAGACGTTTTCTCAGGAGAAACTGGTCGTCAAAGCGCTCGAGGATTCACTTTTATTGAGATTCCAACTCTCAATAGGTAAACCTCGTTCTACCATTGTTTCTTCTGAAATTTTTACATTTTAGCATCCATATAGGTACCTCCAACCTGTGCATGAAGTTTGGTAGGTTTGTAATTTTGTTTGATAGCCGTATCAGACACGGGTCGGTCCTATAGAACACGTGTTCGACGAAATGCCACTTAGAACTGAAAAGTGTTATTTTTCGATTCTATTTTCACGAATTACTTGCTAATATTATTTCTAACAACTTTCGTGAAGACAGATATGAAATTGACACGATTTCAGTATCCGAATCGGACACGGACACGTGTGCACGAGGCCCGTGCACGACCCCGTGCATGCCCTGTTGTCCAAGCGTCGTAACTCGACGCACAGGGCTCCGTTTCTTGTGAAATTTTATGGGCACGTGGGGGCAACCTCTGCCCATATGCTCCTAAAATTTCACGACATTTCGTGAAGCGTGCACGAAGAAATCTCATGCGTACGGTTCAGCCCGCACTGTGCACGCGGCTGAAAAGTGCCGCTGATACCGCCTTCGTACGAGAACACGTGTAACACCAAGTTTTCCAGATGAGGGTAATTTTGAAATTTTGTATTTAATTTATTTAATTATGGTATTTAAAATTTTAATATAAATTTTGGTGATTTTTAATATTTTTAAAAACTATTTAAATTATGACTTGTGATTTGGTGTGCAGCTAGTGAAGCCGTAGTGACTGTCTGCCCTAGACCCTAACCATGTGGGTAGAGATTTTGTTTAGTACATTTAGCTTGAGGGTAATTTGGTTATCTTGAATTTATTTGAATTTATTAAAATTATTTGAAATTTAATGTATATTATATTAAATGGTGTGGTTTAATATTATTTAATTAATTGCCATATGATTGTTATTAGCCCCAACCTAGAATTGACCTAACCTAGGTTAGTCCTAGTTAGTCATGGTTAGTCCTAGTTAGAAATTGATTTGGTCATGGTTAGTCATGACTAGTTAGAATGACTAGGTTGCAACTTGATTAAAGGGGACCTTGATTTTGACCTTTGAATATACTAGATGGGATGAGAGCCCTTGGATTGAATCCCAAAAACCCTAACCCTAGCATTATGACCAGCCTAGGGATCCCCCCCCCCCCCCTTTGCTATAAAATCCCTCTCAAAGTTTGTGCCTCCTCTTTATTCATCCCTCCATTTTTCTAAGGAAAGGTTTGCTCTCTATTGAAATCCTTCATAGTTTATTCAATATTAATCCATTTTCATTGAAACTTCTTCCATTGTAACCTAATTAGTGTCCCCCTACTGTTGGTGGAGGCTATTCTCAGGATTGATACAATTTGGAGCCATTGGCTAGCTTGAGGAGATCTCATTTTTGGGGCTTTTCCTTGTGAAGGAACACACCTAGGTAACTTTCTATTCCCTCCACCAAATCTTGATTTCTTTGCATGGTTAGGAAGCCCTAGGTGCCCTCTCTCTGTTGGTATAGGCATTGTTAGGGTTCGTGTCCAATACGTGTCCGTATTGGACACGTATCAGGCCTTGGTCGTAGCTGTTCGACGAAATGCCCCAAAGGACATTTCGTTCGAATTTTTGAATTATGTTTGAATGAAATTTCTTATTTTGTTGTCGCTTACGCGACTGTGCTTGACTGAGATGGATTTGAGTCGTGTTCGAGTCGAAATGGACTCGCGGACACGGTCGCGCGCGCCTGGGCGCACTGTCCTGCTACCCGCAGGGTCGTGCGACTCATACAGGACACATGGGCACGTGCCATTAGACGTGGAGCTTGGGGCAGTGTCTGACACGACACTCCCCAAGTCTCGTGCCACTTGGCGGCGTGTCAGGTGCGTGCGGACACGCGCACTGGTCACACACTGAGACTGTGCGCGCAGGAAACACGCTCTGATACGGGTTTCCCGTATGGACACGGCGACACGTTGGCTCGTGTCAGGATCCTAGGCACTAAGCCCTATGTGTGGCGAACCTAGGTGCACGAGCTGGTGTCATGGTTTGGCTCGTGTCGTGCGCACGAGGACACGGCACACGTGCACGATGAGTGCTGTCCAGTTTTGTATTGATTGTGTTCTCTGTGTTCATTTAGCTGATTAATGTTTAAATACATGGTTAAATTAGCTAAATTAATCCTAAATATAATATAGTATATGTGTTAGATTTAGCTTGCATATTAGTTTAGGTTTTGTTTGAAAACATGGCTCGAATTGGATTCAAAATGGTATGGTGACTGTTTCTTTCTGATACGCTGTTATTCCAGCATTTTCCCCAAACTTTTAATCCTAGGTTTCTTATGTTCTTTCACTGTTTAGATTCCCCACATGTTACAATCCATGTTAACTAAGTTTTAAAGTTCAAATATAGGCTTTTGGATGTGGGAATGGAATATTAGTATTTGGGTTGGGTTCGAAAACTGTTATTAAAATTCTATTGAATTGATACTTGTTTTTCCAGTTTTGTTTGATATTTCATCACCTATACATGTGCAATTTCATCATTGTAATATGGTTTACTGATTTCTTGTGTTTCTATTGATTGGTTCATTTCAGTTCATAGATGTCAGTATAGTCCTATTTACACTCCATACACGCACAAGTCAAAACCTGGGAATTGAATTCCATTGTTCCATGCTCTTTTGTTAACTGTTAACCTGTTTTAATGTCTGGTTATTCCTGGCAGTACACTACACATTAATTTCCCTGTTTCCAGTTCATTGCCAAAACCTGGAAATGATTCTACACTGTTTAATCGATTTCCTTTTCATTTAACTGTGTGTTTCCATTCCTGGGAATTTTTGTATTTGACTGAAATGAGGATTCATCATTGATTGATTGTGGAGTTGGGGTTGGTTGTGTTCAATTTCCTTAGCCTGTGACACTTGGAGTTCACTGTAAACTCAGGGAAAACCTGGGAAGAACTTGATGTTCCCTGTGTTATGGACTGAGTTCATCCCCTTCCTTATCCAATGTTAAATGTAAAAACTGTTAATTGATTTTTGCCTAAACTGAGATGCTATACACTCTTTTCCTGCACCTTAACCTTGGCACATTAGGTCCTGCCCTTCACTCACTGTTCACACCCCACATTACTGTTGTCTCACACACTCACC